>JARLTB010000101.1:8522500-9122500 GCA_030141615.1 Unio pictorum | reverse complement strand
TTATGACAACATAAATCAGGTGATGAATTTCACTTTATTATCAATTGTATTTATTAATTCATTATTAATTGTATTTATTAATTCATTATTAATTGTATGCTCTGCCCTCTTTATGACAACATAAATCAGGTGATGAATTTCACTTTATTATCAATTGTATTTATTAATTCATTATTAATTGTATTTATTAATTCATTATTAATTGTATTTATTAATTCATTAATAACTGTATACTCTGCCCTCTTTATAACAAGTGAAATCAGGTGATGAATTTCACTTCATTCTTAATTGCATTCATTAATTCATTATTTATTGTATTTATTAATTCATTCTTAATTGTATTTTTTTTTTATAAATTCATTATTAATTGTATTTATTAATTCATTATTAATTGAATGTATTAATTCATTATGCTCTACCCTGTTTATGACATGTGAAATCAGGTGATGAATTTCACTTCATTATTAATTGTATTTATTTCAAGAGGGAAAGAGCTACATTTATATCTATGCATCTGCTTAGGAAACCAAGCACTGTTAACTTTCAAATCCTAATGATCAACGTGAATATTTTTGTACTAAAGTTTTTAGAAATTGTGCAAATTTTGTATTATGAAACTTTATATGATGATGTCACCTTCCAAAAGTCTGTGCAAACTTTACACCGTTCCATGTACATGTTTCTGAATTTATTTTTATTACCATACCCTGAATTGGGTCAGCAGTTAAATTAAATATCTACAATGTTACGTGACTAATGAACGTTTTACTGAGGCTAAGCATTACACAGGTTTTCAGACCAAGTTTGTATTAAAAAAGGTAGGTTACAATGACCCATTATAATGGAATAATATTGCATCCTTACTAATATTAGGTATCAAAAAAACATTTGGAGGTCACTGGCTGGAATACAGTCAATGTCTTTGGGTTTATCATCTTGATCACTCATACAGTTTAATGTCTGAAGATCTCCACATGGTTTCAACATGGGCTATTCCAGCAATTAGGATCCAAAAGAGGTACTTCTGAGTACTTACCAATAAATGCAATTTTAAAAAAATTGGCAATTTTTTTTTAACTCAAGAATAATATGAGCACCATAACAGATACTGTTTTCAAAAGTTCTTCCATTAGTCCTGTGTACTTCAAAAATGGACAAGCCCTAAAAAAACACACTGGTACTAAATAAATGTATATTTAACGGTTTCAATATTAACATGACAATGTTAATAATGTCAAGTACTGAATCTACATCTGCTGTTTAAACATCATTTATAAACTGAGAATAGTACCAGGAATTTTGAATACGGGCTAAAACTCCAGAATGACACTGGTGCCCTAGTTTTGAATGGGAAGATGTATATTCATGTCTCGGCAGACTTCCTCTATGCACTTCAAGAGATGCTGCATATCCTCGGGGAAAAGGTATCCAATATTTCCTATTCGAAAGCAGTCGGCATTCAGCACTTTCCCTGGGTATATCACTTGATCTGTGGAAACATATTTATAACTTCAGTTTCAGTGAAATAGAAACCCTTACATCAGTAATTTAGAAAAGATTCTACAAGAGTATAAAAAACCATAATGAATAGAAAACCTTACATCGGTAATTTAGAAATGATTCTACAAAAGTATAAAAAAAACATAATGAATAGAAAACTTTACATCAGTAATTCAGAAAAGATTCTACAAGAGTATAAAAATCCATAATGAATAGAAAAACTTACATTAGTAATTTAGAGATTTTAATGGAGTGTTAAATGAATAAAAAACCATCAAGACAATACAGGCAGCCACTTTTGGAAAGTGACAATATTTCTTATGACAGATTACTTAATAAACTCAAGTTACCTTTTAAGATCGACAATTACCTAATTAATTTTACAGCAGTATGCATTAGGGTTTAATGGCCTGTTGGCATAATAATGGCAGGTTACTATATTTCACCAATGACAATAACAGCATGGCAGTCTAGTACATTATGCAACAAAAAGGCCAGAGTCTTCATATCACGCCCACAATGAATGCATTACTGTAAAATGTGTGCCCTTGACTCCAAGGTCAAAAGGTTAAGCATGCATACTGCAGAATGAATTGTCTTTGCTTCATAATGATCCATTCCAAATATTAAGACAATCCTTCATTTGGTTTTGCAAACTGTTATCAAATGAAAAACTGTAATCAAAACTTCAACACACATTTTCTATGCCTGTAATTATGATCCCAAAATCAAGAATGTACTCTTAAAAATGAATTGTGTTAACTTCATAATCATTGATTCCATGTATCAAGAAAATCAATAAAGGGTATTAGGATAAGCAGAATGAAGAACCCTTAGCAAACATCTTAACACAGATTCTCTATAAATATGACTCTGACCACAAGGTCAAAGGGCAAGCATATGTTACAATGTGAACTGTCCTGCTAACCATGAGGAATCTATAAAAAGGTTTAGAAAATATTAGCCAATGAAAAACACTTCATGCAAATTCTTAAGAAATTGTCAACACGGGTGTCACCTATACCAATGCTATCAGAAACGTGACTGCTACATCTCATGGGCTTGGCAACACATGGGATAGACCTTTTCTCTGATATGGCTGTGTCATATTTGAGTCATGTCAGTGACAATTAGGTATACTGCATATCATTATTTATTAGGTTGCAAGTAAATCATTCTCCTGTAATAGCCAAATTTCTTAACTTACCTTTCAGATGAAATATTTTCACTTGTTATTTAAAAACAAATTCCTTCAAACTCCCATGATACGGTCCAGAGAGTAATGTTTGATACTCCACTGTGGGTTGTACTAGGAAATGCATCCACTGATTAAGGAATTGACTTTATTGTACTTGTATTCAAAATAGTCATCCACTCATATTTACTTCACATTACACTGAATTCACAAAGGAATGTATTTTTTTATTTGATGCATTTTATTTAATTTCCAGACCGAACAAACCACGATCAGTTAATTTCTTCTCTAACAGAATGGAATACTGTCTGCACCAGTTGCCACATGTAATTAGTTACTGCAAAATTGTTTATTATTCTAAATTTTAGGTACCTTTTCTTTAGTAGCATACACCAAATGTACCTTGAATTATATGTTAGTTTTTTCACCAGAGCTGCTCCCATGATTTCATCAAATGGGGGGATGATTTCCCCCCTTGTCACAAATATAATGAGAAGCAGAACATTAAAAGTTCATAGAGAACAGTTCAATATCCATCTCTTACTTTCTTCTCCATTGTAAGACAACCAGTGATATCAAAATCTTTAAAAGATGTTGCTTCCAGTTACATAAGCCCATCTGTTGATAGTTTCTGAGCTTCATTTCTTTCTTATGTGTGAATATTATTCTGTACCAATAACTCATTTTCATAGTTGATGTCTGAATAAACAATTTTGAAATCTGATCTTTACGGCCATTATTTAGAAAAAAATGTACAGCTCACAAAAAATATTTTTCACAAACATAAGCCATAGTTTAATGACTTTCTTGAAATAGCGTTCTACTGACTAAAGGTTATATTCCATTAGGTAATGATTTGGTTTGGAAATTGTTAATTGTGCCCTGAGGTCAAGTGGAAAACTATATAATCTTGTAACTGGAAAGATTACTCATTCTTGCTTTAAGATCTAGCAGAATGTATTCTGTATTATTTTTGCGTCCAGAAGTTCATTCAGGCTGGAATTTATTTCTTCCAATTATTTAATTCAGTGATTATTTGTTCTGGATATACAGAATGCTCATAAAAAAAAATTATTGGATAGAGGCATTCACTGTGATTTATAATAAATTCAAACCTGGAATTATATTGCTGAGTGTCAACAAAAGACTGCTGGTACATCAACACAATACAGAATGATACAGGCACATCAACAACTTCAGTATTGGACTTGATTTGGATTTCCACTCAAGTTTATTCAGAACTTTAATTATTAGGATATGTGCCTGTAATTCTAGGATTATTCTGGATTTTAATTTGCAAAACCATAATTGTTGGGGGGGGGGTCATTTTCATTTTGAATTCTAGTGAAATAAATTATTTTTTAAACATAATAAAGTTTGTTTGCTTTCACTCTTTTTCTTATTACTTATTTTAAGAGCATAGATTCATAAGGCTAAATAGCTTTGTATCACTAAGTTATGGCAAGAAAAGAAACGAAAATTGCACTCTACTTAAAATAGTCTGCATTTTAATTCAGCTTGTTTGTCTGTTCTACAATTAATTTCAAAATACACCAGAAATTAGGCATTGACCTGGCACCAAATTTTTTTATATTAATTCCAGCATGTACATCAAACTCATATTTAAGATCATGTTCAGTTTCAAATCATTTACTGGTATTTCCATTAACACTTTCTCAGAACCAATAATCTGATATATTTTATAATAAAAGATGAACCATGCTGGGAATCATCCATTTTAGGTCTTGAATTTGTTTTGTTTATTTTTTATGGTTTAAAGCCATTTTTAAGCACAATATAGGCTATACATGGCGGCCAGTATTAATGGTGGAGAAAGAACCTGAAAAAATCCCCGGAAAGAACCACCGACCCACGAGAAGCTACTGGCAATCTTTCTCACATAACTACATTAGCCGAATCTTAGACTTTGTAAAACTTCCTTGATGGCAAAGTTCAAACTATGACAGAATGCTTGTTATGGGGCCCAATGTGCCAATCAAATTTAGCTTGACAACCACTGATGTCGAGATGAAGAAACCAGATGTGTAAATAGATACAACTATGCACATTGCGATAAGTACTACAATATTTCCACCAAGTTCACTTGTGTCACAAAAAGCAATATAAGGGTGAACAGCTGAATAAATCTGTATAATGAACAGATTACATTTTCATATGCACAACTTAAAACTTGCAGGATTTCTGATGTATCAATGCTTTCCAAGAGTCTGAATGGATGAGAAATGATCAATTCCATCAATGAGGTTTAGGAATCATTATCACTGTGGCTGAAAAATGATCAGTTCCACTAATGAGGCTTTGCGATCACTTATTATGTAGTTGAGAAATGATCAATACCACACATTAGCCTTTGAGACCAAATATCTCACCTGTACAGAACTCTACAACCATCCGTCTGCAGGAGACCCAGAGGTGCTTGAAGTTCCAAACTCCACAAATGATGATTTCCCCATTCTCAAAGAAGAGGTGGAGTCAGCAATAAGTGCACTGAAGAATGGAAATGCAGCTGGAGCAGACAACATCCCAGCTGAACTTATCAAGAATGGTGGGGAATCAGTGATAGAACTACTAACAAAAATCTGCAACAAGATCTGGCAGAGAGGCGAATGGCCAACACAGTGGACCCAGTCACTAATTATAACACTCCCCAAAAAAGGCAATCTCCAGCTGTGCCAAAATTACAGAACTATCAGTTTGATCAGCCATGCTAGTAAGGTGATGCTGAAGATCATCTTGAACAGACTGAACCCACAAGCAGAAGAAATAATCGCTGAAGAACAGGCAGGGTTCCGTAGTGGAAGAAGCACAACAGAACAAATTTGCAATCTTAGGGTTCTGTGTGAAAAGTACTCACAACATCAACAAGACATCTATCATGTGTTCATAGATTTCAAAAAGGCTTTTGATAGAGTGTGGCATGAGGCATTGTGGGCCACAATGAAGAAGTACAACAAGGGTCAAAAGTTGACCAATACCATCAAGCAGCTCTACGCCAAGGCTACCAGTGCAGTAATTGCTCAAGGTTCTGTGGGGGACTGGTTCAAGACTACAGTTGGAATATGGCAAGGCTGTCTCCTGTCACCCATGCTTTTCAACATCTACTTAGAGCTCATCATGAGCGAAGCCCTGGAAAACCACTTTGGGACAGTCAGCATTGGAGGGCGTAACATCACCAACCTCCGCTTTGAAGATGACATTGATGGGCTGGCAGGCAGTGAAGATGAGCTTGACACCTTAGTGAAGAACCTGGATAAAACATCTTCCAGATTTGACATGGAGATAAGTGCCAAGAAGACAAAGCTGATGACAAACAGTGGCAAACAAATCTCAACCAAGATTAAAGTCAGAGGACAGGAACTGGAAACAGTGGGCCAATTCAAATATCTTGGTTCCATAATCACCAAAGAGGGATCAAGAGCAGAAATTTTGTCACGAGCAGCACAAACAACAGCAGCTATGTCAAAGCTAAGACCCATCTGGAGAGACAAGAACATCTGTCTGAAAACTAAAATCAGACTATTGGGAGCACTAGTCATCTCAATCTTTCTGTATTCATGTGAGGCCTGGACCCTGACAGCAGAATTACAACAAAGAATTCAGGCACTTGAAATGAGATGCTACAGAACCATCCTTGGCATCTCTTACATGGACCACATCAGAAATGAAGAAGTGCGCAACACCATCAGGCACAAAGTAGGCCATTATGAAGACCTCCTCACCATTGTCAAAAAGAGAAAGCTGAAAAAAGTGGAGTGACAACATCACAGAATGGACCAGGAAAAGTTTTGCACAGACACAGGCATTGGCACATGATCGAGTCAAGTGGAGAGAACTGGTCAGATGTTCAGCAGCACAGTGCCTCAACGACCACACTAGGTCAAGAGACTGATGATGATGATGATGATGATGATGATGATGATGATGATGATCTCACCTGGAGGCCTGACCGTTTGAATTTTAAAAATTCAATATTAAAGCTGCAAGAAATACAATACAAACAAAATATAAACTTAATGAAATGCTCTTAGTAAAAGATTCAAAGAACATTCAGGGAAGAAGTTAATGATATTAAAATGTTTTGTGATAGCAAGATGTGGTTTAACAGACTGTGATTAGCAAACATTCTGTAATATGGAGAAAATTCAAGTGTCAAAACAAGTCCATTATTGAAAACACATTATAATGATTATTAGTACAGACAATTAATGAAAATACATTAGCAAAGTTAAATATGATAATTAAAAAGTCATGAAATGTTCAGAAATTATGAATATTAACCTTTTTCATTTAACCTGGAGTAGAAGTCTTTAAAATCAAAGTTAGGATCATTGGGAAATCGGTAGGAAGTAATGATGTATCCCTCATGACTGGAATCCAGAAATTCTTTGAAGCCCAGCTTCCTCATTCCCTCCCGAAGTATCGACCTGTTGTCCTTGTATCTGACAAAATAGAATGTTGTTCTTATGATGATGCGTCTCAAATGATTTTTTAATTTCTTCTTCCCTGGAAAAGGTAATATATATATTGTACTAAACACTTTAAGTACTGGGCTAATCCAGCTCAATTAGATGCACAAATTAATTGCAGGAACATTTCTTATGTTTTGGATTTTTTTTAAACCCAAAGTGAATAAAAATCTAAGGCTGGCAACAAAAACCAGGGAAAGCTGGCTGACCAGATATATACATGAAAGACATAACACGTATATTTATGAAGTTACAGAGGCAAAATGAAGGAGCGAGGGGGATGGTATATGTATGTCAGTATTACCCAAATATTTCCTGATGACTGTTTGACAAAATTATAAGATTTCTATGATGCAGATACTCAAAATATTTTATTTCACAATATAAGGAACTGGCATCTGAGACAGAGTTTTTTTTGTTTCCCAAAAAGTGATTCTTTTCCATCTGCCAGTCAACTGAACATATGACAACTTCTGTGTGTGTGTGTGCGTGTGCGTGTGTGATTATGTGCGTGTGATTAGGATTTGTAATGTAACTTCAACAATTTTTCAGTCATATTGTTAAGATGTCTGAAGTATGGCAGTTTATAGTGATGTCTAGCACTGGGGCATCATGCTGCAGACATGTAACATGATGTCCACATCCTGAATCCAGACAGACCAGTCCTGACACTAACCTTTTAATGCTGAAAGCCTAGTGAGGCAGATGCTAGTATCATTTTTCTAAGTTTTTGGTATGACTCACGCAGGAATTGAACCCATGACCTTCCACTTTTGAGTAGGATGCGCTAACCACTAGGCCACAGGAGCGGTGCCAGTTAACTGAGCAAACTTTGGTGATGAACTGTTTGCCCTGGTGTGAATAATTGTATACAATGTAGCATGTAGCATGATGTCCACACCCAGTCACATTATATTGACACCAGGCCGACCAGCCCTAACACTAACCTATTCATGCTGGGTGCCAACCGAGGCAGCTATTAGTACCATTTTTGTAAGTCTTTGGCATGATTTGACAAAGGATTGAGCCCATTACCTCCTGAGCCCAAGGCAGATGCTCTAACCACCAGGCCACTGGAGTGGTTTCAGTAATTGGTGAAGAGGTTACCCAAATTTAAAAGCCACACCAAAATCATGCTATATCTAAATTCATGTTATTAGAAAGCAAGCTCATCAGACTTTCCATGTACCAGGTTCATATTGGGGTGTTGGGCACTCTATCAGAATGTGAAGCATAAGAAGGCAGAGAACAATTAGCACATGTATAAAAGATGTTTGGACCAGCCAACTTCAAGGTGGTGGCAGGGTCCCGCTATACCCTGATAAATCAATCTGTCATTTACAGACATGATTTTGACTGCTAAAAAAACCATGAAAATTTGATAGGGGGGTTTTGGGGTACTCCTACAATGGGGTCTCAAGGGGCAGCACCGGGGCTCGAAGACCCCCCGACTAAAAATGCATTTTACACATGAAAATCTGATCCTGGTGCAAATTGTGACCATAATATGTAACAAATTAATCATTTAAAAAACTAACAAACTTATCAAAAATTTGAATAATTTTTAAATATGTATTGTCACATGAATTTGTTCTCCAATACTATTGGTACTTAAATTATTTCAAGTGCATGTCAGTGTTCACATCGTGATTAAGTCAATAATTAGACATTTTTTGCTGCCAACATATTACACTTCTCTTTTTTCATAACAAATATGTAAAATAAACACCCAAAAACATCATATATATATATATACAAATAATCCCATATACAGTCCTACCCGTTTATCTCGACATCCTCGGGCCCAAGGAAATATTGTTGACATAGGCGGATGTCGAGATAAGTGTTGGGGGGGGGGGGGGGGGGCCTGAGAAAAAAAAATAATTAATAATTCGTCAGCAAAGGGAGACCCGTCGTCAGTGAATAGCATTTACACTTTGAGAAAGAACAAAAAAAGAGGAAATTTTGAGTTCATGAAGACAGAATCAGTGTGAAATACACTTGTATATTGACAAATTACATTTTGGTTACCTTTGTGCAATAAAATCCAAATTAAAATACTGCATTGATCACATCCTGATACGAAAAACATTACTATATTCAACGTCGGCATTAGCACGTGGTTGGGAAGTTGTCAGTTACATGCTTCATGTACATGTACTTAAATTGGCCTCGATTTTGGTCAGTCTGTTCCCATCTTATTGAGGCTACCTACCAAGGGGATGGGGCTATTCACAGGGAAGTGAAAAACTGTCAACAGTACATGTATTCTACACAAATACTTTTGTATCCGATGTTATGACGAACATTAAAGCGACTGAACCAACCACTTGTTGCAGCGAAGTTCTCCACACTAAATTTTTTCGATAATGCTTCATTGAACCATTTTGATGCTTCCTCCATGTCTTCAAATGTAGCAGTCTTGCTTCTTCCTTTGGGGAGCGCAGTTACCTTCAACTTAGTCTTTCTTTATAGACTCGGCAGCTTTCATCCTTCCTGGACGTGTGTTATTTTTAAGTGAAAAAATTTCACGAGATGTTCATCCCTTAACTTCCTTAACAGCCAGATATTTAGTTTCCAAAGACTGTAAATTTAATTTGCATTTTACCCTGCTATCGGTAGCTATCGTAAATGTAAATAAAGTTAAAAACGAAACTTTCACAGCAAAAAAAAAACTTGCTTTAATCACCGATCACTTTCAAAGGTCTCGAAAACGTGTAATCCGTATTTTCACGCAATTTTTATATATGGGATTCAGAACATCACGTATACAGGAGTCCTCTGTACGCATCAATTTCCTGCTAGTCCTGCTTTGACCACTTGTTGATTGGGAAAATGTGTTCATCAATTGATCCTTTTAGCTGTGCTGATATTTACAATCAGAAAATTCAGTGGCTGAAAGACCGATAGATGTACATGTTGTCATTGTAAGTGTACATCTGAAGAACATGACCCACAAGCTAGGCGGCAAGATCAAAGACTTAACTAGCTGCAGAGTGGTGAGAAAATGTGCTATGTTTTTTTATCCGTCCGTGACATCAAAAGCCTGGCAGCAAGATCAATAATTGGTCTTAATTGGCAGTTTGTCGACATAAACGTTTTGAAAACAAAGGATTTGTTCAAGCTGGGACCAAGGACTTCTGTCAACATATATTGTTTTTCTTTTATCTCGACGTCGATATAAGGACAATTTGATAGTAATAGTAGACCATGGGACCGGGACTTTGCTTTTTTGTCGACATAGGCGGCTTGTCGAGATAAGCGATGTTGATATAAACGGGTAGGACTGTATTCACTTGTCTTTTTGTCCACTGAACACAGCCTTTTAATATGCCAGTTGAGCTCATTTTGCGGCTTTAAGAAAGATTTCTTTTGTCTTCCTTTTTGTCACCAATGATTTTGCTGGCTCAATGTGCGAACGTGTCTTTTCCTTCTCAACGAGAGCTTTTTTCCTTTCAAGCTCCAGCTTGTATTGGCGACATGCAGTGCACATATTTTAACAGAGGGCTCCATTTTTTCTGTATGCAGCTTCATTTGTAGGTGCAGTTCCAGACTCTTTCAACCATGACTTCTGTAATGTATATATTGCAGAGGGCACAAAATGCCAGTCCTCGAGCGTTCAGTTTTCTTATATACTAACCAACTAAATTTATGTCGACAATTCGTTCCAGCTATTCCCTTCCGGTTTTTTAAAACCTTTATCTAAACTTTTCGTGTCATTGTCTCTCTCAACAAGGGATGCCATTTTTTGCAAACACACTTCTTCTTTCCATTGCCATCAGTTTCCTTTACATGAAGAGTCATTGGATGAATTTAAACTTTTGACCAATAGGAAAACTCTTTACGAGAGTTGTGGGCTAACTAATATACTGAGTGAATATGTTACAAGGGTTGTTGCGGAATGGGACTGAAAAGAACAGTCAAAAACCGGGGAAAAAAACGGATCGGACATTTAAAAAAAAGGACTATACACCGCTCCCTTGATAACTTGCGAACCCGCTTAAACATGGTGTCCGGCGTGGATTCCGTTTTTATTAAAAGAAATTATTTTTAAAAAATGAAGAAAATCGTGATCAGAACTGGTGAATGAAGCCTTGAAATATCGCCCGTTTTATCGTAGAAAATGGCGGTTAGTGCCCGAAAAGTTAGAATCAACATCGTGAAATTTTCAGGTTTTAATAAGGAATCACATATCTTGCTAGATTTTATCGGAAAAAATATTTTCTCAGTTCACTGTAAATAATAATAATGTATATGCATACGGCGAAACAGCGATCAATGAATTATAGTAAACGCTAACAAGTGGCAACAATGAACGAAATGAACACTAATTAAATATGTCTTGTCAGGGGAAATTAGTGTTTTAATCTTTTCATTGTGTTGCAGTGTAAGCAGTCTAATTGTTGCATGTTCTCTTCTATTCAAACATGAAAAGAGTCAATTGATCGTCACATCGATGACCGCAAGCACATCTGTGAGATCCTAATTAAGTGGCGGCTGTGTTTTGATTGACGACTTGGGGAAGTCTTTGTTGCATTGTAAAAATCAATTAAAATAGACCTGCTTTGTTTTATCACGTTAAGTCGGTCTTTTGTATCAAATCAGGTAAAAGACGTACAATACAATAGTTCAAAGGAATTGCAAATCCTACATGCATAAACTCTTGTGGTCAATATCGTGTCTCAACATCAATCAATTTAATTGGACCAACATGGTTTCAAATAGTATGTACTTATTGTCATTAAAGTATATATTAATCAGTAATTTATCCTAATCATTTGTAAATGTGATCATGGAGAGCAAGGGAATCAAGCGAAAGGTGTACTCGGTGAATGAAAAGCTTACTGTCATAGAGAGGGTTCGTAATGGTGAATCAAGATCAAAAGTTTGTAGTGAACTTAAACTTGCAGAGTCGACACTCAGAGGTTGGCTCAAGGATGAGCAGAAATTTTGGATTTATTTGGAGATTCGAGCGCCGACATGGAATAAAACAAAATTCGTTGTCGGGATAGATAAGCTCATTAAATCAGGTGGCCACATCTAGTTATCCCAACCAATTCCAAGAGATACTGACCCGTAATGGATATACAAATGACCAAGTTTATAATTGTGATGAGGCTGGTCTATGCTATCGGATGATGCCAGACAAAATTCTAGCTAAAAGAGATGATACACACAAAAAGGAGGGTTTCAAGCTGAACAAAGAGAGATTAACACTTTTGTTTTGTGTTAACAAAACTGGCACACATAAAATGAAACCATTATGTGTTGGCAAATACAAGTCTCCCCATTGCTTTCATCACATAAATATGGACAGCCTTCCATCTATATACAGAAATAGTGGAAATGCATGGATGACTGCAACAATATTTACGGAGTGGTTTTCTAAGATGTTTGTCCCCGCTGTCAGAAACCACCTGCGATCCATGGGCTTAGAGAAGAAAGCTCTATTGCTATTAGACAAATGCCCGGCACACACCCCTGCTGATTCACTATAAACAAGCAATGGAAAGATCTGGGTGGAATATCTCCCTGAAAACACTACATCATTAATCCAGCCACTAGACCAGGGAATTATAAGCACCTTTAAACAGAATTACCGTCGGCTGTTAATACAATACATGCTGGACAGTGGAGAAGGTGTTACAACCTTTCTCAAGAGTGTGAGTTTGAAGGAGACTGTTTTCATGGGTGGTCAAGCATGGAGATTGATCACACCTAAGATAACAGAGGGGTGCTGGATGAAGGGTCTTGGAGCTGCCTTTGATATAAAGCAAGACACTGATCAAGACAGTGATGACGAGAGCGACTTTGAAGGTTTCAGCGAAACGGATGTCATTCAGGCAGAGGCTGTTTGGGAGAAATTTATACAGACCCATGGTGCTCAGATGGATGTTAATCGCGACGATGTGGAGATGTGGTTATGTGCTGACAATGACTGTCCCAGAGCTGAGTACATGACAGAAGAACAGATTGTACATTCTGTAACAAACTGAGATGCATTGAAGACAATTCCAATTGGAGCACCCCTAGTATCTCTTAATGTTGCCATCTGGTGGCTGGAGACCCAAAATGTCGACTTTGTGAAGACAATTCAGTTGAGAAACCTAAGAGATTTTGTTCGGCGGCAGAGAAATCAACTGACAACACAAAAAAATTAACCGATTTTTTCAAAATGTGAATAGATATTTTTTTTTTTTACATGTCTGACATTTAGACCCATTAAATTCATGGTTGTAATGGTTTATCTTTGTGAATTTATTTTTTTACATTTTACTCTATCTATCTATCTATCTATCTATCTATCTAACTATCTATCTATCTAGTGAAAGCAGATTTTTTTTTTTAGAGCAACACAAGTTTCAACGTTGCCGTTTTTCAACATGAATGTTATCTTTTTTGATAAAAGAAATCTTGATTCATTTTGAACAAACAATAAAACTAGAATGTATCCAAATCAACACAAAAAGCAGTGACGTAATACACAATGTGTTTACCAATACACATGTTAAGAGTACTGATACCTCGTGGAATAATGTTTGTTTTTACGATCTTTTCAAGATACTTTATCCAGAAATTAAAGGTAATTTATCAAGAGAAACGAACAACACCTTTATAAAAAAATATTTATTCAGTTATTTTCAGCACGATTATAAAACGAGTATTTAACAATGCAACCCCCCCCCCTTTTGCGTCTTTCTGTCGATCTCCATCTCTTTATTAGTTATTTTTTTACAGGTCCTTCGGTAACTCGCGTCCTTGCTTATAGTGCAGTCGATGTTTTTGGACCCTGTTGTGCGCGAGTTATCGAGGGAGCAGTGTATCAAGAAAAATCGGATTCAAGTCAGGAGAAAAGCGGAATTCCGTTTTAAAATGGAGAAAAATCATGTCTGCATTTAGTTACACCTGTAATGATTTGTCCTACTATGCTTAAACTGAAATGATGACACTTTTAAGTGTTCAATTACAAGAAAATTTGTAGAACAAACACAAGAATACAGTTGGAAAGAATGAATATGAATAATTTTGCACAATTACATCTTGTACTTTCCTCTGATATTAAAATGGACTTTACCACATCTTGTCCTTACTGCCATTACAATGGACTGTATTTCCTGCTCTTTTATTACAAAAAGAATGGACTTTAGAGTCCAACTGCACATATACTGCTTTTCTGCTATACATGCAGTTCCTAAAGCAAGCAACTTGGAGATCCATACAAACTGTATTTGCAAGTTATTTTTCTTGGGTTTCTTTCCCTTGCTTTCTTGTCTGTTAGAATTTTACTGGCATAATAATATAACTCAGAGTTCTATGTGCGGCAGCTCAATTCTATTTCATCTCAACCATCTTATGATTTAAACCATTTAAAGGTTTTAAGATTGCAAGAAACCAAATGATTTTCTTGATTTGCTTATGTAAATTTCTTATAATGATTTACATATTTGTCTATTTCACTTGTGCTCAATTCCCTCTCCCTCTCTTACCACCATTCATTATGTTATGTGCTCTTTCAACTAGGGAAAAGCAATAGCTAAGTTCAAGAACTTGCTATAAAGTATCTGACAGTGATATATGGAGCTTCACATGCTTTCTGCTCAGTCTGCCTACCTCTTGGCTCGTCCGGCTAATCCTCCAGCCTCCTCAAACACCTTCAGGGCCTGGTTGAATGCCAGCATGGTGTGGGTGGGTGGGGTAAACCTGAATTGGGAGCTCTGCTCTAGGTTTATATACTGATCATATGCATCCAGGCTCAGGCTTCGGGAGTTACCTGTAATATACAGAGAACTTAACTCTGAGTTCGTTCTAGGGCTCACCATGTTCTATCCCAAAACCTTCATCGGGTATTACCTCCTCCCTGAACTCCATCATAATAGTGACCCACAGGTGTGTGTGTGTGATTTGGATATTTAATGTAGCTTTTAACAATTTTTCAGTTATATATCTATGATGTCTGTAGTGTGGCAGTTTATAGTGTTGTCTAGCACTAGGGCATCATGCCAGGCTGACCAGTCCTAATACTAATTTCTTACTGCTGAATGCCAAGCACAGCAGCTGTTTGTACCATTTTTGTAAATCTTTGGTATGACTTGGCCGGGGATTGAACCCATGACCTTCCGCATTCAAGGCAGATGCTCTAACCACTAGGCCACCGGAGCAGTGACCCAGGGGCAATACCCCTTCAAAACAGTGACCCAGGGTAATAATAGCCTCCAAAACAGTGACCCTTGGAAAATAACGCCCTTCAAACAGTGACCCAGAGGTAATAAACCCGTCAAAACAGTGATCCTGGGGTCATATATCCCATCAAAGCAGTGATTCAGGGGACATAACCCAAATTTAATGCATATATCATATATCCATTTAAACAGTGTTTCAGACTTTCTGTCATCCTGTTTTACTTTGATAAAGAATGGGTAAATATTAACCTTTCCTTAGCATTTAAGCAACATATCATACTATTTAAATTTTATTCTCCTAGTATAAAATATGAGTAAATATTGGCATGAACTTTGCTTTCAATCTACTTGTATGACTTTCTGTCACTGTATTCCCCTTTGAAAAAATACAGGTAAATATTGTTATTACCTTTGCATTTAAGCTACTTTTCCGACTTTCTCTTATCCTACATTTCTCTGATGCAGTTCAGATAAACTGGCCATTACCTTTGCATTTAAGCAGCTTGTCCAACTTGGCAATGACATAAGAGAAGCCAGGGACACCTTCTAGACACTTGTTGGCTGAGCTGACCATATAATCAACACCACCTTTCTTGAAGTCTAAGGGAACAGCTCCAAAACTGCTCATAGCATCGACAAAGTAACTTGCATCTGCAATAGGAAAGTAAGCACTTGGAGTGTTGCCCTGTAAAATAATTTTAACTTACTACAAAAATAATCATTGAAGAAATCTGCAGCTACATACATAGCTGCCGATCTCCAAGCTCACAATTCGGGAAAATAGTGATACAAATTAGTGAATTTTGACATGAATTCATGAAGTGATTCTCGAGTATGCGAATATTTGTCGGAACAAATGAATGCACTGCAAATGTTTGGTATTTTCCAAACTAAATTTTACTTTTTGTGCAATATATTTCTTTTTACTATTTCGTATTTACTCTGACCCTTGCCATTCCATTTTTTATATTTGGACATTTATGTTAGAGTGTAGGATACATTCCCTATTGAAAAGTTGGATCAGCATGGGGTAGCATCTTATTAGCTGGCCAAGCAAACTTGATCATCGAGATATGCCTGCATGAAATCGATAGTAATATGATTTATTTTAATTTCTCACAAATCATTAGCATTTGCATTTGTCATGTCTTTAATCTGCTGACAAAAGAGATGAAAGTAAGTTGTTGCTAAAATTTGACCTGGATCTGGCTATTTCAGTCTGAGTCACACGACTATACAAATTTCGCAACCTACAATCAATGAGGCCATATTCCGGTAGTCACATGATATGGACAATAAACAAATTTCCAAAGTAAAAATGGGATAAAAAAAAGGGTCATAGGAAACTCGGAATATATTTTTCCTTGGTGGTAAAGACGTTTTCAAGATAAGTTGCTGAATGGTAATTCAAATCAGCATTGGTGGTGCATGCGCGGAACAAATTCTGGTTAGGCCCCAGTTTCTCTTAAAAGCATTTGTAAAACTAGTCTTATATATATATATATATATATATATATATATATATATATATATATATATATATATATATATATATATATATATATATACACACACACACACACACACACACTAAAATGCTTGGTGCCAGGCCACCAGAACCAATCAGCCATAGTTCACTAATGCCACGACCAGTAGTACCGGACCGCTTCGGCAACTGCTGATATCACAACTAGCACTTAAAGGGAAAACAGTTATTTTATTAAATATTTTAAATAACTGAGAATTGGGGAATCCATGAATTTTTTGCATGAGACATGAATTTGTGAATTACTGAAAAAGTAATGAAATTCATGCCAAAATCGTGAGGGTTGGCAGCTATGTATATATAGATCATTACAAAGATTCTGTAATATTTATCCTGACTTGCAATAATTATACCTGTCTGCAGGATTATTTGTCCAGGTTGTTTGACGATTTATTTCAATTGTTCTGCCAGTATAAAAACATCTAATTTCTTCAGAGAGGCTAACAGACAGAAGTACAGAATTGCATATACAATAGAACCTATCTTCAAAAACCACCCCTTCTGCCAAAAAATAATAGTCTCTTAAACCAGGTCATAACAGTATATAATAAATAAATCTGTGCATGGAGATTCTGGTCTCTCAAGACAGGTAGTCTCTCATAGCAGTGGTCTCTCTAGACAGGTGGTCTCTCAAGACAGGTTTTACTGTAATATCATATACAGGATTCTCCATTGTACTTAAGAACCAGGGTCAAATACCAATTAATGATGAAACCTGGAAATCAGAGAATGAATCTCAGATCATAAGAGCAGCTGAAATGAGAATATAATACCCCAAAAAAGTTCAGTTTCTAACTGACCTGGGATGTACTTCTTCACAACTTGCCCAACATCCTCAACTGGGTTAAAAACTCCTGAGCTGGTTTCACAATGCACAATACAAACAAGGGTGAAAGATTTGTCTCCCATTAAAATATCCTCCACAGTTTCAACACTGACTTTGCCATCCTCAGGGAAGACTTCCATGTGATGTGGAATCCCAATAACTTCACAAATCTTCATCATCCTCTTACCGTAAGCACCATTAGCCAATATTAATGCCTACAAAAAAATCAACTAGTTTATTAGGTTTTTCAATATGAAATATTACAAATTTATTTGTTAAATATTTACATATCATTTTCTTTTCTCATTGTGTCACATGTGAAAAATATATATTGTATTTTTTATGAGAACATGCAATATTGTCCATAATGCCATGCAATACTTGATTGTGTTTACCTACAAAAATCATACTTGCATTAACATACATGTCCAATGCATGGAAACAGCACAAGCATTTGGACATGGGAATGACAACAAAACCTGGTGTGCTGATTCACTCTAACTTGCTTCGTGGTCAGCTAGGATAAAATAGTTATTAAAAATGTCAAGCCTAACATGCTCTTAAATCCCTGGTATTTTTCCGATATAGCAAACTTCCTAAAAGAATGTGATGCAGAATGAATTTAATATTCTAAAATACATTTCAGGAGCAAGTTTGGCATATACATACATGATTTTGGTCCTCCATTTAAAAAAAAAACAACAACCTGAAAAGTGAAGTAGGGTTTGATGGTCCTCCCCCAATGGGGTGTGGGTGAAAGGCCACTGGCAAAAAATGCATCGTACCTTCATACAAAACTTTTCTTGGTGGACCTTATTATCTTAATATATTGAAAAGTTGTTACTTCATTAACAAAACAAAATCATTAAAAATAATAATACCAAAACTTTCAATTTACATGAAGAATGTCAAAATGTTCTTTGTCATACCAATATTTTCTTAATAATATTAGTGCCACAGCTAGTATATGTGCATATCAGTGTTCACACTGTAATTTACCATAATAATTTGTTAATTTTGTTGCAAGCATTTTTTTTACACTTTTTTCCTTTCATAACAAATATGAAAAGAATAACACTCAAATACATCTACTATATACAGGTAATCACATAAATTCATTTGTCGTTTTCCCCCACTGGCCACAACCTGTTGATATGAATATGTCAGTCTTGCTCTTTTTGCAATCTTGATTTCTTTTGCATTCCTTTTTATCACTACTATCATTTTGGGCTCAATTTATCTGCATGCTGCATCTTTTGAAGGTATTGCTCCAAACTCTACCAACCATTATTAGCATATTTCAAGTCTTTCTTTGCAATAAGAGTCCTCTAGTGCTTAGCTCAGTTTTCTTATGAACTGTCAAACTAAATTTCCATCAATTTTCCATTCAAGCCATTGTCATATATTTCCAACCACAATCCAACCTATTGTCCTTTTTTCTCTCAGGAACTCTCAATGTTCCTATGGCTTAGTGGTTAGAGTGTCCAACTACCATGTGGGAGGTCATGAGTTTGAACCCCTTGCCAAGTCATACCAAAGACTTATATATATTTTAAAAAAAGAGTACTAACAGCTGCCTCGCTTGGTGTTCAGCACTAAGAGGTAGGTGTTACAACGGGTAGATTGGGTGTCAGGATAATGTGACTGGGTGGGACATCATGCTACATGTCTGTGGCATGATACCCCAGTGCTAGATATCACTATAAACTGCCACACTGCATACATCATAGTGCTATCATTGCAAAATTGTTATGTTAAAAATTCAAAACACACACACACACACACACACACACACACACACACTCAAGATGCCATGTTTTACACGCATGCTTCATTCTTTCCATTTTCATCAGTTTCAAATCAAAAACAACAATTCAAAAGCAATGAAAAAAACAACTGCAAAACAAAAATATTTTTAAAAAATTGTGATCTAACATGCAGAGCAGAATATATAACCAGTCCATACTTCTGATGTCCGCCATTCATTCATTTATCACTAAAATTCAAATCCTGTAAGTAAACACCGACTTTTCATTTTACTTTCAAAATTCCAATGATCATTATCTGAGAGAGAAATTTTAAGTCAAGTGAACAACAGGTAGACACAAGTAATAAAAATGATACATTCAGGGTTGGGGCGGATTGTTCAAAATAGGTATTTGTATTCAATGAAGATACATGCACAAAGTGAGAAACTATGGAAACCAGTTGATATATTCATAACCTTTCCTCCTTGTTTGGAAACTGCGGTTTGGAAAACAGACTCCACTGCATATGTTCCACTTCCCTGAATAGGTATACAGGCATACTCATCAGGAGATACACCTGTGTTGATATGAAAGTGAAAATGTCTGATATACATTGGATAAAATTCCTAGATGTGAAATAATATTAACAGAATTTACAATGTATGCTTATTATTAGCTGAATAGATAACTATCAGAAGTATGTATACTTGGGTGTTCTGTCTCTGAATGGTTAAAATGGAAAATATCACTAACAGGTATCAAATACAAGATTACAGAACACGTGTTTTATCCAGTTTTTTGTTCTAACAAATTTATAAGTATCTAAAATTTAAATTAACTATTACAAACACTACCAGTACTCTTAGCGTATATTGTTATTTTACCTACCAGTATCATAAGATAAAATTGGATTTTTGTTTCTGCTGTATTTCTAGTCTATTGCAGTATTTTTGTCACATGCACTCTTTTGCAAGTAAAAAAACTAATCAAACCCTATCAAAGCACTGTCATGTGAATAATCTTTTTATAAGGATTGTGAACATTCCTCAAAAACTATCAAAATGAATTCCATTATAATAACTGCAATTATCATCTCCTAAAGGTCAGAAGTTATACTTCAGCTTGCATGAACATGTTATGAACTGGCAGTCCATTAATAATAATAATAATAATAATAATAATAATAATAATAATAATAATAATTATTATTATTATTATTAATAAATAAACTTCATACCTGCAACATCCAAAATCTTACTCCGAATTCTTTTGACCAGGTTGATAAACTCAATGTCTCTTGATCCAAGATCCCTTAACATGGCCTCTTTAACTGATGGTGCAGTCCCCAAGGGACCAGGGGTAAATAACTTCTTGTCTTTGGCTTTGGAGGACGAAAGAAAACGTATATATATATATATATATATATATATATATATATATATATATATATATATACTTAAATTCAAAAGACAAAAGTTGACAAAACATATTCAGCAAAACAAAATATAACTCCTTGTACTTTAAATCAATTAATTCCTTCTCTGGCATTTTGTTTGCAAACAACCAGCCTGCGTATCAAGCCCATGATCGAAGCATTGCTAAAGAAAAATGTCCAAACTTCACCAAAAGGCTGAGTGAGCATATAGTAGAATGAATTGTCTTCACTATTCCACCAATGTATAACAAAATCCATCCAGGGTTAAGGAAATTAAAAAGCTATCATCAAAACCAAGACCAAGAGTACAGGTTACTAAGTAAACCGTCTTAGCTCCATAATTACTCATGCCATCTACAAAATACATCAATATTTTTTTTAATAGGAAATATAAGCGATTGTACAAATTTGAATCAAAACCTGAATGCAGATTTTCCCACTACTGAGTACTATGACCTTGACCTCATGGTATAGATGACAACGGATGTGCATGTGCGATTAGGACTTTTAACATAGCTTTAACAATTTTTCAGTCATATTGCTATGTCTGCAGTGTGGCAGTTTAAGGTGATGTCTAGCACTGGGTGTGAGTGTGATTTTGATTTTTAATGTAGCTTTAAAAAAATTTCAGTCATATTGCTACGATGTCTGCAGTGTGGCAGTTTATAGTTATGTCTAGCACTGGGGCATCATGCTGCAGACATGTAGCATGATGTCCCACCCAGTCACATTAACCTGACACCAGGCCGACCAGTCCTAACACTAACCTCTTAATGATGAACACCAAGTGAGGTAGCAGTTGGTACCATTTTTGTAAGTCTTTGAAATGACTTGGCCGGGACTCGAACCCATGACCTCTCGCTTCCGAGACAGACGCTCTAACCACTAGGCCACCAGAGCGGTGATGACTGATGTGAAGTACGAGGAAAATCTATCTGGTCAGGGTTGGATTATCCAAAAGGCAAAGTTGGCCCCAAGTCGCAAGGGGTCCTGTATATTATCGCCTGATTTCCCCATCAGAGCCCCCAAGACCTCATTTGATTTGACAGGCAGTGTTAATAGTACTTTACCCATATAAGGATAAGGCAGGATAACTATGTTTATATTATTTCCATGCATACTCTATCCAGTAGTTGTCTTTTTCACAAGTCAATATTTATGGGAACATATTATCCATATATCATCATCATCAAAACATTGTGTTGAACCAAGGTGTAGTTGGTTACATGTTTGATTCATTATGCTATTACAATGACATTATTCATATAATATCATTCGTTACGTGTTTGGTTCATTACATTATTATGCATATAATATCATCAGTTACATATTTGGTTAATATGTTATTACAATGGCATTATCCATATAATTACATCAGTTACATGGTTGATTCAGATGTTATTACAATGACATAATCCATCATCATTAAAACAATTTTTTTTAAATATATATCAAAATGATTGTGGTTTTAGTACTGATACTAACATACTATTAAATGTTATACTGATATAAAACTGGAGACAATATCTGCTCAGACTGCTGCATACCCACCACCACCACCAAAAAAAA
This sequence comes from Unio pictorum, assembly GCA_030141615.1. NCBI lineage: Eukaryota > Metazoa > Mollusca > Bivalvia > Unionida > Unionidae > Unio > Unio pictorum. Next base: position 9,100,014 of record JARLTB010000101.1, on the reverse strand, counting down.
TGAAGAAAAAAACAACCTGCAACTTCAACCTGACAGATAGGTTTACAATTTTAGTCTGAGACAAATTTTATTCCTAATGTACTGTATTTTTGTTCTTATTGCTCAGTGACCAATGGGAAGAAACTCAAATGCATTATCAAAAGTGAACAAGGGTGATTGTAGTCCTACAATGTAAGCCCCGACGCTGATATTCATGTGATACGTCTTACGGGTAGGACTAGGGTGATTGGTCTATTCACAGGAGTCCGACGTTTTATCAATAAATTACGGCGAAATTTCTGACAACATGAATTCCCCTTATCGGTAATATAAATAAATAAATAAATAAATATGTTTATTTATATTATCGATAAGGTAATTCATGTTGTCAGAGATTTCGCCGTACTTTATTGATAAAACTCCAGACTCCTGTGGCCTATTTGACTGGTCTCTGCAATATCCGATCCCCGTGATATATACGGTCAACAAAAATATATGGAGAGAAAATGCTTCAGCCTCTTTGGATGCATGCATTAAATAATTTATATATTTTTAAAACCTACATACTTGACCAACCGGTTGACAGGCTGAAGAATCGACTATTGAACAACACTGACCTAAAAACAATTGGGTCAAAGCCACGGTTGTATTGTCCACTTGACATTTTCAAAACCCGTCTCAACAACGTCAGTGGTGTGCAAATGGTATTTCGCGACATTTCTGCACAATATATTTTTTTTAAAAAAATGGTTCAGTTAAATTTCAAAAGCTAATTGGCGAATGCTTTGATTTTATGTACCGTTCATAGTCTTATCGACCTCTCTTATCGTATGTGCCACATGGTTGTGTACATTATCAGTGACCGTGCTCGGTGTATGAGCCCGAACTCATGTTAGAGATTTCATCCGAAGATGAAATATTCCAATGAGTTAATTCCAGATTTATATTTGTCCCCAGTACCATATTGGATGGTAAGAAGGATCAGAACTTCGCTCGGCCATTTCCGTCAGATGAAATAATCTTGTGAGTAGTTATAGGAAAACATTTCAATTTCAATGATGCGCCTTTAACGGATCATGCTGATAAATCAACCCCTAACCCGTGGTGATAATGATTGGGGGCTAATATCGCCTTTTGTAATACCTGCACAACTATGCAGCAAGTCTTGGCTGCATACACTGGTGTACATTTTGTACACTTACCTGTATTTCTCATGGATGTGGAGCTACCGCCGGCTGAAATGTTATGTTGGTAACGTCTACATTATAGTTCAAGAGCAAATCCCACGTTTGCTGACTTGTAAATCCTTGTGGAATAACACAACCCTCTGTTCTATGACCTTTTAAATCTCGCGGTTGATATGACCGTTACCAAATGCCCGCAAGTGTCCAAAGTGTACACAGGCTTGTTCCTGATAGATTTGCATGCATCAAAATTGAATATTTTAATGAATTTAATAAAAATAGTGTTTTAGTGCGTACCTGTTTGTTGTTGTTGTTGTGTGTGTGTGTGTGTGTCTTGTATGTAAGTTATAAATAAATTATCTACTGATGTTTCATTTCAAGTCGACATTTTTAATAGAAATTTAGTTTTTAGTGGAAGAGAACTAAAAACGAGTAATATCACACGATACTAATGATAAGGAAAAGTGGAAACCAGCCTGGAAATGGGTGAAAAACATAAAATAGAGTATATATGGGTTTGACTTACCAGGATTGGTTAATAAGGTTGTTATGTTTTAGAAGAAAAAAATATTTTGAGAGCTTATTCTAGTTGTAAATGAGAAACAAATAGAGACATTGTTTTATTTATGGAATGTCAGTACAGTCAGTCCTTTAACAGTCTTGAGTTTGGAACACTTGTTACTAATATTATCGCCTAACTCTTTGGTGCGGAATTGAAATCACATGATTGAAACACAAGCAGGTCCAGCAAATGCCACAGCTCATATCCTTTCCTCTAAACAGAAGCTGACATCCAGATTTCATCTCTGCTGATGAATTTAGGTTTGATCACGAGAACTCAAACATGTCAAGCTATTGAATTTTTAATATCATGGTGTTTGCAAAGGTTTACATTTGGAAGAAAATTAGTACCGTGAGTCCTACATTGGTAATCACGTGTGTACAATAAAAATAATAGGCCACCTGGAAATTTTGTTCGTGTTCAGTTCGAGCTGGTCTATACGTCTAAACGTCCACGATATACTGACATCTTTAAAAAAAAACACAACAGAACACGACAATGGCTAGTAAGGTATTTATGCTGGGTTTTTTAATATGTGATCTGATCGCTGAGTAATTTCGTGCAAGGGCGTGAATTTACGGGGGGATCATGTATATTAAATGTCAGAGGGTGAGTTGGATTGGGTGTGTTTGCTTGTACAGATAAGCAGGCATATTGAGTAATGGTGGCGCTCATTTTGCTGTTTAGATGCACTTGATTTTGACAAACGGAAGTTAACAGGTTTGTTAGTTCCAAAGAACATATATGAGCCGACACGATGCATCATGCACAGTACATCTTGACGATATCGTAACTTTTACAAGGTCAGTATACAACGTCACGTCAATAGCAAACATATAAGTTATTGGAGAATATAGTTAGATTAAATGAACACATGGTGACTCAGTATAGGGATCTGATGTAGCTGACGTACCATTAAAGCTACATGTAGCACTCATCTTTTTTTTTTTTTTTTTTACTGACATTGCTGGTGGCAGCAGGAGAGGATCTACCGACCTAATGGGCTCCAGACATGGGTGGAAAACTGAAGCAAAAGAAACACGGAACCGTTGGAATAACAAACGAACAGTAACATACTAGACGTGACACAGTATGGTGCTTTTTTATGTGCTATAAAATGTGAATATTTTTATTCACGATGTGAACAACATGGGAGGTAGTATTAATATTGGTTAACCGATCCGGTAGCCTAGTGGTTAGAGCGTCCGCTGCGGAAGCGGGAGGTCGTGGGTTCAATCTTCGGCCTAGTCATACCAAAGACTTACAAAAATGGTACTAACTGCTGCCTCGCTTGGCGCACAGCATTAAGGTGTTTGTGTTAGGACTGGTCGGCTTGGTGTCAGGATAATGTGACTTGGTGGAACATCATGCTACATGTCTGCGGCATGATGCCCCAGTGCTAGAAAAGCTGCCTCACTGCAAACATCATAGCGATATGACTGAAAAATTGTTAAAGCTACGTTAAAAATCCTAATCAAACAAACTTTCAGGAATCTCGCCCATGATTGTTAGAACTGAACACCTACGATTTTTTTAATTTTACCTGTTTTAGTAAACACCATTAAGTTATCTTCTGTAGCCCTTGGAACTCGCAGAATAATACGTGTCAACAAGACAATGTTCGACTTTAACCGTTCTTGCTGCTCCTGAAAAATAACAACTTCATTTGGGTCAACATCGGCGAGACGCATTACAAAGACTACAGTCGACTCCACTTAACTGCACATCGGTTAACCACATACTCCGGATAACCGCACGTAGTTTCGCCGGTCCCATTTTTTCACAATGCTTTTCAATGGGAACAAACTTCGGATAACTGCACTTCGCTTAAATGCACACTCTGGATAATAGCACGATAAATTTTCTGCCCGTGATGCATTTTTACTCCGGTTAACTGCAGGATTAGTTATTGCCAGTCCACTGCTGTAGCGCTTCAAATAAGCCGACAATTAAGCCGGTAAATTCGACTTTGTAAATGATTGACATGTAGAGGACGTAATAGGTGGTATATGCATGTATATCCGCGCCCACTAGGGAGCAATAGCGTGGGAAAAATCAGAGTACAGAATGGGAAACATTGCTCTAAACCGTTCGGGTTTGCATGATTTCAAATCAACAAATGGATGGTTGGAAAGATGGAAAATTCGCAACAAAATTCAATTTAAACGACAACATGGCGAAAAACAAGATGCAGACGACTTTGGAGCTGAACTCTTTTTCTTCGGGAGATGACCCATCAATGTCTGACAGCAGTTTTCGAATAACAAGCGATCTATAGAATTTCTTTAAATTCGCTATAGTTCCTTAATTCATTGGTTGAATCAGTGAAAGTTGTGTTCGGAGGAAGGAAAACAAGCTTAACATTTAAGTAAAAGTTGAAATAGTGGATTCTAATCATTGCTTAAATTTATTCTTCACCCATATTCGTGCCGTGCTGATTTAAAGTAGTACTGTAACGTACTTCGGTTAACTACACACTCCGGTTAACTGCACGGTCTCGTTACGGACCCGAGGCTGTGCAGTTAACCGGAGTCGACTGTATATCATTGAGCCGTGTGCGAATGTCAGCTAGCTTAGTGCTGACAACGTTTCAGTTTCCAAATAATTAAAAGCGACCTGAAGAAGATTAGTTTCTGAGATGTATTATAAACGAGGTTGCATGAAAATCATACACAGACCGTAATGCGGTTAATCTACCACTTGTTGTTACTAACGAAGTCGTTTTCGCGACATTATCGTTGTCCATGTACTTATTCGTTGCAGCGTCATCGGCTAATTTCGGTTCTGCCAAACCAGCAGTTATATTCCAGGCCTTTATGCATTGGTGTTGATGACATTGACACGATGTTATGTACCCCAAGCACTTCTGGACCAGATAATGGTGGATCCGTTGTTGTGTGTGTTGGTAATTTTTAATACCAGATTGGTATGTTACCGCTAAGCCACTATATCTTAAAAATTCTCTTGATGGTGCCAATCTATACAAATCAAATTAATCTCCACGTGTAAACCGCTTATGCAACGCAGTGAATACCACGCCGGAAACTTCCATCGAGATTAACGATACCGGTTTCAACACGATTTGTTTTTACCGGTAATTGATCACGCATGAAACGCTTTAATTTTTTTTGTTTAATAACCGAGTAGTATAAAGTTTTAAAAAAATTGGACATAAGAGATTTAGCAGTACGCCCATGGCAGTCTCAGACCTTGACTATACAGAGTTCCTGGTAATCTTAGAACGCATCCCATGCTTCTTTCAGTGCCACATCAGCAGCTGTTACAACTGCACCAAGTTTCAGCTGATTTTGCAACAGCTGAAGCAGCTGCTGAACTAGCTCCGGTAATGCCGATTAAAACAGAAACATACCGCCGGTTTTTATTGTGTCTCTGATTTCATTCGCAAAAATATAAAGTCTCACAGTCAACGATACTTTTTTTGGATCCTGCAACGACGCTGATTTCGAAGTTACTTTGTCCCAGAATTCTTCGCTGATTCCGATTGGAGTTTTTTAATCTTACCAGTTGTCAGAGTAACACTGACGTGATGATATTACATTGTAACATCATGAGTGATGTAATTTGCATTGCATATTTTCTACGGGCTCATGAATGACTCTCATTCGACCACCAACACCTTCAAGCAACATTGTTTTGTCTAACAGTACAACAGAGATTGCTCTATAATTAGCAATAACACCTGGTGTTACGCGAGCCCAAAAATGTATATCCATGATTACTTTCCTGAGCAGATCTTGGTGTTAGAGTAAGAAATAATAGATCGAATACAGAGACGTAAGATCTCACTAAGATATCTGCAAACTATTTTCAACATTCTGATCACGACCATTAAACGTCATCAAACGATGATATACACATGCAACTTGATTATTCTCAAAATTCTAATAACACTTCTTCAGATGGTTCCTGGTAACTATTTATCCTTGGAGAGACTTCCGAAACTCCAAGCGGGTCAAACACCATTGGATTTCGTACCTGTGATCCTACTCTGGCGTTATCCTGGATTGATATAAATATATGCCATGGCGCTGAAACTCCCTGCTGTGATGCTATCTGACATGTAAATAACCCAGCAATGGTACTCTTGATACTGTGGTCAACGTCAACCATGACAGCGTTGACTTTCTGCCGCTATCCATAAAAGAGAGCAGTTCTTCTTGAACGAGTGATGGTATCATGGTAGGCATCCACAACGAAAGTATTGTCAGGATTACTTTACCAGCATCATCAACAGCGCGCCAGATTGCATCGTTGTCGGTGGATTTTGCTACAAGCACAATTGTTTGTTTAGCACCGAAAAGTACTTTTCTGACATTTCAGCAGAATCCAAAGATGCGAGACAGTGGAATTAGACAGACACTTCTCTGTTATTACCCTTTAACATTGATTGCTGTGCTGAAAATCTCAGGTTAAATTCTGGATTGACACTCTACAGTGTCGCAAAATCAGCGGTAGGTTGTGGTACTGTCTCCCTGCTGAAACATGGGAACTAGCCTGTGCTTATTGGACCATGAAATGCTGCCTGTCGCCAGGGTAGTCAGCAATGTGCTTGGCGAACATCATTAATGGACCAGCGCACCAAGAATAATCATTGGAATATCTTACCAGACCTGGTATTGTCGTAGCAACATCAACATTTTCCAAACATAATTCAATGTTTTCCATCGATCATATACGTGTCCTTGATAAATAATACCATAACACCATTATTAAAAACACCCAGCTCGATCTTCAGCTGTATATGCAGTAGCATCTGTTCTCAGAAGTCTTCCTTCGATCTCAATGAATGCATCGGCGAACATAAAAGATCGGCGTGTATCCTTCACTTGTATGTTGATTCGTCCATATGCGTCAGGTACAAGTGTATGATAAGAATAAACTGATAATCACGCACTGATTCATCTTTGAGGACTGGTGCGTCTATGTCAAATGCTGGATTAGACGCACTTTTTACCATTTTTATTATATTCGCTGATGTCTCAAACGATGTTCCAACATTGATCAATATCGTCAACGATGACGGGCCTGACCACTAATCGCTACCCGGTTTGCGGTTATGTGATGGCACTCCAGCTAATTATTTCAATCGCTCATTTGTATATCGATTTATCATTGTACCGACACATGCTTTCATCACTTCGGTGCTATGCAGTTTTACTGAAATGCCTTCTTATGTGCAGGACATTTTTACTGGAATGCTTCCTCTAGAATAATTATCATTTTACTGTCGGTTTTCGTCGTACTGATTGTGCGAGTCTGTCTTTGACCGCATAAATACTTGAACATGAAAATTATCAAGAGTGCCAATAGCCTTATTACGAATAACTTCGATATCTTTCATACCTGATTGTTTTGCAATCGGAATAGCTTTCCGAGCCATCCTTCTTAATAAACATTGAACAACATCATCGATCCCATCTCTGTAGATCATTTTATAAACCGATAATCGTGAATGTGTCACCTTGACGCTTTCAGGTCTACGTTGGGCATTGTGTATTATCATGTTATTTTGTAATTTCATCGATCAGCACCCGATAGATGCCACTGTCCATAGATCCACTGGTAAATAAACGCTAATGAATAGCAGCTGCTTCATTGGTGATTTCGTGGGATTTGTTGCCGGCTCGTCTTCCACCAATTAGAATTTCTAGGCCATCAACTTCGGTGAGGATGTTATTGGGACAAAGTTTATCCTGGATCACCAGCAATTCAGTCATCATACTATTAACTGTACCTTTTTTTTTTTTTACAACGTCGATTGTGAGTGGCAAGACCACTTCCTGTTGCTTCGTCAGGTGGTTCTTCTTCCTCTACACGTGGTGGTCCAAATTGTAATCTTTCGGTGATAATATATCTCCAGGTAAAGGAGATTCTCTAGGTTCTTTGACCTGTTTCTCAAATTCGTCAAATTAAGGTTTATATTCACTATTAATTTGAATTATATTATGGTTCTTTCTAGATACAAAACAAGTCCAGTTTTTTGTGGTGGTTTCGGAGGTCTCTGAATCTAATAGTTTACTGCGAATTTGATGTCCTTCAGTGGCAACCGCTACATGGTTTTCTCGAAGTAAAATACTTATTTTACGACCTTCTTTTGTAAATTCGACAGGTGTTTTTTTTTTAAATAGGTTCCGGTTCTTGTTCTGGCTCAACAAATACAATAATTGTCAATAAATAGCGAATGTCCTGACTGTAGAGCGCATGCCTGACAAGCCTCCATGCGATGTTTTTTTTTTTTCTTCTTCAAAAATGGACATAAAAGCATTAAACTATTCAAGCAATTCTGCTGGTTAAAGCATGAAAGCAAAAATGCTTATAAAAGTATTTAAGCATTTAAGCAAAAAATGATAATCAATTGGGTCCTTTTTTAAAACTTGGTCCGGCCGTAAAAATATAAATAAAAGCAATCAAGCAAAACATGCTGATAAAAGCATTCACCATTCTCGCATTCAAGCGAAAATGTTAATAAAAATTGTTAAATTAAACAAACAATAATAATATAATAAAATGCGTCATGTTTTATTACCTGATCTGGGTGCCACATTCATACCCCCATCTCCAAGGTTGTTCATATCGTGAATAAAAATATTTACATTTTATAGCTCATAAAAAGTATCACGATGTGTCGCATTATAGTTTATATTACTGTTCGTTGGTCATTCCAACGGTTCCATATATTTAAATTTTTGTGCATCATTTTTTCCACACGTCTGGATGGGTTGACCCCCTCCTGGTTTTTTGGTTTCGGTAATGTCAGAACAAAAGCGAAGATCTACTTGCTGATGTAAGTCTATCCTATTAATGGCAGAATTTGACAAATCTGAAATCATTAATAGAACTTAACAAACGTTGCAATTGATGCAATTAAGAGTTCCAATTTTTTTTATACCACCGTCTTGTTTTTCTTTTGATAATACTTGTATACCATTTATCGAACATACAATTAGTATCTGGATGTTTTACAAATAGTTTTTCTCTTTAATAACTAACAAAGAGCAGTGTTTAATCAGCTTTACAAGACCCAGACGCTCTAGTTGCTTACACAGATATTATTCCATTGTGGGAAGAAAAGATAAATGGGAAAAATGGACAGTAAAAAACAACAAATTTAAATAAGAAGTAATAATCTACTAACACATTATATATAAACGAGTGCAAAAAGAGTTCCCTAAAACAAGAAGTGTAAACAAGTCACGCGGATGACAACTGGCAAGCAGACATGGTTGACATGCTGGCAGATTTAAAAGGCAACAATTTATACATATATAATAAATCGTGTGCAGTGCGTGCCCAGCCATATACCAGTGTCATCAGAAAGGTGCAAAGCACACAGTCCACCGGGGAGCTTTGTCAGTCGACAGTTGTTCAGAATGTGTGATATGGTCTGTAAAACCCCACAAGAACAGGAAGTTAGATGCAGATGTGGATGATATACAGGCAGCTATTGTAAAAGAGTAGGATGCAGTGTTCCAGGGATTTTGCAAATTGTTGCCTTGAACTGGACATTTGTGCTAGCTGTTGACTTGGTATGGGATGATCAAGCCCAAACACAAGCACACTACTAGGCTGTCAGATAACAGAGGGCCAGTGCTTATGTCTTGAGCGTCTGAGCACAGGCTCTTCCAGCCCCTTGAATTTGCATGTGCTGTAAAGCTGATGTAGCGTATATGTGAAAATTAACAAGCCCGTGAAGTTTTGCCCCCCCCCCCGCCAATCCCTGAAATTTTGTTTGAGATGACATCCCTGTATCAGATGCTGTAATTTACACTGAAGTCATTATTAATATAATTTCTTCAAACTGACAACTTCAGTTTCCAGAATGAACAAAAAGAGAAATAAGTTACTTCATTTGGGTTTTGTAATTCAACTTGGGATTGCATTATCAGCATTGAACAATTCTGGTAGTTAACATTCAAACATTGATTTCAAATCAAGGAGGAGAATAAATGTACTGGCAAATGCTTATCAGTTCCTTTGCTGTTAATGTATTTGTACCATTGACAAGCATTGTCGTAGCAAACCTAATTTTAGGAATGCACATTTATCATGCAGTTTGATTATTCATGGAAAACACGTTATGAGTTAGATCATTCAAGGAAAACAGGTTATGAGTTATATCAATCAAGGAAAACAGATTATGAGTTAGATCATTCAAGGAAAACAGGTTACAGGTACAGAAAATTGAATTAAATATGATCAAGAAATGCTATTCAAAATTTCATTAATGCCATTTTGAATGATGCAACTTTGTTCTTGTAACTCTTCAAGCTCAATCCTCAAAGCCATTTTTATTTTTTTATTTTAATTCTTTCTTAGCTATAGAAAAGCCTGAATATATTGTTTGATCAGAAACTACAGGTATATGCAATGATGTGACTGACAACACAATTCAATTAAAAAACGAATGTTAGATATCTGCTGATTGAATGTATTTTTCTTCTATCCCAGCCGATCTTGTACTCTTTCTACAGAAGTTCCTGTGCATGGAGAGTTCGGATAGGTAAGTTATGTAGCTGTGCTCTACAGAGTGGTAGACTTTAATCTGAATGCAATATCAATACTGCAGGTTTGTGTGGACATGACAGAAATTTATATTTATTGAAGAATGCAATACAGGTTACAGTGACCTAATAATCTGATATGGATGTGTGAATCCAACAAGCACTTTACCAATAAAAAAAACTGAGAAATTAACTGTAGTGTTTTTAAAGATGCATCTCTGCAGTAGTTATTGTGATTATCAGAACAATATTTTGTCTGTTGGGGTGAAAAAAGCAATAAAATAATTAGTCATTAAATAAATGCAATCTTATGAGTGTATTTATGTAATTTCAAAGTTAGTGGTCTTCATTCCACCTTGAAGGAAAGCTCCTATGTAACTTTCAAATTTAGTTTAGAACTTTAGAATACATGTATACACATATGGACTTTAACATGTGCTGACATCAATGCCATTGTTGTCTAGTCCATGTAATAGAGCTAAAATACAAGTATATAAGGTATATAGTTTTTTATATTCAGATGTCCAATTGAACGTATATATATATATATATATATATATATATATATATATACTCGTGTATGCTTTACTAATCTTGAAAATGATTTATACAAAAAATATAACAAATATGATAAACGCAAATACATTACTATGTAGTTCACTGTATTCACACTGTACATTATCAAAACACAAAATGGTATGTAAAAAGACATAAATATGAACTCAAAATAACAAACATAACATCACCTGGTCACAGCTTAATTAACTAAGAATGTTGTGGCTACAGTTATATCATGGGCAAGACTAACATCTTTTTTTTTTCCAATACTGTTGATTTGACGCTGAAGACAAATATATATTTATTATTAAAACAACTGAGCTCATTCTACATGTGTAGCTTATGTTATTTTTATTCTATACTGTTGGTCTTGATGCATACTGTAATTGACCTTTGTAGTTTATAATCATGGACATTTTGCATGATCCTTATTCTGAGTTGCTCTAATTCAACATTTACCCAAAACTTGTTTGCAGATAGTGTTATGGATTGAATATGTATTGAACATACAGGTGTAGATGTTAGTAAACAGAAATAATACAGGTGCAACTATAACCTTACTTGTGCCAAATAAATATGCTCTCATCTAATTACTCATGATTCACTGCTCTTTAAAGTTTCTGTCAACCATCACTTTATATTGCTGTGTATATTGAATTGTATTGTGTGATTGACTATTGGTATGTCAGCACATTAAAGACCACTGGATCATCAACACATTCAAGATTGGAATCGATTGTGAATGCTCTATACCTTTGGACTTGTGACAGAACATGTAGGAATATTTGGGATTTCATTCAAAATACTGCAAGTTCCTCTTTCATTTCATGTTTTAACTTATGTAATTAAATTGTTTGTGGGGGCTACGAGTGGCCGAGTGGTCTAAAGCGCTGTCCGTTACGGACCACTGCCATCTCACCTCTGTCTGCGTGTCTTCGAGTCTAAGATTCGGCAAATGTAGTTATGTGAGAAAGCTTGCCAGTAGCTTCTTATGGGTCGGTGGTTCTTTCCGGGGTTTGTCCGGTTTCTTCCTCCACCATTAATTCTGGCCGCCATGTATAGCCTATATTGTGCTGAAAAATGGCGTTAAACCATAAAAAACAAAACAAACAAACAAAACAGAAATTGTTTGTTGAATTTTGCTTAACCTGTTGGGTTTGCTTTCATATATGTTACTTAGTTTAAGGCCATAGAGTCTTATATAACAATATGCCTCATTTAAACCCGATATATTACTTTCATCCTCATATTTTCTTCATAATTATTCCCAAATCCCAATTGCAAGAAGAAGTGCATACTATTTTTGGTTTTAAGAAAAGGGATAAAAAAAAGGACAAAGAAGTATTTTTTGTGACAGATGTATTCATTGTATTTGTGATACATGTATTCATGATTATTTCAATGTATTTATATTGGTTCATTTGTATTAAAGTGATATTTTTTTATGATTTAATATAAAATTCCTATATGTAGCCCTTTCTTTTGTTATTAGACCCTATGAGCTATACAATTACTGTAAAATGTGTGAACTGTATCTCAATAAGCATATATTCTTTACAAACTCCATCAACCTTTTATAAGAAAAAAATATGTAAATGATGTCTTTTAGACTGCTGTTAATATTTACTGTTTACATTGTTGTTCTCTAGCTCTTGCACTGAAGAAAATTGAGTACGAGTACAGAGCAGTGGACATCTTCAAGGGGCAGCAGGTGAGTATGTATGCTTTAGTTTAACTGGTATGTGTTTGATCTTGAATCTAATCAAATCTCATTGTGTGTGTGTGTGTGTGTGTGTGTATGTGTGTGTGTGTGAGAGAGAGAGAGAGAGAGTCATTAAGAAACATTTTCACATGATGCAAAATAATTTTAAAAAATGTAACAATATTTTATGTAAATATTAATAATATTGGCTGTTAATGATATTCCTCAAGTTACAGTGTAATGTAGATATTTGTAAAAGAAAATGGTAAACAATGCAGATTTTGGTTATTTTTTTCCTTGTCGCTCATTTACATATAGTGTCTAAAATCTGAGAGGTAAGGCCAGCAAAATATTTGGAAACAGTACAGAAGATACATTTAAGGCAGAATGCTAGGAAACTACATAAGGCCTGCAGAATGCTTGTAAACAGTACATTATATACATGTAAGGTCCGCAGAGTGCTTGGAAATGGTACGTAAGAAACATGCAGGACCTGAAGAGTGCTTGGAAACTATATGATTTGCATGAAAAAACTGTTACAGCAGATTGCATTGAAAAAGTATTTGATACACATAAGACCAGAGAATGCTTGAAAACCATACATATGATGCATTATAAGGTCAGCAGAGTGCTTGGAAATAGTACATAAGAAACATGCAAGGTCAGCAGAGTGCTTGGAAATAGTACATAAGAAACATGCAAGGTCAGCAGAATGCTTGGAAATAGTACATAAGAAACATGCAAGGTCAGCAGAGTGCTTGGAAATAGTACATAAGAAACATGCAAGGTCAGCAGAGTGCTTGGAAATAGTACATAAGGACATAGACCACAATTAATTTTACTATATGTTCTCTACATATATTTCTCAGTGCTGACCTTTCCACAGTGTGACAATCAATACAAATCATATGTTAATCTAAAATACCTCCAAAGATGACTTCACAGTGAAATTCTTGTCAAGGGTTGATCGGCATTTTTTTGAGCTGCTGCACTGTAAACAGAGCAGCATGTAAACAGAACACATATTTCACTTCCGGATCATCACCAAAGCCTTATTACTCCATGTGCACTGTCGCCAAATTACACACTGACAACCACTCTCTCTGCTCATATTCTCAAGAATAAACAATTACCTTTAAATCCATACCAAATATGCATCAATATAACTCTTCTACCAACACCAAAATGAGAGAGGAAAAAATGTTCTAAAAATAGACTGGAACTACATTCGTGGGTACTGAACTGGAAGTATTAATTGTGGTGTGATTCCTGACAGGCCCAACTTTTTGGGGCAAATTTTAGTAAAACTTTTATATTTGAATGCCACACATATTTGAACTTTATACATGAAGTCTTTTTGAATTTCCTTGCATACAAGTCATGTGACACCTGCTGGAAAGTGTGTAGTGCTGGTGTTATACAGGGTGCACGTTTTGATCCATGTGTTCTTGAGAAACCAAAACTAAATTTGCTATATCTTCCTTATTTATAGGACTTTTTCAATGCTGTAAAAACCTAATTGTACTACAAGATGAGGCCTGTCTGAAAATATGTTTAAAGTTTATACATTTGGATCATTTAAAATTTTAATGGAAATTTAAAAAAACATTTAAATTTATTAACTAAATTTTATTGAATAATTAAATTTTCATAAAAGTTTGAAAACAGATTTTGTCAAAGTTTAGACAGAAAAGTTGATCAATCAATGGTCTTTAAAATAAATGGTGGTTTGGGTCTGTGTAACTGGGAACAATTTTCCCAGGGGTAATGAAGTAGCATGACTCATAGTGATTTTGGCAACAAACCGCAATATGCCTGTCAAGGTGCATATAGGTGTACACACTAAAGAAGCAACAATAAGTGCTATGTTCCATATTTATTGTGTCAGGTATATAGGCAGTTATTTGAATAACTAATAGTGCACTCAGATTTAAACATCTGATGGGACCACTTCCATGTTTTATAGGAAAATTGCATTACATTTCAGTGTCGATAACTACAAAAAGCGACTATAAGATAGGAAAATACAGTTTTTAGGCAGGCTTTACCTTACTGAACAATGGTGCTAATCTCTCTCATGAAGATCTAAGCCATATCCTTGAGGTGCTTTATATTAGTGTTGTGATATCATGATCACTTATGGCAGTACACTGCATATGTCCTTATGAAACCTTGCTATCACCACCTGACTACTGGAGAGCTTCCAAGCTGATCCACCACTGACACTTTGTTCCAGATACCAGCCTAGACCTGAAAAGATATAAAATGTTTCACTTATATCTAGAAAACAGTAAGATGTATGCAAATGAAGTTAAAATGTGTTAGATATAGTGATTTACAAATAACATTCAGGCTGCAAGCATAGGAAATAAATATTAAACTTGACAGAGTGACACTCAGAAATGTGAAGTAATAGTCATGTATTAAAGTAATAAATTCATCCTAAAAGTATATGAAGTTTCTATAAGCATATCTGGCCATGCACAGGTGAAATAACTAATCAGGTAGACTATGCATCACAAACTTTAAGGAAATGCGGGGACGGTGAGGTTTGATCATTGGTGGAAACATTAGTACATGCCAGTATACAGGAAAGTCAAGCGACAATGTAGTAAAAAAGAATATATTACTATAAGCAATCTTATTCATGAGGGAAATAATAATTCTGGATATTGCAAGAGAATACAGCCAAATGTGGCCACACATATCAACTACAGGTACCAATACATCCTATATCATAAACTAAATGTGAAATTCTGATCCCCAAAACTTGTAAACAAGAATGGAAATTTGCATATGTGGGACATATACAATGTAATTGTTATGATCAAATGTGCAAAAATAATTCCAATGATCTGTTTGAACATTTAAAGTGTATTTTTAAGGGTGTTTGATACCAATTATTAACCTCAATGGTTCAATAGAATCAGATATCAGCTGATAATGCAATACCGCACTCTATCCAAGTACTGAATTGAAATATGTTACCATACATGGGCATATTAATGAAGAAAATAACATTTTGGGATACATTTAGTGCACACAGCCAAAAATGTGTCTTACAGATTCACTGTAGGTACAATGTCAGCCTATATGATATACTGAATGTGAACTTTGGATCCCAAACATTGTAAAATATGTGGATATTTGTTCATGTGGGATATGTAACCATGCTAAAATCAGTTGTACACAGTTAAACTCAAAATATCTGTTTGAATATATCTTATGCAATCTTTAGAGTGTCAGTTAGCAAATATTATTAGCAATTAACAATGCATAAATTAAGATAGATCATTAGAATTCACATAACATCATACAGGCCACAATGCCGCGCTTCACTAATCAATATCTTAACCAAACTGAACAATAAAATTGAATGCATTTTGTGTTCACCTTACATCATTTTGCTGTTTTCTTAGATCCAAGGGTAAATATACATGTGGGAAGTATATTTTATCCCTTCAGCCTGCATTTCATTCTCAGAAAGTTTAAACTGATTTAGTAGAGAACTTGAGTAGGTTCTAGTATGAAGTTTTCATCACTGTCCTCTCACTAAACACCCTGTAACTATATTTGTTAACAATTACTAAAGGCTATATAAGCATATATGTGTTACTCAGGAAGTCACCCCATCATAAACACATAAATTATCTGACTGGACCCCTAATAAATAGTTTGAATGATCAATACAAAATAGAATCTGTCTTTCATACATTTTAAATGTATGTCTCATTTTGACTTACAAAGATATTTTCTATGACAAAATTTGACAAATATCCATCATTGTAGCTTGTATATGGTGTAGAAGTATAAACATGCTGATATCATTTGATATAATTTCCAAAAATATTATCTATGTGCATTTTAGGGGGCAAATTTTAATTTTTTATTTTTTTTAAAAAAAATTATTAAAATTTTAAAAAATAAAATTAATTTTTAAATTCTAATGGCATTTTTCTATTTTAAATGTTAATATATATAACACCTACAAATTTCATGTGTTTATCATTAATATTAAAAATTTTATAGCATATTAAAGTTTCATCAATACTGCCTGTACAGGACATAGACCACAATTAATTTTACTATATGTTCTCTACATATATTTCTCAGTGCTGACCTTTCCACAGTGTGACAATCAATACAAATCATATGTTAATCTAAAATACCTCCAAAGATGACTTCACAGTGAAATTCTTGTCAAGGGTTGATCGGCATTTTTTTGAGCTGCTGCACTGTAAACAGAGCAGCATGTAAACAGAACACATATTTCACTTCCGGATCATCACCAAAGCCTTATTACTCCATGTGCACTGTCGCCAAATTACACACTGACAACCACTCTCTCTGCTCATATTCTCAAGAATAAACAATTACCTTTAAATCCATACCAAATATGCATCAATATAACTCTTCTACCAACACCAAAATGAGAGAGGAAAAAATGTTCTAAAAATAGACTGGAACTACATTCGTGGGTACTGAACTGGAAGTATTAATTGTGGTGTGATTCCATAAGAAACATGCAAGGTCAGCAGAGTGCTTGGAAATAGTACATAAGAAACATGCAAGGTCAGCAGAGTGCTTGGAAATAGTACATAAGAAACATGCAAGGTCAGCAGAGTGCTTGGAAATAGTACATAAGAAACATGCAAGGTCAGCAGAGTGCTCTAAAATTGTAGTTACATATTATACAACTCTTTGCAAAAGAAAAAAATACACTACTTTAAAAAAAATACTTGTCGCATTTTGTAGGCAAGGCATTCTCTGCTTTTTCAATTGCAATTTCTAACATTTTAAACGAATGAGTTCTTGTATAGCTCTTCTACCAGGGATGGTCCATCACAGGTTAACTACCCAGTGGATGCTAACATAGCACACTTTTACAGATATACAACTGTGTGATATAAACCATTGCTAAACTTCCCAGATGTTACGCCGCAAAAGCCATGGAACTCCAATCCATGACCGCTTTATAAAGAGTTTGCAGTATATGTATATATTCACTGATGTTAATATGGTGTCTATTACAATAATATGTAAATATAAATCTTTTCCAGAATTCAGAAGAATTCAGTAAACTGAACCCGCTGAGTCAGGTTCCAGCCCTAGTCTGCAATGGAGCTACAGTTGTCCAATCAGTAAATATTCATAACAAATTATCCTTTGTTAACTTTTCAGTGAATTAACAAGCAGTCAACCAATCAACTAACCAATTAGCCAACCATTTATCTTGTACCCAATCTACTGACATTAACACTGTACATGCAAGGCTAACAAGTCCAACAAGTGGTGGAGGGGGGGGGGGTACAACTAGGGAAACACTTTATAATTTTATAAAAGAAAATGTTTGTTTTAACAAGAACTAGGAAAGCCCAGGTGTTTCTTACCTCAGGACCTGTGATAAATCTTGACAGGTGTGTGTACATATCTTAAAGTGAATAAGTAATCTGAACACATTACTTAAAAGCTTCCAGAGGCTGAAATTTCTCTCTTTAACACCAATGTCAAGTTGAAATACATGTGATTAAAGTAAATTTGTTTGTAGCTTCTTGGTGTCAGAATATGGAAATGATCATATCTGCATTTTTTGTGTCTTTATTTTATACAAATTACATGATAGTTTGTGTTTTTGATGCAGCTATTTTACACACATTTGAAACATTAATGATATAGATATTTATGGTTCTATTTTCACAAGTACTCAAAAAAACTAACTTTTTGCTCCAATTTATAATTTTTTGTTTTAATATAGGGTGGAGAATACACAGATATTTTCCTGGGTGCCCTATTTCAACTCAAATATGTAATTATCGTAAAAATTACATCTAAAATGTAGAAGACCAACAGGAGGGGTATGGCTGGGAATATATCCCAGCAGTTGGGGCATGTAAGGGGTGTAGAGTCACAGATAATGATATCAATTACTGGCATAGTTCTAGCAATCTTTTTCTACTTAGCCTAACTCACTAGCTCTAAACATACTGTGACTAGGTGCTTTTCATCTTTGCATAGTGAAACAAGATTTTATTGACAAAATCTACCATTTTTCAAAGGCATTTAATTTCAATGTTGCTTGAATAAAAAATGTGTCCCATTAACTCCAATATCGTAGTTACCTTATTTTCCTCAATAGGTTACAGTAACTAACTATTGAGATGATGGTGTCGTACATGCCACAGATTATCTGTATAGCCCTACTGCATATTAATGTTACTTTAATATGTAAACACTGCAAGTGCATAGGGGCAAGCAAGACAGCAATTGCAGTTTTTTGCAGTGGCCAGGCTGTACCAAAACTATAATGATTATTATTTGAAATACCTGATGTTAACTATCTTTATACCAATGGATCCAACCACTCTGGTGGCCTAGTGATTAGAGTGCCTGCCATGGATGTGAGAGGTGATGATTTTGAAGCCTGGCCAAGTCATAACAAAGACTTATAAAAATGGTACTAACAGCTGCCTCACTAGGCGCTCAGCATTAAGAGGATATTGTTCGAACTGGTTGGCCTGATGTCAGAATAATGTGACTGGGTGGAACTTCATTCTACATGACTGCGGCATGATGCCTCTGTGCTAGACATCTATATAAACGACCACACTGCATACATCGTAGTGGTATGACAGAATATTTTTTAAAGCTACATTAAAAATCCAAATCACCCACACACATACCAATGGATCTTTGTAGCTTTTATTAAACCTTGCTAAAAGCTGGTTCAGCTGTCCATATATATTTTGTACTAAGGTGGAATTAATAAGTATAATTTTCAGTGTTTTCCTTTACTGAAACTACAGTTAACAAGAAAGCCTTTTCAAAGTTCATATCACTAATGAAGTATATGACAAATGTTCATGAGCAATATATTTGAGCAGGAAAAGTTTCGTATAATTTTAGAAATACAAAACAAAAAAACCTTTTTCATTCTTTGAATACCACATTTCTTTGAATTGCCATTTCCTGATTCAACTAAAACACAAAGATTTCATTCAGTACAATTATAAAAAATACTGATCAATCTGAATACACACATGACATTATATATATGGTTTTAGCACATGAAACTTACCATAAGACATAGCTCAGACAATCAAAAAATGTAATACATGAATTGTAAGTCATAGTTGTCTACCTTTAATCAGACCTTTCACAATCATAATTAGCAAGTGTAATTATCTATCACTGAATACTTTTCTAATGAAGAGTTATTCTTGTAATCATGCTTTTTATTAAAACTAACTGTAATTTTACAGGACCTAATTACAGCAAAATAATAACTTATAATTAAGATTACTCCATGATTACTGTAATATCAATACTTTTTTTTATTTATTTATCTTAGATCTACAAATAAGTACACATATTTAAAATTAGCTAATTTTTGCTACAACCAACAAAACTTTTAGACCAAAAATTGGAAAATAAATAATTCCACATTTTGTGTGTAAATAGTGTGGTACAGTTATAAAATACCAGAGATAGTTCACTCCTTTTTCGGAACACGTTTCATGCTCAAACTGATTCTGTCAAAATTGGCCAAATAGTAGTGCATGTGTGCATATGATTTGGACTGTAATGTCTAGCTTTTACAATTTGTTAGACTTAGGGCTACAATGTCTGCAGTGTGGCAGTTTATTGTGATATCAAGTACTGGGTCATCATGCTGCAGACATGTAGCATGATGTCCCACCCAGTCACATTATCCTAACACCACGATGACCAATCCTTACACTAACCTTATAATGTTTAGTACCAAGCAAGGCAGCTGCTAGTACCATCTATGTAAGTCTTTGGTATGACTCAGCTGGGGTTCAAACCCTTGTCTTAGGCTACCGAAGCAGTACTAATGCAGTACTTAAAAAGACTTGCTCAGGACAATACAAAGGGCTTCAGTCCATATAAATACAAAATTTAAGGGAAACAGTATTTGTAGTTAAATTTTACAATTTCAGTTATGCTTTGAAGGGGAGAGAAGAAAATATTGAGTAAGATACTTTAATGTCAGTGATATGCATTAAATTAAAATTGGATTAAAAGGATGTAGAGCATCTCTTTGTGGTCACCTTTCATATGACCAACAAAGTTCCTGGATTATATTTGTAATGAAAGTAATGAGCAGATCTATGGAGATGAAAATATTTAAAAAAATGATTAGTTGGGATTATCTTTATTATTTGTTTCTCTGTACAATACAAATTATTTGTGGCATCTTTGAAAAGAGATAGTGGATATGTTATTCAATTTTCAAGTTTCATTTGAAATGTAAGATTCTTTTGATTGGGTAATGAAACATACCAATTTTCAAAAACATAACGTAATTTAATACCTTATTCTGCTGAAAGATAAGTAATTTGTAACTGTTATATTATATTTAAAATTATTTGATTTAATTTACATCATTTTAAAAAGTCAATGACTCCAGATCCCAGCTAAACTAAAATTTTCAAACTTTCTTTTCAAATTGAAAGTTTCTTTAATCTTTACATACCAAGAGAGATGGATGCAGTTACCTATGTTACTTTTTTAATGCATGAATAATAAAAACATGACGTTGATCCAAAGTCAGTAAGTTGTCAAATATGGGTATCAGTGACTTACATTTAAAATATTGGTCAAGTACTTATTAAGATGCGTTCTCTCCAAGTATCATGATCCCTGGTAAACCGGTATAATAGAGGAAGAAAGCAATGTGGTTATGAGCTAAATAGAAAATCGGAACATAAGCCAGTAAGAATGTGAAATGTAGGTTACAGTGACCTTCCTCTCTTGTAAGGGTTTGATAATGCCCATACATACATGTAAGGGTTTGATAATGCCCAATGTACAGTCGATTTACAAAGTTTGGTTTCGATGTAAGAGGTAGAAAGCAATTTTTTTCTGGAAATGAAATAATGAACAGACTGAAATGAATCAACAAAATTAGAATACAAAATGGCCGTACAGCAGACATATAATATAGACAAAATTAATCAAGCATAAAAGCAAATAGAAATACTTGTTGAGACTCAAAATTAAATATTAAATAAACAATAACATTTGAAAACCATTCAATAGTGCACTCAAAACATACATACATACAGATAGACATACAGACATACATACATACATACATTATTAGTCAAGGCAAAGTACAAACAACAAAGATCCTGATCCACAGTAGCATAATGTGCCTGCAGACCAGGGTCTTTACTGATTACTCCTAAGAAAGTGCACAGACAAAGATCGGCTGGCTCAATTCCATGCAATGTGCTGTTGGATTCAACTTATAAGCGAGTAACCATACATATGATAAGTAGTTTGTCCATTTTACTCCTGTGGAAACAAATCTTATAATTTGCTGATTTTATACCTTTTCAGATGGCCATTATTGGATTTTTGGATGATGTATATCCTAAGCCTCCTCTGTATCCAAAAGATCCAATGCAGAAAGCACAGGTACTTTTCTATTAATGCAAAATTATGCATAGCTACCAATCTCTTCCATGCGCAGCATGAAACTTTGTTCAGTGAAACTGAGAATAGTATTTCAGGTTATGTGTGAGAGGAACTACAAATGCAGACTATGTAAATGGGTTGTACATACAATTTTCTAAAACACGTTTCTCCATGCAATGATATGACTTCATTATTTCTCATGAATTTAAGCTAAGGTATCAGAATAAGGAAATACATATTGGTACACACACACACACGCACGCGTGCGAAGATAATGCAAAAGAAGAAATCAAAACAATGAAGCCATTCTATATCACCAAAAGTTGGAAAATAAATAGATGGTTACAGTATACAGTAAAGGAACAGTATATATTATAAAGGTAAACAGAATTATGTCATGCATATTTTATTTTATTTTGCATGTAGGCTCATGGACTGGCAGAAATAATAAATTCAGGCACTCAGCCAATGCAGAATCTGTCTGTTTTAAAGAAATTATGTGCTGACCCTGAAAAACAAAAGGAGTGGTCACATTACTGGATTGACAAAGGCCTTACTGGTATTATTATTTTTATTAATATTATTATTATTATTACTGATATAATTAACCAGTAAAGCTAAATTGCACTGAATATTGTGTTACGTCAAATACTAGTTGATATTTTAAGTAAATTAATACATAACAGATTTGTGCAGATCTTACCATTTTAAAATTCGATAGAAAGATCTGATATATTAGGAACTGATAATATTTCAGCTAATGTGCATTTGTAAACGTGATGAATAGCTATTTGGAAAATGGTATTTTAGTTAGATCAGTTGTCATTTTATGCTGACAGTAAATGGCCAAATTATAAAAAGCTATTTAACATATCGTTAAAAGAGATTTGCATTATGTGTTGTTGAGCACGATGTTGTAGATAAATGTTTTAAATTTTCACAGTGTATTATAAATTTGAGTTTAATTTAGGTTGTGAGTTTGTCTGTATGTCTGCTGTTTGTTGATATGTATATATTGATTAGAATAATGAACATTTCAGCCTTTGAAAAAATGCTTCAGCAAACAGCTGGAAAATACTGTGTTGGCGACAGTGTAACGATAGCTGACATATGCTTGGTCCCACAAATGCTTAATGCTCGCAGGCAAGTTGAACAATATTTATCCATTGTCTGCTTTATCCAAAATAAAAAAAAAAACTGTATATCCAAATAAAAATAGAGCTTTATTTCCAAATTTAAAAAAAGAATTGTATATCCAAATAAAAAATAGAACTGTATATAACAAAATATAGAATTGTATATCCAAATAAAAATAGAACTGTATATCCAATAAAAAAGAACTGTGTTTCCAAGTACAGATGGAACTCTATATTCAAATACAAATAAAATTGTATAATCCACATAAAAATAGAACTGTATATCCAGATATAAAATAGAACTGTATATCCAAATAAATAAAGAACTGTATATCCAAACAAAAATAGAACTGTAAAATCCAATATAAAACAGAATTGTATATCCAAATAAATATGGAACTGTATATCCAAATAAATATAGAACTGTAAATCCAATATAAAACAGAACTGAATATCCAAATAAATACGGAACTGTATATCCAAATAAATATAGAACTGTATATCCAAATAAATATAGAACTGTATATCCAAATAAATATAGAACAGTTACTGTATATCCACATAAATATAGAACTGAATATCCAACTAAATATAGAACTGTATATCCAAATAATCATAAATTATATAAATATAGAACTGTATATCCAAAAAAAAATAGAACTGTATATCCAAATAAATACAGAACTCTGTATCCAAATAAATATAGAATATTATCCAAATAAATATATAACTCTATATCTAAATAAACATAGAACTGTATATCCAAACAAATAGATAAAGCTGCTGGAACTATATTGGGCACATCGTTCAAATGCTTGAAAACATAAAACAAAAATACTCATATTTGCTCACTTATTTCCAAAGCAAACAAGATTTATGAAGAAAAGACAAAGTGATAATGAGGGTAAATTATTGCCCTTTTTCTATTTTATAACTCAGCTTATTTTGTTGAACAAAAAACAATTTGATAACTCATGCTGATATTGCTATAGTCTAGGAGTCACATGTTTAATTTTTGCATCTGTTATATGTAAAACTAAACCCATATAGCAGATTTATACAAATTTACAGAGAATTTTATGCTTATTTACAGGGCTAATGTGGACTTCACTAAGTTTCCATTAATCCAAAAGATTACAGTTTCTTTGTCAGAAATGGATGCCTTCAAAGCAGCAGACCCTTTTATACAGCCGGACTGTCCAAAGGAGCTCCAAGGAAAATGAAAAGTTTGTTAGTGATGTCAGGACTGTAACCACATAATATATCGTGTTATTTAGGACAGTGAATCTGCATTTATTCAGATCATATTTGTTTTCTTTCTGACAGCTTTTATATTTTAGAGCAAATGACTCTGTCGTGAATTGTATAATTTCATGTATTTGTTATTTTCAGTTATCACAGTAACAAGGCAATTATCAGGACTTGTCCGACATATTCCAAAAACATAAATATTCAGAAATTATGACTATTGTCTATCTACAAATATAATATGATGTTCAACACTTTTACCAGAGTTTATAGAAAATAGAAAAGTGGAAAATGAAAAGATAGCTGAAATATCATGGTTGGTGAGCAGTAGTTTTAATTTTGAGCTGTATATATTTATAACAATACAGCTATTGATTAAGAAAAAAAACAAGCATACCAGCTTATACTGGTATTCACAACAAAAAGTAAGAGTTTAACATTAAACTTAAGGATCTTACTGTACAGTTTTCTGATTAAATAACTGTTCTGTTTTATTAAAATCATCTCAGTTTACATTGATGACACACTTGATTTATTCAAGAATAAATTATTTTTTTAGCATTAAATAACCATTTTGTTATCTTGAAATCTCAATGTGTAATGATTTAGCACATTTTGTATTCAAACAGATCTTTTATCAAACATTAGGTTACATTTGTGTTATCTTCTAAATGCATGCTGATTTAACACCATCTAGTATGAATAGATCTATTATTTAACATCCAATAGCCATTTTGTCATCTTGAAATCATTTCTATGTATACTGATATTCAGAAATTGATCTCTTATTGAACATTATATGGCAACAAACTCTGACTCAGCTGCTGACCAAAATGAAGCTACATTGTCCAGTAGCTTCTTCATGAATGCTCTGAACTTATTACTCTTGTAATACTCTTTTTCAAATGAAAAAGTGACAAGAGAAACAGTCAATGCCAAACCAACTGTTATTTATTATGAAATTCCTTCTTGATCTTATTGATATAGGGTTACATATCATGTTTGATCCTACTGATACAGGCTCACATACATAGTTTGGTCCTGTTGATGTATATGCTTACATACCAAGTTTTGTCCTATTGATATAGGCTTACATACCAGATTTGGTCCTATTGGGAATGTATGGAGTGTCCTAAGCACTCCTTTAGGGGTAGCGCTGTCACCTTTGGACCCCACTTGGCAATCATCTCTCACCTGTGGATCCAAGAAACTGTGGCATGCACAGTGGTCAGATCCCAGAAAGCGGCCTCGACTGGCCAGCTAAACCAGGCTGAGATTAGCCAATGGGTCTTAAACCCTTAGTGAGTTAGGCTTTGTCTACCTAGAATGTGAAGACTGGATTTGGCAGCTTGTTTGGATGAACCATCAGCTTGTCAATGGGCAGAAAGGCGATTCCCAGCAAAGCATCATGGAGTACTAAGAGCTCGATGAGACACATAGGATGTCATGGTCATCAACTGCACTCATCTCTGTCTCTGGCCATCTCGATTTTGTCATGCTGCTGGACTAAGATGATTTTTTGAAAGTGAGGTAGATAAACAGTGCAACTCTATCTCACTTAAAACATAGTCTCCATGCAAGTTATTCTTGTCATCCACCCATCCGATTTCATCACCCACTAAAGTCCTGTAGTAATAGGCAAGCGACTAAGTGGCAGGTGTGGGTACACTGGCAGCAGTAGCCGCAAACATGCACACAGGCAGCTCAGGCCATTAGGGTCATTCACCACTGACACAGAGCATCAGTGAACTCTGGCATCTCCCTGAGAAACTGACTAACCCTCTTCAGGAATGCAATGCTCACTCCCTGGCATAAGGAAGGGGCTAGAAAAGGTGCCCTAAACATTGCCTGCTCTAAACTTCCCTAGTCAGCATACTATGGCTGGCAGGACTCTACTCCAGTGGTCAAAAATACAAAGAAGAAAATGATGATTGTTCCTCTCACACTTGGCACATAGAATGTGCACACCTTACTGGACAGAGACATGTGGAAAGACCCCAGAGGAGAACTGTCCTAATAGGAAAGGAACTCACCAGATAAAACATGGACAATGCTGCCTTGAGCGAAACACAGCTTGCAGGGTTAGGTGAACGTTTTAAAAAGGGCTATGGATACACTTTCTTTTGGAGTGGCTGAGGGAGTGAAGAGCACCATGAAGCTGGTGTCAGCTTTGCAGTGAAGACAGAACTGTTTGGCAATATGGAGTAAATGACAGACTCATGACCATGAAACTCCTCCTCTTGTCTAGAAGAAAGTACCTTACCATCATCAGTTGCTATGCCCAAATGATGACCAACCTAGATGAAGTGAAGGTCAAGTTTAAAGGGATCTTCACTCCGTCATTGCTGACATTCAAATGGCACGTAAGTTTGTCATTCTTGACGATTTCACTGCAAGAGTAGGCGTTGATCACATTGCTTGGGATGGAGTGCTAGGAAAGCATGAAGTGGGTTACTGCAACAGCAATGGTCTTCTTTTGCTCCAGACTTGCGCTGAGCATGAACTGCAAATCACCAATACAGTCGTCCACCTCCCTACCCATAGCCTTAGCCTAGTGTTATAGATGCACCCTCGCTCTAAGTACTGGCACTTTATAAGCACTGGCACCTTATAAACTACGTCATTGTCAGGAAGAGGGACAGGCAGGATATGCGTGTGACCAAGTTCTTGTGCGGCGTTTACTTGTTGGACAGACCACTGCCTCATCATCACCAAGCTCAACGTCTGCATTCAGCCTAAAAGACAACCACATGAAAAGAAGGCTCATAAGTAACTAAACATCACCATTCTGAAATGCACCAGTACCAAACAGTCTCTCATGGATGCCCTGGAAGATCGGAATTCAGAGAGCTGGTCTACAGCACAGCTTCAGAAATCCTAGGACTCTTAACCAGAAAGCATCAAGACTGGTTTGATGAGAACTGTGACGAGATCAAGCAATTGCTGGATGAGAAACATTGCCTCCTTCAAACCGACCTCAACAACTGCCAAATCCACCTCTAGGAAAGAGCATACAACTATACACACAGAACTGTACAGCAGAAACTCCATCAGATGTGTTACGTGCTTAGGCTTGAATAAGCAGCAACACAGAAAGAGTGAAAACTAACAAACTTGTATAACTTGAACATTGAATTTATTAAGTACAATTATTGTCATAAAATAAATAAACTTACAGTTTTAGAGTATCAAATCCAACATTAATCCAATATAGAATTCACAAAAATAATCCACTAATGGAATTGCAAGAGTCCTGATAAACAAATGTTCTAATAGTTCCAGGTTCGAATCTTGACGATGTAATCCAAAATGGCTGACAATGTCACGTGATGCAGTTCTTGTTTTATTATCATCCAAATGAAAATCATAAACACATGTCCTTTTCCAGATAATTCTTCTTTCTTCAATGAATTGCCACAATGTCCAGAACAAGATAATTAAAATTACAACTCAAACATAAATACACAACTGTTCATTTTAAAACCCAGAGATTCTACTGAATCTCTCTTCCAGTACACTGATTAAAATACCCTTTTCTAATGTAAACAAGTGATCACGTGATTTTCTAGAAAGTCAAAGAAAGACGAATTACCTTCACTAAATCACGTA
Organism: Unio pictorum; assembly: GCA_030141615.1. Lineage (NCBI taxonomy): Eukaryota > Metazoa > Mollusca > Bivalvia > Unionida > Unionidae > Unio > Unio pictorum. The sequence goes on along the minus strand of JARLTB010000101.1, from coordinate 9,072,073 downwards.
CTCTAGATATTTCCTACGACCAAGAACTAAAAATAAAAGTTGTCCTTGAAATTAACCAATAGTTTTAAAGACCTGTTTATCAATCTGAAGCAAGGTCAGATAATGAGGTAAATAAGCCAAGGTCACAGTTAAAGGATGGTCAGTCTGAACTTTCTAAAAAAAATCTCACAATTAATGAATATCAAACCCTAAATGACAAATTTGGATTTAAGAATTAAAAAATAAATAATTTAAATCCAATAACAGATGCAAGACACATAAGTGGGTAACAAAGCTGATGAGATCTAGTGCTATGCAGACCAGCATGACATGAATAACTTCTACAATGCCCTGAAAGAAGTGTATGGACCTACATCTTCTGGATCATCCCCCCCTTCTAAGTGCAGATGGGAACACAATCATTACTGACAAAGCGATGCTTTGAGGATGGGCTGAACACTTTCATAGCGTCCTGAATTGCCCTTCATCCAGCAAGGATGAAGCCATCAGTTGTCTCCCCCATTTACTTGACAACGAAGCACTGTATGACCCTCCAACCATGCTCGAGACACGGAAAGCGATACGCCTGCTCTCCAGTGGCAAAGCACCTGGTTCAGACTAGATCCCAGCTGAATTCTACAATGAAGGGAGTGTGCACAGCCCTGATAGTAGGCTCCAACTGTTTTTACTGATGTGGTAGCATGAGACGATCCCCCAGGAATTCAAAGACACTTCCATAATCCACCTGTACAAGTGCAAAGGGAACCACCAGGCCTGCAACAACCACTGGGGTATATCCTTACTCTCAATTGCAGGAAAATTACCAGAATCCTAGTTAACTGCCTCACTACACACCTTGACCAGGGACTGCTGCCAGAAAGCCACTGTCGATTCTGAAAAGAATGTGATGACATGGTGTTTACTGTATGGCAACTACAAAGAAATGTCGAGAGTAAAACACTAGCATCAAGCAGGGTGGTGTTCTGGCACCAACACTGTTCTCTCTATTGTCCTTCGCCAGGCTGACTAATGGTTTCAGAGACGAGAAGGTTGGAGTCTGCATCAGGTACCATACAGATGAAAAACTTTACATTCCCAGGAGGCTTCAAGCAAAAACCAAGGTCATGACAGACACCATCGGGGATTTCTTATTTGCAAATGACTGTGCCATCAATGCTGGCTTAGAAGCAGACCTGCAAAGCAGCACTGACAAGTTCTCCAGCCCCTGCACAAGCTTTGGTCTCACAATCTGTACCAAGAAGACTTAAGTCCTGCATCAACTGGCCCCTGGAAAGCCCAACATCACCATCAATGGCCATAAACTCAACATAGTTAACCGCTTCTATGACCTATGTCACAGAGCATCACTATTGACGGCATGGTGAACCTTCACATTGCCAGAGCCAGTGCAATTTTCGTCAGATTGTATGCCAATGTCTGGAATAGAAGAAGCATCAGTATCCATACAAAACTAACGATCTACAGGGCAATTGTTCTCCCCACACTACTGCATGTGAAATGTGGACAGTGTACGCCAGGAAGCTGAATCACTTTCACACCACAAGTTTCAGGAAAATCAAGACAGCAGCTGCAGAGCTGAAGAGGCAAGCCAGAAAAGAACGTGCCATCAACCCTCTTGAAGATGTCCCACTCATCCCCTGTCCCTTTTGTAAATGAGCATTCCATGCAAGGGTTGGCCTCATCAGCCACCTGTGCATACACAGAAGAGAACCAGCCCCTCCAACCCTTGGATGACTAGAAAGGTCCTTATCAAAGCTATGTACGAACAACACTCAAGCCTTTGATAGAGGTGGAAGGAAATATTATCAATGTTCTAATAGAGTTTGGACAGGTGAAAATATGAGCTGTAAAAGTGGAAAGCTGCATAGCTATGCCCCCCCCCCCCAACAGTTATGTTGTTGTTCAGGCTTGATACTATGTAGGGGAGACAACCATATTCAGCTGTCATGGTAGCTACGAGATGAATGGGGATGGTTTGATGGTAACACGTACTGATTGTTTTTCCATAGACCTCAATGCTAATGTTTTGTGAAAAAAAATATACTTTATATCCTACTTCAGCATGCATGTCATGGATTGTCATAGAACAATGTTAGATTGTCCATTTAACAAGGACAAAACCAAGTACTCCATTGCATTTAAGAGAAATAACTCTGCTAGAACTAAACGGGTAAGAGTTATCTAGTCACAACAGACACGTTTTCATACATGTCTGCCACATTTTAAACAAGTTTTGAAGCTTTTTATTTTGTGATGTGAAGAATATTTTCATTCAACAGTGTTTATTTTGAAACAGCAAAGGAATATAGCTTAAAACAAATCTGTTCTAATATTTTGAAAACAATGAACAAAATTTAGACATGCATCAAGGCCATTACATTTTTTTTCTAAATTTAATTTAACTTCTTTTTAGTTCTTAGATGCATAGTGATATATTTTCATTACAGTTGATGTACCTTTTTAAACAACAAAGTGCGTTATTAAACAGTAGCTGGTACATGTCGGAACTGTCCTCACTGTGTGGTTACCTCCAGGCAGGAAGCTGCAGTTACTGTAGCAGGAATAGTTACCAACTCCAAAATAAAGAACAATACTCCTTGGCCAGTGCCTGGTGATGCATGTAGATTATTACAAAAAGGTCACAGAAACATTTTTTTTAATTCAAATCACTTTGTTCATGACATGAATGGCTACTGATAGAACACAACAGCCTATACAGTGTACACAATTCAGTGCATTAAAAATATTTTACTACTCTCTCATAAACAATAGTTTTTAAAGTATGCAGGAAAAGTAAAAAAAACTTTAAATAGCTATGCTCGTGTATTTAAAAATTTTAAAAAATAATGTTACATTATTCTTCTTGAATAAATTTAGAAAGAATTAGGATATGCATTGTATGATGTCCCAGTGATCGTACATATCATATAAATAGAATGGACCTTGTATGTAATCTCTTTTAGAGTTATATATGTATTAGTGCTTTCAATAATTAAAGTGGGTCTTGGAATTAGTATGGACATAAAAGAGGAATTGATAAATATAACAAGAAATGCTACCACTTTAATAGTTTGTACAGCTAAATGTGCAAAATTGACCCCTGCCAGGCTCAGTTTTTGGTATCAAATTTCTTCCATTTTGTTTGTTTAGTGTGTTGATTCGCCTGCAAATAAAATAGAATTGGCAAGCGGTGCCTTGAAACTAACTAACTAATAATAATAATAATAATGAGGACTTTGTATAGCGCCTAATCTTTCGAAGCTCTAAGTACTTTACACCATCAATAATGATAAGACTACACTACAGAACAACAAATGACAAAAACAATGAAATTGGAAAACATAAAAACATGCTGAAAACATATAATATACAAAACATGATTAGATCGCCAAGTTTGTCCCTGCAGTCGAAACAGGTGAGTCTTAAGAGCACTCTTAATAGGGACCAATGTATCTTTGTGTCTAATTTCAATGGGCAATTTGTTCCACGTCGCCGGGCACTGGTGTGCAAACGAACGTTGTCCATATGACTTTGTTTTTACCTTGGAAACAATGAGTATACGATTATCAGAAGCAGAGGTAAGGATCTACCTGGTGTATACACATGGATGAGGCTGGATAGGTATGTTGGACTAGAGTCTGTCATTGAAACATAGCACAGAGAAAAAATTTTGTGTTTGATTCTGTATCGAATCGATAGCCAGTGTAGGGTACAGAGCAGTGGTGAGGTGTGCTCTGATCGAGGTACTCTAAAGATGATCCGTGCAGCTGTGTTTTGAACTTTTTGAAGTTTCTGGAGTAAATATTGTGATGAACTACTGCAGCGATAAAATCTGTGACATACTAGATTGTGTGGATTTCAACTAGAGGTGGGGGGGGGGAGAGGATTTCATTGGGCTGAATGGACTTTTGCTACTTATAATGCGCACTTAATCCCCAGCCCATATATATATATATATATATATATATATATATATATATATATATACATATATATATATATATATATATATATATATATATATATATATATATATATATAAAATGAAGGTATGTCCAGAATACATATATATAATGAAGGTATGTCCAGAATTCGCAATTCAAGTTCCGCATGCTTTATTATTTCCTGGTTTAGGGGGAAAAATATTACAGTACATTTTTCCTTGATATTTCTGCAAAGAAACAAATTATTAAAAAAAAACTGACATGATTCTCTTGAAAAGCCTTTGGGCTACAATACTAACATAATTTCATAATGAGAAAATAAACTTTAAGATATTAATTATTTTTATTAAAGCATAAAATTGCAAGTGGCATGTTTGAAATAATTGTGTATGGAAAATAAGTAGAGCATTTATGTCTATGTTGAGACATAGCATTGCTGTTCAGTTAATTTATAAAGTTTTGTGGTTACATTTTCAAGAATTTAATAGCTACCATACTTAACTTAAAATTCAGATATATATGTAAATTATGTTAGAAAATATAAATATGTCTGCTTGTAAATTCTTTTAAAATGAAACCATTCCCAAGCAGATAACAAGTTCCTCTACATCCAAATTTTTGTTTAAACAAAAGAAAGATTCTTTTGACAGCAAATTCGCGCATAAATACCTTTTCTTTAGTACAATCCATGGATGTGCTGTTACTATCTTGCAGTACTTTTAATAATCCTATTTCTATAGACACAATCTCTGTGTAAAAAAACAACTATAATGCTATTTTCTAGTTGTTTCAAGTTTGGTGAATGGGTATGATTTAAGTACATCATAATACACATGTACAACAACATACCAGTCTGAACCACATCTATGACTTGATTCAATCACAATGCCAAATAAATAAATCACAAAACTATTTTTGCTGCCATATCTGTGCAAGGTACATAAAAGATCTTGAGAATAAATGATTGACAACATTTATCAACATGCCCTTAAAAACTTACCTTATAACTTGGATGTATACATGCATAGACCATTTAAATATGCAATAATATATAATATGAAATCCATGTTTTAAGGTACATTTCTTGTATAATACTTACCTGATCATAGTATATTAGCAGTACATCCACTACCACAAAATATCCAAACCTCTAATTGAGTAGATATGCAGACTGGTTTTTTTTTTGTATTAATGGCATTGAGGTGTATTCATATAATGCTACAACCTGAGAAAATCCCACACCAGAAGGCCGAGGTCTGTGAACATGGTCTCCCTGTCCCCAAAATTGACTGCAGCAATATTGTCAGACAATAACACCCTTTCATACTGAGCATCCTGCCATTCAAAGTCTGTATCTCTGGGATACTAATGTATAATGATTGCCGCTGAAGGAACCATACCCAAGCAACTTCCAGGAAAGGAGATGAACACCAATCAGAATGAAGAATAATTTGCATTGATCTCATGAGTGGGTCCAGTGTGCAGGGTGTGGAGATTCACTGTCACACTGAGGAGACCCAAGAAAAGAAGAAATTGAAATGCTGAAAGTTAATTCTCTGAGTGAAAAGAGGATATTATTAAGATGATTTAATACTCCACACCCAAAGTGGTGAAATTGTGGGATAAGATGAGACTAGAATTGCCCTCGTTGAAAAATAATCCAATGTGAAACAAATGAAAAGGACTTGAAATTTTGATATAAAAGATAACTGCTAGGATTCTGAAGAATGTGGTCCATGTCACTGGAAGTCATGGATGTGGAGGTGACTGAATGTCAGTATTTCTTGTGAAGATGCAGAGACTATGTCCATAATATTTTGTTGTTTTTCTTGGAAGGGTTACATTTGTGCGGCAGTGGATGTAATCTTAGTGTAATAAGATCAATTACATACATCAAGAAGAAACGTTTAAGTTCAGTAATTTTTATTTTCAATGTCTTTTTACAAAAGCTGTCATAACAATGAACCTTAAATTTTACCATCATATTTCCATGTAAAATAATTATTCCTAATAATGCCTCTCTTATTTAAAAAAATAAAGATTCCATTTTTGTATGCAATAATCAAATGAAACATTTAGAATGTGACTTTTTCTTCCTGAATTAATAAGAACGCAGATTATTTTTTCCTGAGATCTTCGGGGCAGTCTGGCTGAACCAAAGCATCTGCTGCCTTGAAGGCCTCATGGTTCTCTAATGTTGCTGATATTTTCTGGATGAGAGGAAACTGACTGAGATCCACATTAAATCTGAAAATAGCATAAAATTGCATATTGTAAGCAAACTTTCTTCTGTTCCTATTACATTAATGTTTATGTACATAAATCTATTCACATGGTTATCTGAACAAATTATCACAGATAACCATGTCCTTCTCAAAGTAAGAGTCAACTGTTTTCATACTTTATTTGTTTATGGGCATATCATTTTGGAATAACACTGTTAAACAGATGATACCTATTAAGTCTCTTACATTCTAATTGATTGATAGACATAATTAAAAAGAAAATGCCTATCATCTCTGCATGTAATACAGGGGGATATAATTGTCACCAAGTCTATTTATTCATAAACAATTTTGTTTGTGGAGTATAAGTTTCAAACCGCATAATGATCTCAACCAAACTTGGTACATGTCAAGTAAGTTTCACAGAAGTGCCTTTTGATACAGTCCTACCCACTTATATTGACATCATTTATGTCGACAAGCCGCCTAAGTTGACAAAAAAGCAAAATCCTTGGTCTGCTATTACTAATAAAATTGTCATGATTATGTCGACATCAAGATAAAAAATAAACGTACATGTCAAAAGAAGCCCTTGGTCACAGCTTTAAATTTTCAAACAGCATTTTGTCTAACTCTCAACATGTCTTCATTTTGAGGTCACAAGCATTACTTAGTTTGCACACATGGAAACGAACATAATAATGAAAGCTAAAGGTTGTTCATTTGATGTACTCTTGTACACAAGTATATCAATGGGTCATTCAACCTCTGAAATCAGTCAATGTAAATATCAGCACATTTTCTCACCACTCTGCAGATAGTCAAGTCTTTGAACTTGCTGCCTAGCAGGTGGGTCATGTTCTTCAGATGTACTCTTACAATAATATGTACATCAGGGGGTATTTCAGCAACTGAATTTTTCTGATTGTAAATATCAGCACAGCTAAAATGATCAATTGATTAACACACTTTCCCACTCAACAGGTGGTCGAAGCAGGACTAGCAAGCCCTAGAATTTGCTGTCTAGCAAATTGATGCACACAGAGGACTCCTGTATACACGATTTTCTGAGTCCCAGATAAAAAAAATTGCATCCAAATACACGTGATTACAGGTTTCCAAGACCTTTGAAAGTAACTGGTTCAGTCGCTTTAAAGTTCATCATAACAATAGATACAAAAGTATCTATGGAGATTACATGTATTGTTTGACAGGTTTTCATTTTCCTACGAATAGCCTTATCCCCTTGGTAGCCTCAATAAGATGGGAACTGCCCAACTAAAGTACATTTTTGTTTTTTTATTTGTTTTTTTTTTTTGGTTTTCTTTCAATTTCATGGTGTTTGTTTCAATTAATATAATTATAGATCTTGTAAAGCGCTTAGAGCTTCTAAAGATTAGGTCCTATACAAAGTCCTCATTATTATTATTATGTTATTGAAGCATGTAAATAACAACTATTCAACCATGTGCTAATGACATTAAATACCCTATTTTCCAGCCTATGTTGATATGGAGCATAAGTCAAATTCACCAATTCAACTTATTTTCCTTCGTCCGTATATAAGTCGATTCGGAGTACAAGACGATTTTTTTAAATGGTGTCATTGTATGATATTTCATATTACCGGCAATCGTGAAATTGCATTACCGATGCTAACATGCTAGCCTTGTGATTTTACTTACGAACAAATCACTGCTATATTCTGTTATCAACTGACACAGCTGAATAAACAGTTCATGCTTGTTTTATTTTAACTAAAAGCACATCCATGTTGTAGTTCATTTTATTACCTGTAGTTACGAACGTAACTTATATAAACTTTCAATGACACAATCCATATATAAGTCGATTCGGAGTATAAGACGAAGTCCCAACTTTCAAGTAAAAAAAGTAATGACTTATATGCCGGAAAACGGTATTGTAATGTTTTTAATATCAGGATGTGACTGATGCAATATACAAGTGCACTGGTTTTGTCTTCATGTACTCAAAATTTCCATTGTTTTCTCAAAGTGTAAATGCTACTCACTGATGAAAGGTCACTCTTTGCTGACGAATTTATCTTTTTTCAGCCCCCCACCCTCTTTCTCAACATGTGGTGACTGGTATGTCAAAAGAAATAAAAGTTGATTACATAGTATATGAACTGTGAACTATTTCTAACAGTGCTGAATTTTATTAATATGCATGCATCTTGCTCATAATAAACTCAGTGGATATCTTGATGACAGAAGTCTACTTATTATGTCATTCAAAAATCTTATCTGAAATAGCCACTGTGACCAGCTCAGCCAATCAGATGCAAGATTACCTCATTAATATGCATTGATCTTGCTCATAACTATAATTGTGTTTAAAATTTTTTTAAGTAGAATAATGAAGTTGACTCTCAATTAGCTCCAAAATACTGTCTCTTGCCTGATAAAATTTATGCCAATCAGATGGAAGATCACCTCATTATTACGCACAGACCTTACTCATTATTAATCTAATCAGAGATCTTGGTGATATGTACATATATTTCATGTTTGGTCAAAATAACATTAGAAATATGGGCACAAAAGTGTTTAGTTGATCTGATACTAGATTGTACAATAAATATGGATAGTCTTACTCATATCAAACCTAACCCAAGCTATTTTACCTAGATAGACAAAGGGTGATCAAATCAGATTTTCCCCCCAAAATATGGTCTCGAGAGTGTTAACTACCAATAATTAACTGACATCTGACAAATATAAGCCCATATCATAAGCTTATTTAGCCTTATGGTCCAAAAAGGCCTGGTGAGTTAAAAATAACTGCCAGTGATGTCATAACATCATTGGTAAAGGTGGTGTCTGTACACGCTTTATCTGAATGAAATGAGAGAAAGAAAAATGCTGACATACTCTTTATAATTTTTATTTATTTAAGCTGTGGTTATTTTTTTTTATTTTAAAAAATTCAATGCTGTATATTGCATCTGATTCTCGTTAAAACACTTTAAAAAGTCACATTATAAAATGCAATAGTTTTCCCTCTTTCATGCTCCAAAAACAGGAAATCTAACTTTAAAAAAATGCATATCCAAATGAGTGAAAATGAAAGAACTAGGTAAGAATGTGATACATTCACAATCTGAATGAATTTCTGAGTCCATACATGAAAAACAAGATGACAAAAGATGTGCAATGGTGAATGGAATGCAAATGGACTGCATGCCACATGTAAATCAAACACATTTGGAAAAATGTTTGTTTTAGGGTCTATGTCCTAACCTGTCTGTCATCATGGGGAATACAAAAAGGTACAAATTCATGTAATTAAACCAGTTTATGCACTTTGTATGTAGCTATGAATGGGAAGTCCACAAGAATGTATACCATTAATCTTTTATCTAAACATTTATAACATTGGTTAGCCATCTACAAATTATGGAATTATTTGGTGTAATTTGCTAACAATACAAAATAGACATAAAAAATAATATTAAGAATAAATATTTATAAAACTAGACCGTCATGTCTAACCTGTGGGCATTATACACCTGTGGCACAAGACAGATATCAGCCAGTGTGATGCTGTCCCCAACACAATATTTCCCTGCTGTGTCCTTCAGCATCTTCTCAAAGGCTGCAAGAAAATGTCAAACAATAAATGTATGCACAGATATAATATATCCTGTTTAATCAGACCTATACAGACCTGTGACTGAAGAATGTTATGATGGCTCCTGTTTTAAAATTAAACTTTAGATACCAATTGATGACCTCGATATGTTTTCTTCAAAAATACTCATTTGTAAGTAATAAGGTAAGGAGTTGGGTCTTCAATTCTTTAATGACTAAAAGGCTCCAATCACTAGGTAGATATGTCCCAATCTGTATACAAATGGGCCTCAATCCCTTTTAAAATAGGTCACAATCCCTATGTAAATGGGCACCAAATCAAAATTCCCAGAATAATTTATTCCATAACATTTTATTCCATCTGATCAAATATTTACCCAAAATGATGGGCCATTGCCAATTACTTATCTATTGCACATTTCACAAATTAAGGATGACACTAAGTTAAATGACAATGTCATGGATCACAGATCACAAACAAAAATGGTGTCCACAACAACTTGACATGATCCACAAAAAGGTGTTTACCACAAAACACATACAACATGAAACTCCAATAATCAATACATTCATTAAAGTAGTTATATGAAACAGCCACAGAATAAAAAAAAGGACATTGGAAGTATGTTAAAAAAATTGGTGCCATGATATTAAACAAATATATAAAGCAATATTGGCGTGCCCATGAAACTGTAATAAACATGAACACTCACACTATGACAAAATATGATTGATATTATGTCTGACATTATTACATTATTACAGACATAACAAATATGATGCCGCTTTAATTTCAGTAAACTTTGACTCATTGGTTGTCATAGGAAGTTTGACACTATAGGTACATAGTGATGCATTATCAAAAATAGAGAAGCTATTTAAGAAGTAATCCTCTGTGATCAAAGAACAACATTCTACAATCAAATTTTTTTATTGTTACCTACAGTCCAAGGAATCTAATGAAAAGCACCAAAATAATAACTTTAAAACACAATTTCAACAAAGTCAGAAAAACAGGAAAAAATTTTGTAATAAATGTGTAGTACTTATCAAGATGCATCTCTTCACCAAGTTTCATGATTTCAAGTAGTACAGTGTGCACACAGCATGCCAAAATCTTTCATGATCATGAGATAAGTACAACTTTAACCAAGCCAGTAAAATATGAAACAAAGATCATTTTGAGCTTCTTTTCTTTTAAGGTGTCGTACTAACAGAGATGTGTATCATCATAAAATATAATAATCCAGCATTGAAGCTGCCAACAAATAAACTTAAAACACAAAATTTAATTAAATCACTGATGCATGAAATATGGATCACTGTCACCAACATTAATGATGAGGTGTAACAATCATTAAGATACATACAATTACCAAGCTTTATGATTCAAGGTAAAACAGTATGCATATCGGGTAAAAAAAAACAACCTATTTGATCATTACCTACCGTAAATGTAATGCTTACAAAGCATGTATCAATAATGTACATGTATTGACAGAGTTAGGCCCCTTAACCCATTCATAAACTGTTGCCAATTACCTAAATTAAGTACACTATATATGTTTATGATTTTATAATGTGTAATCACTGATTTCAATACTGAGGTGGGCTTATTAAGTGATATTTTTTACATTTCAAGCTGGTCTGCTTGCTGATTTTCTGTAAGTGTGAACTTATTGGTAACAGGAGAAATAATCCTATATCAATTTTGTAAACAGACCTACTGGTTGTATCTTGTGTTACAACATTGACAGTTACTTCACTTTTCGAAATATATGGCCACGAGTGGCCAAAAGTGGTCTAAAGTGCTCTCCGTTACGAATCACTGCCATCGCACCCCTGTTTGTGTGGGTTCGAATCTCAGATTCAGCCAATGTGGATATGTAAGAAAGTTTGCCAGTAGCTTCTCATGGGTTGGTAGTGTTTTCTGGGGGGTTTCCCTGGTTCTTCCTCCACCATTAATACTGGCTGCCATATATAGCCTATTGTGTGCTGAAAAATGGCATTAAACCATACAGCAACTTTTTGCAATACTCAGCAAGGCTGTAAAAAAACCAATGTTGACAACAGCAACTCAGTTTATGTTTCAATCATCATCAGAAAAGTGATGCCTCCAAAATAAACTTGCTTATAAGTGGAGTCCAACTGATCTGCCATTGCATAATGCACCTGTTTTATCGATTACTCCTAAGAAAATGTATAAACCAAGATACATCAGTACATAATGCAACAGTAGATCTCTGTGCAGCTTGCAGCTGGACAATTAAGTATATCTTATATGTCTAACTACCTGCTATTACAGGCAGGGCAAAAGTTTGCAATTATTTAATGTAAAGTACCTTTGAGTCCCTTGTTGATCCAGAAATGTGCCCATTCTGTCTTTTTATCTTCCCCAACTTTCTGGAGCACATGTAGGTTCTGTAATGGCTGGATTCCTGAGTTGATTAACTCGGCCAAGGCTAGTGCCTGAAGATGTACATGTCACAGTTTTAGAATCTTTCTCTAGTAAGGTTAACAAGGTCAGATGTACAAGAAATTCACATGATAAATTACATCTTTCAAGGATACAAAGTATCCCAAATTAAAGTTTGAGTTTTCGTTTGTTTCAAATATTCAAGACCATAAACATGTGAGTGACTGATCTTTGAATTAACAAAGTTCTACTGTAATTGAAAAGTTTATATTTGAAAAATGTACTCATTCATGAAATTAAATAAAAATATAAAATATTCAACAAGGTTCATAAATATTTTAATTAACATTAATATATAAACAATATACATCCACCCTTACTGAAAACACTCATTTTCTTTCTCGTGTATATGAATCAGATAAGATTTCCCATTATTTTAAAATATTTAGTCCACAGACAATCTAGACTCATCATTTGACGAGTCTTCCATTTTGAATGTACATAGTTGCCTTTGAAGATTTACATTTATATATTGGATATATATTTCTTTTTAGCAACCTATCTTAAAGTCCCAATGAATGTAAATGAATCATACTATGACAAAATTATTTAGAAATGGGGGATCCCTAATACTGACCAATCAAAGATTACATTGTCAAAACAAGACAAGTACTTGAGATTGGTATACCAGTCTGTGGTGTTGAGATGAGGCATTGTTCCTGGACTAGTTTACTGATCTGCAGTGTTAAATTGGTTAAGTGCAAACACCCAACAAACCTTAGTCAAGTGATGTGTTTAGGAATTGAAGTTATTATGCAAAAATAATTATCGCTTTAAAGCCAGTGACCTTGACTCCTGACCTTGTGATCCTTAAATCAAATGTCTTCTTTCTTACCCAATGGTCAAATTATCCATAAACATTGGTGAAGGTACATAGTTGAGAGCAAAAATGCTTGTGCAAAAACAATGTTTCACAGTAGCCTTTACCTTTTGACCCCAAGATCAATAACTGTCTACCTTATTCTGAGAAAAGGCCATCAACAGGGCTTAGTTCAGATAACTAATGCAGAGTGCGGATATTATTTTTCTTCTTTCAGTCACACAGATCTTTGATCCTTAGACCACAAAACTGATACTGTAACATCTCTTCCTTACTACAAGTGCCAGCTGTCCAAAAAGTCTGGCTATTCTACATGACGATAGTGGATAAGTGAATTTATTCTGCAGAAACAACATAGGGAACAGAGGATTGGATGTCATAATAATATACACTCTGCCTTATGATAGGCATATAAAACAATCAAACCCGATTTACTGGACAGTAATATAAATAAATGGAGGACATTTGAAAAGTAATGCAAGCATACATTCAACAACTTCTGTATGGTGCATAGGAAGATAGAGACACATAAATTGTCTCATTACACTGAATTTCTTTAATACAACTAATCCATGCTATAAGGTAATGGGGGGGGGAAAGATAATTTCAGATCATTTACACTTTTGGGGTTTCTAATTACTTTCAATGGAATTAGGTTTTACGTAAATATTTAGATTGATTGTATGCTTGGGTTCTGCTTCAAAGTTTTACATTTTTTTTACTGAGTTCAAAATGTATAGAATAGTCATTTAACTGATCTTCCCCAAAGAATCTATAACTTTATTTATTTTGCTATTAAGAGAATACAACAAGTCTTTACTTCTATTTGCATCTCATAGAAGACGGATAGCTCCACATGGCTATTTTTACTTTCTGAATTTCAAAAGCACTTTTAGAAAATTGAGCTGATCACCATTTTGGAGTCTTTACATATTTTTTAATTTTATATGTGTACTATCAGAGAATGGTAAAATTCATTTCTGTCTTTCAAGGACTGACATAATTGTGTAGTCTGTGCTATTTCATATGCATTTCCAAGCACAATCAAAATAGAATAAATACATTAAAGTATATGTTAACTTTTACTACACTGCCAGTGACTAAACAACTTTTCCCTGTACCTTCCTCACTTTCAGTGGTGCTCCAAAACCCTAAGTGGGAAAATGATTCCACAATTGTTTTTTTTTACCTGTGCCCTCTTAACAGGATCACTGGGCAGCAGTGGGGGATTTGGTTCTATATCATCAATAAACAGCATGATAGCCATCTGTGAAATAAACAAACATAAAATTATATGCAAGATGAAGGACATTCAATGACTCACCGGCAAACATAAAATTTACTCATGCACAGGTTGGTTGCATAATAATAATAATAATAATAATAATAATAATAATAATAATACCATATCTTTCTGCCTATAAATAGATGCAGAATATAAGTTGAATTAACTAATTTGTAAATTTTCCATCCTTTAACCATATATAAGTCAATTTTAAATGTAAGACGTGGCCAGGTCAATAAGTTTGCTTTCATATTTTTTACAATAGTAACTTCTGGTTTCATGAATATTAATGATACTACTGTATGATATTCCATATTAATGGCAATCATTAAATTACATCACCGATGCTAACAAGCTTGTGATTTCACTATCGAATAAGACACTACTATATTCTGTTATCATTTAACACAACTGAATAAACAGTCCATTCTTGTTTTAATTATTATATCCATTGCCACATGCTGTGCATGCTATATACATGTTAATTAAAGTTCCAAAGTTTTAACCTGATTATTTCAGTTGAAACGAGTCTTAAGTGCAAGATTCAACATATGCGATAAACTCAGTGAGGCTAACAACAATAGAAAAATGAGGCTACCCATAGAGAAATCAGAAATGTAAAGAAAATTAAAAGACAGAAAACAGAAAAGTTACAAGTGAAAAATAAAAATACTTTTTATTATACTTTTAACATTTGTGAAATGCAGTATCAAATTTACACAAATGAACAGTTTTATCATACATATTATTTAACTTAACATTCATACTTGAAAGCACATCAATGTTGTAATTTAATTTATTACAGGTAGTAGAAATGTTCCAAATTTTAATTAAGAAAATAAAGATTAAGACGTCCTCTTAATCATCTCCAGTATCTGAAAATCCTTTGAAGTTTGCGTCTTCCATATCGCAATGAAAAATGGAGGTTATCACAGGGCTCAGATCATTGGAAATGTTCTCATTATTGTCTGTCTCCATTTCATTCAACAACACATGGCACTTGCTTTGCAGCCACAATTTGCTTTCTTTATTATTATTTTTTTGCGGTGTGTGTGTTGTAGCGCATGATGCAACCTTAGCTTTATGCCGATCCCAGACACATTTTTCAATGATACCATATTTTCTGTGAGCAGCCATATTCCCACCTTTCTCTTCTGCAAACTTTACAACTTTCAGCTTAAAAGCTGCGGTGTTAGATATGTGTGACTTGATGGCAGGCATTGTGAAATAAGTTGTATGATATGTACAGGGATATTTATATGAATGATTATGACTGAAAATATGGATCAAAATATACCTAACTCATTAAAATGTGCCAGAACTACAGCAATAAAAACAATGCCCATGGCTAAATTCATTATTTACATCCAGAGCAGGGAATGGGCATCATTTCTTATGGTTCTTAATTCACCTGATATTAAAAACAGGGAGCGTAACTGATGTGGATTAATGATAAAGAACAATGGGGTTACCAGTTTTAAACTGAAATACGAAATTAAAAATAGATCATTGATGATATATCTGATTTTAGTTTAGGCTTAACCATTTTTAGTTTAGACACTTTGTCAAATACAAACATGATAAAAATATAAACATGATTTGGGAGATTCATTAGAAAGCATAATCTATAAATTTTATAAAAAATAATACAAAGCTTGAATTAATATAGATTACATCCCTTTGTAGGATCAATTAAATCAATGAAAAAGCTATGCCGGTAATCACTCGCATGTCCAAGCGTATACTGGAAAATCAAATATCAATGGACCAGTTGCTAAAATGTGATTTATGCAGAATGCGGTATGGTTAAAAAGGGTGAATAAAACAAAATTATTCCATATCTTTCTTTTCTGAACAAATAAATTAGTACAGTAAACTATAGAGTATAGACCGCAAGTATACTATGCAACCTGGTAATTTTTTGTAACCCATAATTGTTTTCTTTCATTTCATGTTTGAGAAATAAGACAATACACGCAGAATGCAACTAAATAATGACAAATATAATTGCAATCATATTAGTTTATAACAATTTATTGACAAAGTAATTTAACAAGAATTTGTACTTCTATGTGACCTGATTTTGACTGTGCAGATTATAGAGCAATTTTAGTTGCAAACCATTCTCCATCTTATATTTGATGCATATTCAATGATATAATCCATATAATGAGTTGATTTGGAGTATAAGATGAAGACCTGACTTTCATGTAAAAAAGTATTGACCTATAGCCGGAAAATAGGGCAATAATAATAATGGTGATGATGATGATGATGATGATGATGATGATGTTGGTGATGATGTTGACTTACTGCAGTGCTTAATCTTAAAAAGGTCTAAACACCTAAACACTTTACAACATTAATCACATACACATATACATGATGAAAGTATTATAGAGTAAAGAAACACTGTTAAGTCTTGTTTTTGTTTTACTCATGGCCACATTTTTAAAAAAATTATACAGGTCCTCCTCTTTAATAGTTAAACTTGGTGACACAGGGCTTGAATTTAACACAAATTTCTTGGTAGCCAGAAGGACTAGTGTACTGATAAATTTACTAGTCCTGCCAAACATTTACTAGTCCTGTCCACAAAACTGTCACACACTTGTATTGAGATTAACAACAATTTTCTTTCATAAATAGCATTATCATATGACATGCAGAGGTACAGAAGTATAAATCCTACTTCAAATTATCAATCAGTCAATTAACATTTCTTGTTTCTCAAGATAATCTGGATCCAATTCCAGAAAGGGATCCAAATGTCATTTTTCGTCCTCCACCTACACTCTGCATCCATATGGGGTTTGTTCTGGTCTTCTTATCCATCTCTCTGAAACATTCCACAAACGTATTGCTGGTGATGGATCATTTGTTGTAATGTTATTTGTATGGAAGATTATAAAGATTAGGTCAGACAGAACCCAAGGTCACAAACAAGATCTCCAGTCACTCGTCACCATTTTCATCTCCAATTCAATTTGAAACTTTGAACAACCTGCAAAAGAACTGGATGTTTTCTCTGTGTTTGTTTTTGCGAATTCCATACACCAGTTACACTACATATCGTTCATGTTCTCATCATAATTCAGCCATTCCCTGTCTGTTGTCCATGTCTTCTGAAACGTCTGATTACACTTTTCCTTATCATAAGAATTATCCCTTTCTTTTATTTCATTTTCATTAAACTTTTGCTTTTTCTGGATGCTGAACACCTTATTTAAAATGCCACATTCTGCCAGTCTTATAAGGCAGGAATTGTGCCTCTTTTTGAATAATGAGGTGTTACAGTATAGCTAACATGAATTATTTAAAGTAAGAAAAGGAATGGCAGTGTCCTTAATATAAGAAAGTCCGAGCAAGACAAGCATTTCAAAACACATGCCTTTGCCCCCCCCCCCCCCCCCGTAAATAGTTTCTCCCTAATAAAGTCTTGACTTCTACAGGATCAAAGCAGTGGCTATTGTAAACACTGTTATAAAATATTAACATCAAAAGATAATGTTAGTTTCACCTTGGAAAATGTGTGTTCCCATCAAACGAAGACATCTGACTCGGCGTGTTGCATTCAACAGCTCTAATTATGGTCTCGTCATTAATAGCGTAAGTTTAGTAGGTGCTCCTAATTAATCAGACCTCAATGTATTGTTGAAATTAATAATAAGCAGAAATTTTTTTCAAATCTTAGATGCCCATGCTGAGAGATTTTAATTCCCAACAAATGTATGGCATTCTGCTTGGATATCTCCATTTGCATTCAATTATTTGTTCAGTTTTGTATGGGAAAAATATTTATATAAAAAAAGTTTTATTGACATAGAAAAAGTAGTTGTATGGAAATGATGTGTTAGTAAAGTGATCATAATAAATTGATCTAATTCTTAAAATTATTTTGATGCAAACGTAAATTATGCAGTTTCCCTGTGACATTATGCATTCTGATATGAAAAAGAATGTTGTCAATAGGATCTGACTTTAATAATAATAATAATAATAATAATAATAATAATAATAATAATGCTTTATTTATAGAGGGTGACTCATTAGTCAAGGACTATTCTCCCTTGAGGCCCTCTTAATGAGAGTATAACAAATGCACATTGTATGAAGATAGTAATAATTAGTGCTTATTCTAGCATGTTTAGTATTAAAATACTAAATTCCATTATCTATTAGAAACACATGCATGCTCATGATATCTCTTCTTAAATACTCTAATACTTTCAGCCGATTTTACATGTAGTGGAAACTTATTCCACAGAACTGTACCAGAGTATTGAAAACTCTTTTTGAATTGCTCTGTTCTTGGTTTGGTACTAGAAGGTTTCCATGTGATATTGATCTCAACTGGTATTGTGTTGAAAAAAGCCTGAAAAAGTCCTGAAGATACTCTGGTGCAGTTCCATGCAGACATTTATACAAAAGAACTGCCTTGTGAAAATCTATCCTGTCATATATTGTGAACCATTTGAGTTCTGTAAATAATGCTTTTGAGGGATGATCAACATATGTATCTAAATTTACACGTGCTGCTCGTTTCTGGAGTTTATAAATCCTGTCAAGCTCAGATTTAGCACAGTTTCCCCATACATTAGAACAATAATCCGTTGTTGGAAGAATATATGACTTGTAGTATAGATTGTGAGTAACCATAGGTAAATATTTCTGCTGAGAAGGACAATTTTGGATGACAGTGTTTTACAAAGCTTATCAATATGGTCATTCCATAATAAATTATTATCTATGGACACACCTACAAACCTTTCATGATTGACATTTTCTAATGGATGATTATTTATTGCAAGAGATAGTTTTGGGTTCCCTGACTTGTGTAGCTTTTATGTCATCCCAAGAATCATACATTTTGTTTTACCTTCATTAATTACCATCCTATTTTGTTGTGCCCAGTTTTGACTCTAATAAGGTCTGAGTTTAATCTTGTTTGGATAACTTCAGTATCAGAGCTAGATGTATACAAGGTTGCATCATCTGCAAACAAATCTGTATTGGTGGATTCATTATTTACTGGTAGATCATTGATATAGATAAGGAAGAGGAGAGGGCCCAAACTGAGTCTTGAGAGACTCCTGAATGAATAGTGTGAGTTTAAGAGCTAATATTGCCAATGCTTACTTGTTGAGACTTTTGGTTAATGGTGGAATAATGAGAATACGGATGTCAGAAGATGAGTGTAAGTTTCAATAAGGGGAGTACACATTGTAAATACAGTACAGCTAACATGATGTTTAATTTCTCCACCAATCATGTTGTGGCAATTAAATCCCTCCATGCTTACTTTCCTTATAAAAATCGTGAGCTTATTTCAAGACAGTATTCGAGCTCGCTGCAACTTCGCAGGTGCGAGCCCATGACTTTGCTGTATTGCATGTAGAGGTCGGATTTGAAACGATTACGAAGTCGTGGCAGGCTCGTATGAGCATTAAGCACGCTCCATGCGTGCATATAGCAAGCACACTAAAATTTTGCTCGCTTCAGCTAGCAATAAGCAAGCAAACTCGTGAGGCACTGTCAACCACTTAGCACGCGGAAGCTTGCAATGAGCATATTAGCTCATCACGGGCTGTGAACCAGCTTGTACTAGCTGGTTGATAGCACGTAACGAGCTTGTATTCTAATTGCAAGTTTAGCACGAGCTCATACATGCAAAGCTGCAAGCTCACAATGAATTGTAATGAGTTCAATACAAGCTTGTGGTTAGCTAGTCACACTTACATTGAGACCTTTATACAGCAAACTTTGCAGTCCCTGGTCGATCAATGGGGAAGATCAAGCTTCATATAAATAAATACAGTGAACTCTCAATAAATGCAACGCAATACAAATTATGAAACAAAACTAAAATCTTACAGCTAATGGTTTTTTTTTCTTCAATGCACCAAAATATATTTGTTTTAATCATTGTTGCTTTAGTTTTGAGATATCACTTTGTATTGTTCCAATTCTCGGAATGGATAAATGCAATGCCTTTTTTGAAGAACCAACAACCAATAAAAAAGTAATTATAACAAGAACTATCATAAATGGAAAGTGAGATTTCTATTTATTTCAATAATTATAAAAAACAAAAACAAAGTTTTAGAATCTAATACAATAATTAAAAGCAACAAACTGACTAGAAAAATTAATATCAGATGATATTTTACAATTTAATAAATCCAACTGACTGAAAAAAATCATAAAGTTTAAAGGTCATTTAAAAAATTCATGTTAGGGGCCATCCATTTAGTACGTACACATGGAGGGGGGGTAACCAAAATGCATACACTTGCGTATAGTGTGCGTTTCTACTGATAATGTACGTATGCATAAGAAACAGGGTGGATGGGTGTGAAACCTCTATAATAATTTGACTAATATGTAACCTGTTAGACTGACTTCAGTCTACATTTGAATTTTAGCGGACACTGGACAAACTTTGGCATCAAGAGTATGTACACAGGTGGGGCATGTCTTAATAAGTATGCATGGGGGGGGGAGAAAAGGGCCATTCTTTGCCAGATTTGTGCATATGTACTAAATGGATAGTCAATTTATTTTGGGAACATCTGCCAGTCTGCACTTGCTGTTGATGATATTTATTCATAGCTGGTGATGCCTATCTCTATCCACAGTGCTCAATGAACCAACCTCTCTAAAAGTAATTGTCATAAATGGAAAATGAAACTTCCATGCTTTATGATTATGTTAAAAACAACAAAATTAGTTTTTTGAATCTAATACAATTAAAATAAACGAATGGACTACAAACTTATGATCACATGACTTTTTAAATATCTTAATAAATCCAACTCGTAAGCTGTTTTGAAGTAAAATGTCTTTAAAATCAGCACATTTCATTTATATAACGTGTAGCTGTGCCACACTTGCTGTTGATTATACTGTTAAACTCCTTCAAAGTTTCTGATGCCTCACTCTCTTCACAGTGCTCCTTGATGTAATCTGTTGAAAAACACCAGATGAAGCAGCAAGCTGATGTTTATTCAATTTTTCGTGCTCTTGTATTGTATGCCCAGTAGCAAAATAACATTACACAATTTGCAAAACATAGATTTCTCCTTTACCAGATTGTTTCGCAAATCTAAACATGACAGCACAATTGTCATTCCAGCTCTTGTCTTTCATGGAGAAAATTCTGAATTATTCTTCTTTCCTATTCAACATGATTAGAAGTTGCATTATACGAAGATGAGATACAGTGACAGCAGTAACTGGTTGCAAAATCCAATATGGCAGGTAAATACAGGCATGGTAGCCTCGATTTCAAATGAACCAATCATATTGAAGAACTGTATTCCTATATACATGCGATACATTGCTATCATAATGGAATAGAGTGCCCATACTAAACTGAATATTGCAATGAAATTTTAAAAAATTATTTTTAAATTAAAAAAAATATTTTGCACAAAAAACGTACACCCGTAATCTTGTGCAATATATGGAGAGAAAAAACGGTATTGGTGTTATAGGCAGTCGAATAATACACAGACTTTCAGATGAACAGCTCAACCTTTTAACTTCAATCCTTGGCATTAATGAACCTAATAAAGTGCTTTGTTTCTACAGGATGTATAAGGATGGAATTCTATTTCAATCTTTACAGTATTCTGCAGTTTCAGAACAAAACTCGTACAGTTATTTTCTACGAAAATGATGAATCACGAAAATTTGGGCATGTTGAGAAATATATTGAAGTTCATACACAGTATCACAGAAATTGTACCATTGATTGTTTGTGTCAAGCACAATATTATGCAGTCATAAAGGAACTGAGAAATAATACTGAAGTTTCAAATGAAAATGGCGTGATTGATGAAAATCCTGTTAATATAGTCCCTTTGAAATCGAAGTATGTGCAGTACAAAATAATTCCAATTACAAATGTCAAAGACTTGTGTGTGAGTATCCAATTAAATGATGGCAAGAACACTACTTTTGCTTGTGTGCCCCCCAATTCTGTTGAATATGATTGATAAATATACATTCATGTAGTAAGTCTGGACCATGCAGAACAGAAGACATAAACTATATATATATATATATATATATATATATATATATATATATATATATATATATATATATATAATATTTTACACATTTTCACTACTACTCTTTGTATGAATCCTGTATGTACTTATCCTTAAAGCTTTGTACATATTTTATTATTGCAATAGATCAATTATCTAATTTTAATAGCATTTGTTGTCTAAAGACACCTCATCTTGTAAAAAATCTGTGCATCATATATATATCTATACATGTACAAATGTAAATGTAGAGGGAAGGCCTGACCAAAAGAGCTTCTTTTAATAAAGTCATTATTATTATTATTTTACCTGAGGTTGCCAACTAGATGACCTAGCAAATAACTATTAGAAGTGGAATTTCAATACCTTTTTCAAAACATTTTATAGATAATTAATTTATCTGCAGGGTTTGCTAGCAAGATCGTATGAGCAAATTTACTTGAATGTAGCCAAATTACTTCTAATAGCTCCTACAAGCTCAGTGCGAGCTCCCATGTAGTCTGCGAGCTACAGTTAAGATCGTAAGAAGCGTGCACCGAGCTATCACAAGCTCGCGCAAGCTTGATTTACGATTGTATTTTTATGAGGGTTTGCACACAAGCAACATGGTGGTGAGGTAAGTTACTCTGCAGGTAGTTGTGTGACATTTTGTGTACAATAAGGCTGAGAGATGTCAGTCAAAGTGATTGAAAGTTCAACAGCCACTACATGAATGCAATGAACAGAAAGATTTAGATGTCAAAGTGATTGACAGTTCAAATAAAAATGGTTATCACTTCAACAAATTTTCTTACCTTATTTCAAAGAAATCGAAACTTATGCACTGACATGATGAAAGGTATAGCTTTCCAATTATCTCTCTAACAAGGATAAGTTTATTCCAATATTAGAAATGAAAAGTAATCTTCTGCAAAAGATAGGATACATGGCAGCTAGTATAAGGTGGAGGAAAAATCCTGGAAAACTCTGAGAAGAATCACTGACCCATGAAAAGCTAATGGCAAGCTTTCTCACATACCCTCATCAGCCAAGCCTGAGACTCGAGCCCATGCAGACAGGTGAGATGGCAGTGATCCGGAATGGTAAGCACTTTAGACCACTCAGTGCTCAGGGCCAAACACATAAATTTAAGTGTGGTTAATCCTTGTGCAGTCATGGTGTTTCATGCTGTCAAAAATAGCAGGTGTTCATGTTAGTGTGTAAAATACAACTTTGAGTCAACTGATATTCTGATGCAATTGGGGCTACTGGGTACTGCAACAAAATACAATTTTGGGCAGCAGTTATCAATGATGCTTTAAAAAAAAGGATCTGCATATATGTTGTATTCTGCTTAATAAATGCACCTGTCTCAATAAATACATTGCAATTCAAAAACAGCTACTTGGTAACTGTTCATATTGGAGTTGTGTTCAAGATGACCATTATCGCTTAACCAGCTTAAAGCATCTGTTCTGTTTTTGTGCCGTTTTTCATGATATATGTGCCTGTTGTCTGTCTTCGTCTACATTATTGTGTTTCATTATGCATTGGCTGTTCAGTTTGTATGTGTTTATTCATCTCCTTGTTTTGGAAACGAGAACAATTAGAATTTTTCTCAGCTGTCTTGCTCCACTGCTATAATGTCCTATGTTCTTGAATAAGCTATCATCACGTGATTACCAGTCAACCCGTTTATGCTATGATGGACTCTCATTAATTGCTTTAAATGACCACTCCTTGGCTCTTCATACTATATTGTGCTCAAGACTAAATGAACTGGCACTACATTCATCATTACTTAAATGTAAACGGAAGTGAAAAAAGAAACGTTTCCAAGCTGGCTGGTGTAGAACAGGAAGAATAATTCCAGTTATCTCCCTTCTGCCTTTCTGGCTCAAAATTAAAAAATTTGGTTATTAATTAAAATAACCTGGTGCAAATCATTAACCAGAGATACCACTGCATATTGCATTATTTAATGCCCAATCAGTAGGGCCACCGGAAAAGCACACATAAATAGTTAAGTTTATCAACATTCTGAATACCGATGTCATTGTAAAGTTTCTGCTGAAGCAACCAACACTCAACCATAACGAAAACTACTGCCCCATTTAAAAAACTACTGCCCCATTTCTAATCTCCCATTCATATACAAAATCTACTCTTCTGAATGTAGTTAATGACATTCTCTCTGCTTTGGATAGAGGAAAGATTACAGTCCTCACCCTCCTTGATTTGTCTGCAGCATTTGACACATTTGATCATGATATATTACTTCACCGACTCCAGCATGCATTTGGCATTCACAATACAGCCTTACTGTGGTTCAAGTCCTACTTAGTCAACAGGACACACATTGTGTCCGTAAAAAATGGAATACACTCCAGTTGATCTATGTCATGGTGTTCCACAAGGGTCAGTCCTTGGAACTGTTCTCTTCATTCTATACACTCAGCTGCTCTCAAGTGGCATAGATCATCATCCAGTGTCTCACCAATTCTATGCTGATGACACCTAAATATACAAATCTAGCCACCCAACTGAAGTTGATGCTACCATCCAAGGAGTACTGAAGTGCATTTCTGATGTGAAATCATGGATGACATGTAACAAGCTGCAGATGAATGATGATAAAACTGAGGCCATTCTGATCACAACATAAAGATTTTCTCATTCACATCCTTTACTTCAAACAATAAATATCAGTAATACCAAAATTAGATTCACACAGTCAGTATGAAATCATGGTGTAACCCTGGACAGTACTCTCACACTGCACCAACATGTCATGCAAGGCTACATATCTTGAGCTGAGATGCATCAGCTTCATTCACATATATCTTTCAGTTGGTGCCACTAAGACACTTGTGTGCTCATTAATACTTTCAAGACTGGATTACTGTAACTCAATTCTGTCTGGTTCGTCTCAATATCTACTACCAAATCTTCAAAAAGTTCAGAACACAGCTGCTCAGATCATCCTAAAAGTACCTCGATCAGAGCATACCTCCCCATGGCTCTTTACCCTACACTGGCTATCCGTTTGACCCAGAATCAAACACACAATTTTTTCTCTGTGCTATGTTTCACTGATGGATTCCAGTCTAACATAACTTTCTGGCCTCACCAATGTGTACTAACCAGCACAATACTTATGCTCGTCTTCTGGCAATCATAAACTCATTATTATCGCTATGAAAACAAAGTCAAATTGACAACATTCTTTTGCATACCAGGGACCAGCAACATGGAACGAACTGCTCCTTTAAATTAGACACAAACACACAATTATCCCTTTCAAGAGTGCTCTTAAAACTCACCTTTTGCAACTGCAAGAACAAATTTCAATACCCAATAAAGTTTCCTACCTTAAATATTTTCAGCATGTTTTTATATTTTCTAATTTCATGGTGTTTGTTTTCTTTTTGTTTTTTTTGTAGTCATATCATTATATATGTTATAAAGCATTTAGAGCTTCGAAGGATTAGGCACTATACAAAGTCTTCATTATTATTATTAGTATTCACAATACAAAAATGTGGGAAATGATCATGATTCAAATACTAATCCATCATGATTTCCAAAGACTAAATTGTAATCTCTGATGTTGAGAGATTAATATTCTTTCTTCATTAAAAAAGAAGAAACACTCTGCAGATATACAGTTACAGTAATGTCTGAGACTGAGGTTACCGTAATAAATAATGGAAACTATGATTATGAGTTTATGTTCGACTTAAAATTAACGGAGTACCTGTATCTGAGATATAAAATTAGACCATCCCTACCGACTGTGTAAGGGGGATTCCATTCCAAACAAGTGTTGGAACCTGCTCTTGTGGATTCAAAGTCTTGTATTCTTCAGCATGCTGCAAAATAAAATTGGAATGCTATATAAATTTTACACCACACTCGACATGGTGGATTTTACAACATAAAGTTTGCAACCATATTTTAGCTGGACGCTGTATCAAAAACTAAGAAAAATCTTTCATATTTGGACCTATTTACATATAACTATCATGCCTGTACATATTTGCAGATAAGTTTGATCATAAATGTACATAGTTACACATAAACATTATTACACTATCACAATAAACTATGCCATCCCTGTACACATTTACATCCAATCTCTACACAAATTACAAATTTTAACATATAAACTTAACTTGGACATATCTGCATAAAAACTCAATCACAATTGCACATATTTACATATAAACTGTATCACACCTGAAATATTTACATATGAGCTGTATTACACATGGAATATTTACATATGAACTGTATTACACATGGAATATTTACATATGAACTGTATTACACATGCAATATTTACAAATGAACTGTATTACACATGGAATATTTACATATGAACTGTATTACACATGTAATATTTACATATGAACTGTATTACACATGCAATATTTACATATGAACTGTATTACACATGGAATATTTACATATGAACTGTATTACACATGTAATATTTACATATGAACTGTATTACACATGCAATATTTACATATGAACTTTAGTACACATGCACATAATTACACACAAACTGTATCCCACAAATACAGAATAACATAAAATCTATCATACATGCAATATTTATATATCAGCTCTATCACACTGTTACATATTTACATACAGACTATCATCTATCACACCTTTAAATATTTATGTATTTACTCTATCATACCAACATAATGTTACAACTCTGTGGTTTTAAAATATGTAACAGGAAGTAGTTCTGTAAAAATTCAACAGTTTATTTCGCTAGGACACAAAGTGGAAATTTAAGAGGAACTTTCATCATTATGAATTAAATCCCAAATAATCCCCAAAAAGGTCTTATGCAAGTCCAAAAGTACAGTGTTCCAATTGAATTCCAATACTGAATGTGCTGATGTATCAATAATCTTATGTTACGTGCTTAGGCTCGAATAAGCAGCAACACAGAAAGAGTGAAAACTAACAAGCTTGTAAAATTTAACAAACGATTTATTAAGTACCAATGTTTCATAAGAGAACATAAATAAACTTACGGTTTTAGAGAATCAAATCCAAAAATAATCCAATATAGAATTCACAAAAATAATCCACTAATGGAATTGCAAGAGTCCTAATAAATAAATGTTCTAATAGTTCCAGGTTCGAATCTTGACGATGCAATCCAAAATGGCTGACGATATCACGTGATGCAGTTCTTGTTTTTTTATAATAATAATCCAAATGAAATATCTATGAGCACATGTTCTTCTCCAGATAAATAAAATAATTTCTCTTGTTCCAACAAATTGACACAATTTCGAGTACAAGGTAATTAAAAATATAACTCAAACAGAAGACACAACTTAACATCATAAAAAGCCCAACATCTACTGAATAGCTCTCTCCCAGTACAATAATTTAAATACCCGGTTTTTTTTTACGTAAACAAGGAATCACATGATTCTATGGAAGTTCATAGGTCAAAGAAAGAGGCTACCTTCACTAAGTCACATACTTATAGAATGATTCAGAAGAAAATCAGCCACGAATAACTAAAAATAAAAAGATTTAGCCAATCGTTTTAGAAGCTTGTTGACACTCTCTCAAGCAGAAATGAGGTTAACAAGTCAAGGTCGACCTGTGTTTACAGATAAAGTTAGGTCAGTCTGAATTTTCCAGAATAGATATCTCCCAATTAATGAATTTTAAACCCCAAAATGACAAATTTGAATTTGACAATTAAAAATAAATAATTTAAATCAAATAGACGTAACACTTATATAAGCTAAAGTATGAAGAGTCTTGATGTATTACAATGATATAATACATAATGTTTTTGATCATTAATCCCACAAAAGTGTTTTAGTCAAAATGATAAATGTGCACTTTTTAATTTCAAGGAATAACATTTTTAAATAAATGATTCCTCTCAAATTATATCTCATCAGAATTGAAAATGATTCCAAAGACTGAACTTAAGACTGGAATAATAATTTTGTTTTACCACAACCTTACATAAAAACTAAACACACAATAAAATTCCCTCAACGTGGGTCACAAGTTCTCTTCCAAAACAGTCTAAGTTTGCAATAACTCAAATATTAGTTCACAACTTAGTTAAAACTTACAAACATGACAACAAACTTGACAGTAGTGAAATAGGTCAAACCTCTATCCTCAATTAAGGACAAGAGTCAAGCACACAATACAAATTTAATATACATAGTCCTATATTATCTTCATACATGTACAAACATGGGTAATTTACATAATGCAGAGAGACCACTTACCTTGGTCATTAGACAAAAATGTAAAATTTGTGTGACATACATGATAAATATTCTAGAAATTATACTATAATTATAGAACTGACTTTTTGTATTAGCATGGGCTACAAAATAATTACCTGCAGGTCACATTTGCCCTGCAGGCCTGTAGTTTGACTACTCGACAATAGATAACTGAATTACACATTTTTCTAAAAAGTTAAGGCACAGTTTTGCATGAATTATAAAAGATAAAAACAGCAAAGAAAAGAAACGTAAAGATTTTATAAACATACAAATACTATTACTCTATATCTGTACCTGCTGACCTCCATCTTTAATCAAATTGACTGGTCTAGATTCATACTCTATTCCTTTAAGAGCAAGAGCTGAAGAGAAAAATAAAAGTCATTCAGTCTAGCAGACCAACCTAAAATCTCTAATCTATAATCAAATCTATAGATTCTATTTGACAGCTAGCAATGAGATTTTAATATAAAAAATTATTGGCCAGGTACCATCTAAAGTAAGCAAGACAAAGCCAATAGTGTGAAAAATTTGCATTTTGGTTATTAAAAAAATAACCAATATTACTGAGTCTCCAAAGAGAAATGTTTATATTCACTGTATTTCAAGCAAAATATGTTTTATTCTTTTATAATTTAAAAGAGGTCATAAAAATGAAAAGTCTAAAGATTTTATATCAAGCTTACATTTCAAACAGTCACATATTTCTATGCGGTTATTTCTAGTATATGTATAAGTCAGAATAGTGACAATATTGTTTATATATATATTAGAAATAACAGTGGCCCAAGTATAAATCCCTGATGCACATTAGTCTTGATATGCATCCCTTAACTAACAGCATTTCTGAATTCTATTTGAAAGATAATTTTGAAACATTCCAATAGTCTTTCACAATTCTATTATTTCTTAGTTTATAAATGAATACTTTATGCCAGACTATGTTCAAGGCCTTACTAATATCATAATATAGTACTCTAATTTCATTGCCTTCTTTGACTGCCTTGCAACAACAAAAAAGTTGAATCTTAGAAAAACAGATTGAATAGGACTAATCACTAGGTTGTTGGCTGTAATACTATTATACAAATGATTAAAGACACATTTTCAAATATTTTACCTACACTGATTAGTAGAGAAATAGGTCTGTAACTTGAGAAAACATTTTTTTTCCTTCCTTTTAATGAATAGGAGTGATATTGGCCTCTTTTCAGAGTAGTGGAAAATATGAAACTTTGATCAAATTGTTGAAAAGTTCTAATAAATATTGTGTTATGTGATAGCCTTTCTTATGCAGCCTTGGGCTGAACAAACAGGACTCCTAGAGTAGATCTCAACATGACCAACTGCCTCAGGTGGATCCCATCAAGACCTCCTGCCTTGGGTTAATCTCATTAGAACTCCCTGACTAGGGTGGAGATCACCACGACCCATGCCCTGGGTGGTTCTCATCTGGTCCCCATGCTTAGTGTGGATCTCATCAAGAACCTTGCCAAGGTGGACCTCATCAGGACCACCTGTCAGAGTGGATCTGATCAGGACCACCTGCTTAGTGTGGATCTCATCAACATTGTTAAATTGTCATCTACAAAATATTGTTCTTAGAAATATTTATAAATAAATCTGCTTTTTCAAGAGAAAAAGTTAAATAAAATACTACATGTCAGGGTGGTACTCTGATTTTATTTTTCACAACTGTTTATTTTATCAAACCTTTGGACTAATATTGAAATCAATCTTAAAGTCGTCAAATTTGCTGAAATACTAAAAGTCTGGCATTTTTATGGTACTTATAAGTTGGTTTCTAAAATCTCTGAATTTGGCCAAGTGTTAAAAAAGTTTTTTTTCGTTAGCCAAGCAGTGTTTTATTTCCATATGCCAGGTTAGATTTTTTAATACTTTTGTGGATGCAGATTTCTCACATGAATTGTTATTATTTTGATGGGAAAAGCAGAATGGGCTGCCACTAAGATATTACCAGAGATCTTACAGATTTGTTTGATTAGAAAACTCACAATTACCCATATATACACCAAATAATTGAAGAATTTGTAACAAGATGCTTTAAGGTCCCAAATTTTTCATTTAAAGATATGTTGCCAAGCAATGAGAGACCTTGTTGAATAATAATTATAATCCCTATAAAAAGGCCCATTGTCATGAAAATTTTTTGTACCACTCAGCAGTGTTAAACTGACCAAATTTAAGCTGATTAGTAATTCTAATGGGTTGATCGATCAGTTGATGTAAATTAAAGTTCTTCCTAATATTTCTAGTGTAGTTTGTAATCAATCAGCACATCATCCAATTTCCCTTGCAACCAGAAAATGCTTTGGAGTAAGATCAGAATATGACCCACACCCAACCAAATCAAAGCATTATTTGTAGGTCTGATCTACCTTTAAAGATCATAAAATCATAACTTGATGGATGTTATTGAAGAACTTTGAGAAAAATCATAATATCCTAATTCAGTTCCTGGATACACCGCTCCCTCGATAACTTGCGCCCTGATAAATCGCAAACCCGCTTATAACGCGGTGTCTGGCGTGGATCCCGATTTTTCCCCAAAGATAAAATATATTTTAAAAATCTTTCAAAATATGCTTAAAGTGAAAAATTTACGATAAGAACTGATAAATTAAACCTTAATACATTTCTTGTTTTATCATAAAAAAGGTGATTAATGCCCACAAAGATCGATTCCATATTGTGAAATTTGCAAATTCTAAATAAGATATAACATTATCTTCAGGTTTATTTATTGATACACCGTCATCAATATGCCGTAAAAAAACCAAAAAGACAGTCTGGTGAAATAGCGATCAATGAAAACGTCCAGTAAATGCTAACAGGTGGCAACAAATAATGAAATAAACAGCAATTAAATATCTTGCTGTGTGAAAACCACATTATAATCCTTTATTTCTGTTTCAATGTAAACAATATAATTGCAACATATTCTTTTCTATGAAAACATAAAAGGAGTCAATCAACTGTCACATCGAAACCTGTGAGTACATCCGTGAGAATCTAATTAACTGCCGGCTTTGTTTTGATCAACAAACTTGGCGAAGTGTTTGTTGCACTAAAATAATCCATTAAAGAGACTTGTGTTGTTTTATCACTTATGTCTGGTGCATGGAATCAAGCAAGTGACGATTTTGCTCGACGGCAGCGAAATCCGGGAGTAACACAAAATTAACTGATTTTTTCAAACCGTCTAGTCATTTGTCCAGCGTATCACAACAGGCAATTGTATTATCATGTTCTAATTTACAATGTATCAAATTTTTCATTTTACTTCTGCCGCAATCAAATATATACACTGTATATGAATCGATCAATCAACATTGTTTCTCAAAAAGAGTCGATCTTTTGTATTAAACAAATATGTCTAATTTGGATCAAACAATAAAACAAGAATGTATCCAATTCAGCACAAAAATTAGTGATGTAATACACAATGTGTGAATCGGTGCATGTGTTAATTGAACCACAAGAGTCTGAAGTTTTATCAATAAAATACGGCGAAATCTCTGACAACATGAATTCCCCGTATTGGTAATATTTTTTTATATATATTACTGATAAGGGGAATTCATGCTGTCAGAGATTTCGCCGTACTTTCTTGATAAAACGTAAGACTCCTGCGATTGAACGGAAACCACGTGGAATAATGTTTTCGATTAACTTCTCAATATACGGTAATTTATCCTGAAATTAATGTTACTCTATGAGGAAAAAAAAAACTACACCATTATGAAGAGATATTTTTAATCACAGCATGATTATAAAGTGAGTATTAACAACTAAAAAATCTGTGCCCCCCCTCCTTTTTTTTTGCTTTTGTATCGATCATTTTTGTTATTATAGGTCCTTTGATAACTCGCGCCTCACTTATAGTGCGGTCTATTTTTTGGACCCTGATGTGCACGCGTTATCGAGGGAGTGGTGTACTTAGAAACAAAGTGTTGGATTCATTGTAAAACAACCTTTGGCATATTTATTTATTTGTCAATCCAACTGCTCAACTGAAAAGAGCCAGATCTGCTGTCATACAAAGTACTAGCAGATCTGGGTCTATGTAATTTGTTAAGAGTAAGCAGTAGAACAAAACTTTTTTTTATTTTTTCCAAAATTTTTTAACCTTTTAATCTAACATCAGTAAAATCATATGTAACAGAAGAACAGGCAAGTACCCTGGAAACAAAAACTTGTACAAACCAAATTTGAGATTGTACTAGGAGTCAGGCAAATCATTTTATAAACCACTGATACAAAGCTATTACAATTTCAAGTCTTGGTTACATGTTTGTAATTTTTAAAGCATACATCATGACAATCACAAAATAATGCAACACAAAAAAGTAACAGTTGAATAAAGTTGCCTTTATTCCTTAAAAAAATTTCACAGTAGGAAATTATGCAATTTGGCATACCTATCCTGACCCTCCATGAGCATGAACTTCTGAAGTAAGTGTACAAAATTATCTGAAAATGAACCAAAAAAAACCACAAATTAGTAAATTGTCTCAGTTTGTATACATCCTAATCACACACAACTATGTAAATTCACTTCATTAGGAAAAAGTACACAAAGAACTGGACATAATTCAGTTAAATTCAACAACTTGTTTGGACATAAGCTAAATGCAAAACATTTTGCCCAAGCCAGTTCACTGCAAAATGTGGATCACAGTGAGATTCTTTAGTTGTATGGGTATGGGATAAAATGAGAAGCAAAATCGGATGTAATTTGATGAATATAGCATTGAATAGATCTTGAAAAAATAAATGTCAAAAAAAAAAAACATCCAAAGTCAATGCATTACAATATATTGGTCATAGTGACCTATATTTGTTAGATGGATGTAGTACTAATACAGATTCATCTTCTAGCCCAATTTCATAAATTAAGATATATCAGTATATACATTAGTCTGGTAATGAGCTAAACACAAAAACCTAAATGTAGGTCATTCCAAGTATTAAATGTAGGTCACATTGGTCTTCCATTATGGTGATGGTGTCGTATTAACAGAGATAGATACAGTCACATATTTTGATGTTTATATCATGAACAAAGCTTGAGAAATAAATATAAACAAAAAAATTTAATCATCATCATCATCAAACCCTTAACCCAAAGAGGTTGTTTGGGGCACCACAGTTGACTTTATAACCAATTCTCTCCATCTTTCCCTTTTCTGTACTGCCCTTTACTTTGGAAATTTCAAAATCCCATGCCTTCCCACTTCTTAATGTTGACTACCTATCTCTTTGTCTGTCTGCACCTATTTCTGCACCCTCATACTGTGCCTTGCAATAATTATTTTTGCCAGTCCAGATGATTTTGAAACATGACGAAATTGTTTTAGTTTACACAATTTTACAGCGGTCAAGAGGTCTTGGTTGGATCCTATGCCTTGTTGTATCTGGTGTAATTCTTTGTTGGCTTCATGGTTAATGTATGAAATGCCCAAGATCTTGCGGTAGCATCTCATTTAGAAGGTTCGAATCCTTCTTTGTAGATCTGATGTGAATGTTCATATTTCACAAGTATGTAGAGAGATGGATAAGACAATTGAGCACATCAGCCTGATTTTGGAACCAAAAGTAATGTTGGTATCTTTCCATATTGGTCTCAACCTTGTTGGTGCTGCTGTTGTCTGGGCAATCCTGCAAAGTAGTTCTGATTTGGAGCCCTCATCTGTGATAACTGATCCTATGTACTTGAATCTTGTGACTCTTTCCAGCTTCTGTCCACTGACCTTTATTTCTGCACTGATGCCATTGGTGTTGTCATCTTTTTGTCTTGTGCTATTCTCCGTTGATGCACTCAACCAAGTCAGCCAGTTCTTTTTCATCTGCTGCTAAACCATCAATATCATCGGTGAGGTGAAGGTTGGTGATTGTTCTTCCTCTGATGCTGATAGTGCCCTTGTAGTTAAGCAAGGTATCCTCCATGATTCTTTCCAGGAAGGTTTTAAATGGTGAAGGTGACAGTATACATCCCTGTATGACTCCAACTGTTGTTCGAAATCAATCTCCTCTGCTGCCATTGACAAGGACTGCACTGGTGGCTTTGTCATAGAGGTGCTCCACAACCTGCACCAGGTTTGAGCTGATGTTGTATTTCCTCATAGTTGCTCAAAAGGCTGCATGCCACACTAAATCAAAGGCCTTTTTTAAATCTATAAAGACATTGTATAGATTCTGCTGAATCTGATGCTGAAGGAGTCTAAGGTTCAAAATTAGTTCTGTGATGCACCAAACTGCTCAGAAGCCAGCCTGTTATTCAGCAATAATTTTCTCTGCTTAGGGCTTTACTCTGTTGAGAATTATCTTCAGCAGGACTTTTCTCGAATGACTGATCAGACTGATGGTTCTGTAGTTTTTGCATAGCTCTAGGTTTCCTTTGTTGGATAGCATGATGGCCAAGGACTGAGTCCATGTGGTTGGTCATTCTCCTGTTTGCCATATCTTGTTGCAGATTGGTATCAGGACTGTGACTATCTCTTCTCCTCCAGTTTGAATGAGCTCTGCTAGTATGTTGTCAACTGCAGCTGCCTTTCCTTTCTTTAGTGACCTAACTGCAATTTCTACTTCACAATAATGTAACACTGTACTTTGGACTTGACATTGTCCAAAAATCAAGTTCATTTTCTACCTGACCTTAATCAATGAGTTTAGTTTTGTAAACATGTTTTTCTTAATTTGAGTCTCAAACTTGGGAAATTCTTATAATTATAACTAAGGTTTCATTTTGTAAACATTAGGATCCTTCTGGAATGTTTTTTTTTTCCATTAGGTAATTTTTTATATAGAAAATGCTAACTGTAACCTGATGTCGAGCAGAGAACCATCTAAATTAAACACTTTTTTAAAAATAAAATTAACTATTCGAGTTATAAGATTTTGATTTGAGGCAGAGTCAGCTGCATTATTATTGAGCACAGTAGTTCATCATTGCTGGAATTTTATTCATATTATTTAATTTACTGGAAAAACATAAAAAAAAATAACATTCTTGGAAACTGCGATTTGAATTTATAGTGAGATTTCCACCAAGGGTTATTTCTTGGACTGTATTATTGTGATCCAACAAAAAACTGTTGGTACATCACCACAACAAAGGGCACCAAAGGCACATCAATACTTTCAGCATTAGATTTAAGTTGGATTTCCACTAATGTTTATTCAGAATTTTAATCATCAAGACTTGTGTCTGTAATTCTAGGATTATTCGTGATTTAATTTGTAATACTATAAATTCTTTTCTTTTTTTCTTCATTTTTACTTGGTATTCTTAGGAAATAAATTATTTGTTGAATTTTACAAAACTTGTTGCAACACACTCTCTTTTTTTAGTTATTTTAATACCAAATAGTCAGCTCCCCATTCTCACTACTCCGTTCAAAATGGGATGTCACTTCTCTTTAAATTCTGGTCCAGCTTGTTCACTACATCTGAGATACGAAACCTCATGACACAAGCAACCTAGGAAATAAAATGGCCAACTGTGATCAAATACTGATTAGATTTGATGACTGTACATATTAATTACTAGATAATTGGCTCATATGTCTACTTGTTAAATTTGCAATTGATAAGTTAAATGTTTCATCTAAGATAAATATTCACATTGTAAGGAAGGTAAGGTTTCTAAAACTCTTCTTAATTCTGGAAGCCCTGCATAAAACAACTAATCTGTACCACAACTGCATGGTTTTGCCAAATTCATCTTTTCCATAGGAGAATGTGCTCAGATCCTCAGACTTGAAACCTAAAAGTAGCATTCCAAATATCTAGATAAGTGTGGGAATGAACAGTGGAAGCTCTCACTATTCTATGCAACTTTACAAGCTTTAGTTTCAGCATAATTTGTATAAGTAATCAATACATAAATAGATCATAACTCTAAAAGTTCCTTATATAATTCTACAAATCAGTTGAAAGTTTCATATGGACTATATCAAGTGACCACATAGTCAGTCCTGCACGTGTTCAGAATGTTGGTTGTTCAGTGTTGTTTACAGAATTATTTATCTTTGGAAATTATCTACAAAGTAAGTATGTACAACTCTGACAATTGATAGAATTTGTGAAAGAAATGTCTCCTCCAGCATAGCTTTCGGTTTTCTGGTGGACTTTAATACTAGTGTTGAATTTTGTATCAACATAAACCGGATCAAAAGCACAAAATTACCCTTTTAAAAGCTTATAAAAGGTTTGCAATGATGATAAGAAGTAAAAAGAATACAATCCAAATTTTTTTTTTAACCCAGTCGTCACTTCTCATGTGACAAATCAAGGGCATATCATCTGCATAAACGAATAAGTACCAAACATGACAACCCAAACAAATTGCTTATAAAAGTACATAGACTATATGTCTCCTGAAATCAATACTTCGGACAAATCTAAACTATGTGTATATCTGTTGTAACTTTCTTATCAAGGTACTTTTTTACTTACTTTTCCAGCCATCTTATAAATCTAAGTCAAAAGGATGCATGAAATAAGCCATAGAGCATAACACAAGATTCAAATTCTGTAATAAAGATAAAAACTCCATATAACAATATCTACGCTGTTGCAGAAATAACAAGAACAACAAATAAAAAATAAAACAAAACTAAGTGAGCATGTACTGACATTTTTTACTAGAGTTCCTATATATAATCAACATTATAACAGTTGTTCTTTACTTAGCGTTTGAATGATGATGATGATCAAGTATTAAGACATTTTCAGCCGAAAACATGCATCAATATATATGCATAATTTCAAGTGATTATACACTTGATATTTTACTTTATATTAGAAATTCTTAAATCATATTGACTTTTCAAAAAATGCGTTTGCTAAATTTAAAACCACCCTTGGAAAATTAATACGAATAGATCATTAAATGAGTAGCTTTGTATGTCATGTACATCGGGTCTACCTGTGTGGTAGGTAGTAGGTGAGAAAGTAAATGTCATAATTTGAAGCAAAAACAAAAATTTAAAACACTTTTAAAATGGAAAACAATAGTTCTGGAAGAACGCCGCAAAAAAGGAAAAATGTACATAAACAAAACGCAGAGACTACTGAAGAGCGAAGATCGCCTGAAAAGTTCACCAATGCCAGTGATCGCTCACCCAGTGATGATGATACATCTTTACAAGCTGAACATTCCAAAGGAAGAGATAACAAGTCAAAGGATCATTTAAGAACTATTCCAGAACTAGTTAATCCAATAAACGGAAATGTTCTTTATTATATGTTGCTTTTCCTTTTGACAGTCACGTCATTAATTACAAGACTGTATAATATTGAAAATCCTCCCCATGTGTGGTAAGTGACAGCTGAAAGAAATAATTTGTATTATTATATCATTCATAATGCGATATTGAAATATATCATTGGGGCAATAAATTGTCGACTTTCGAGATAAATTCAGTTATAGAAAATATATGTGACTATTTTGGTTAGGTTTTATTCATTTGGTTATATTTCCTAAACCTTTTGATGAATTTAATGAATCCAAGTGTAGCGAAAACAGTTCATTCTCTGACACATATTTATCACTTTGACCATGAGGTCAAAGTCAGTCATAGCAAATTTGAATTAAGGTTTTGGTAAAGGTTGTTTAATTTGCTTATGTTTCCAAACCCCTTGATGTGAATGTGAACATCATTCTTCATGAAACCTAATATAATGAATGTTGCATATTGACAAATCCCTATTAATCTTTGATTATGAATAATAGTGGAGTTAATAGTCACTTTTTACAGGATTAACATGCGTAGTAACTTAGTATATTAGACAAGTTTTGTAACCTTTATGACATTTATGTCCTTCGTTTCTATTATGCATACAATAGATGAGATATTTATGTTCTTTGTTTCTCATATGCAAGCATGTCATACCCTTTCCTTTTCAGCTGGGATGAAACTCATTTTGGGAAAATGGGAAGCTGGTACATTAAGAGGACTTTCTTTTTTGATGTGCATCCTCCCTTGGGGAAGGTTTGTAAATGCTTGATTTACACATGCAGTTTTCATTTCCAATGTATAATTTGCATTTGTTGTATATTTATTTCACATCACAGGGCATGCAATTTTCATTTTTTAAATACTGATCTACAGTTCATCTTGCATGTATTGTTACATCATTTATCCCATGATAAGACCAGGGGCCTGCATAATAAATTTGTTAGAAAATATGAGGTTGTGTTTTTATCAAAGGTTTCCTTTAGTATGTATTAAAAAAGTTTTGTAAAATAAGGGTGGACTTATCAACAAACATGGGCTTAACCAGTAAATATGGGCATTAATAATGATAAAATCAGTGTTTTATTAAAATATTACATATTTTCAGTAGATTTGGTACATTTGCTAAATAAACCATTTACAGTTTGATCATTCACAACACATGTACGCATATTTGGAATCCTAATTGTTGTCCTGATCTTAAATATAATTTTTGCTGCTTTACTTCTTTGTTCAGTTTCATGGTGTTTACAGTATTTATTCAACAGACTACTTAATTTCAGATGCTGATAGGTCTTGCTGGATATTTGACTGGTTATGATGGTGAGTTTCCATTCAATAAGCCTGGTGATGAATATGGTGAAACTCAATATGTTGGAATGCGCGTGGTAAGTGCAGTAATCGACTTGTGATAACAACTCTGTTGCATAAACAACTATAAGTCTTGGACAGTAGCTATCAGCATATGAAAATATAATTTGTATAACTCTGAGGCCTTCATTCTGTTAGAATAGCAATTGGGAGCAGTGGGTAATGTCTGTAATAAAAAAATCCTACTGCGTTGGTTGCCATTTTATATTGGTAGTTTGTAAAAGCTAACAGTTGATAGAGCTAGCTTACTGTGAACCAAGCTAGTTCAAGCTAGTTCTATCAATATTTTTACCTCACATAAAAGTTGTCAACTCAGTTTTGTAAACAGGATGGAAGAACCTGAATATATGATTAATTTATCTTGAATGTAATTTTCCTGATATTTATTTATATTTTCTTTCTCAGCATTATGGACATATATTTTTATAGTCACATAATATTTATTTGTTAATCTATAGGGAATATATTATAAAATTCATCAGAAACTAAATGTTGTGACAATTAGATGTGAACAGTTGTTCACCATATTTAAAATTCTTTTGGGAGGACTAGACATTCTGTAAAACCTAGCTAATGTTATTACTGCATGCAGCCATATTGTAAACTAAAGTAGTATGATTGTAACGCTAATAAGCCCTACCCTGCTACACAATTAAGCTTGCAAGTAAACTAAACCAAATAATCTGATTTACACCAACACTTGATCCATGTATGAAAGTTTCTACTCCATGAAAATTTTGATTTTCTGTCTATGAGACATGTGTTGTGTGATGCAAAAGTTATGTCATAGTTTTTTGACACCATTGGTCATAGACCTGATTTTTTAAGGTTGGCATTTTAACTACATTCATCTATCTACGTTTGTTATCACTGTTGCTCCCAAACACTTGGAGGATTGCTATGAAACTATGCATCCTAAGGCCTATTGGTGCCACTTGAATATCAAATACAGTGGAAGCCCACTATAACGCGCCCCGCGATAATGCAAATTCTGATATAATGCGGTTGCGGCTTTGCTCTCAAAATTTCTAATATTCTCTCGCACATGATTTGTTTTTTTTCAAAGTATGTGAAATAGTTTTTAAAGAATTTATTATCATTTTGGGGAAGAGATAGCATATGGAGAAGAGATCTATGAATTTGAATATAATATGATCATGTCGTGGTTCTTGAAATTTTAAATATATGTACATGTATTTTTCTTGTACCAGGAATTTTTTTAATTTAAGCATGAGAAATAGTGTGTAAAACGTTTTATTATCA
This sequence comes from Unio pictorum, assembly GCA_030141615.1. Classification (NCBI taxonomy): domain Eukaryota; kingdom Metazoa; phylum Mollusca; class Bivalvia; order Unionida; family Unionidae; genus Unio; species Unio pictorum. The sequence continues at coordinate 9,031,480 of JARLTB010000101.1, read as the reverse complement.
TTTTAGGGAAAAGTTCGCGTATGAATTTTAATTTAATATGTTCGTGGCATAGCTTCTTAAATTTAACAATTTCACCAGGTTTTTGAAATGTTATGCCCAAACAAACATTGTGCTTTTTGTGATTGCCTTCAATTAATTCTGTATTCAGTCATTGCTCAAACAATAGCCAACATGTGTTCCTTCTTTAACTGCACACACATTGAGGCCCCAAGTGGCCAGGTGGTCTAAAGAAAGCGCTCACCATTATGGATCATTGCCATCTTACCTCTGCTGTGTTCGTTCGAGTCTCAGGTTTGGCCAATGTGGGTATTTGAGAAAGCATGCCAGTAGCTTCTCATGGATCGGTGGTTCTTTTTGCAGTTTTCCCATGTTCTTCTTCCACCATTAATACTGGATGCCATGTATAGCCTATCTTGTGCTAAAAGAGGCGTTAAAACCCTACAACAACTACAACAACAACTGCACACACAACCAAGCAGCAGACAACGCGGTGGTTGATTAAAACTTCTCACAGTTTAATAAACATTAAAAAAACGAATGCCGCCAACATGATTTTGGGAAAGAGATCGTGTATGAATTTTAATATAGTTCAATATATATAATACGTTAAAGTATGAGAAATAGTGTGTAAAACGCTTGGCTTCTGAAATGTATTAATTTTACCAGGTTCTTGAATTGTTATGCCTAAGTAAACATTATCGAAATGTTATTTATTATTGATCCATGAGTAAAGCCAGTAAATCGTCTTTGTGATTGCCATCAGTTAATTCTGTATTCAGTCATTGCTCAAACAATAGCCAACATGTGTTTCTTCTTTAACTGCATACACAACCAAGCAGCAAAGTGGTGGTTGATACAAGATTATCACAATTTGATAAACATAAAAAACGAAAGCCGCCAACATGTTTTCTGGTCTTGGCAGTGTTATTAGAGATAATAATTTGACCAGTAAATAATTTCGGCTTTATTAGCTGGAAATTGAAAGGTATGAAATTGTTCATGCATACAGCTTATAATTTTTTTTATCAGTGGCTCGTGACAATTACAGACTCGCTGCATTTAGTTCTCGGATTTTATGTGTATGGTGTTTGCTTATGAACTCTTCATTAATTACCCTTTTTTGTATATATTTTGTTTTTACCATTATGGAAAATAAAGTTTACAATTTTTATAGACACCGTTCCTTGATCCTGGAATGTAATGAAACATACACGTGCTTCGTTTTTCTTCACCTAATTTCCTATTAATTTTTCCCATTGAATTCAGACACATACTGATCTGTGACAAAAATATTGAATAGTTTAAATACGTTTGCAAATTTTGCAATGGAAATACAGGTATTATAGATTAGCTGCATGCTACAAGGGTACTATATCAGACGGTAAGTAAACAGTGTTAATACTCTGTTCATGCTATATATTATTGGACATTGAATTCAGACAAAATTATCATGGACATACCGTATTTAACGGCCTGTAAGTCGATACTTTTTTACTTGAAAGTTGGGGCTTCGTCTTATACTCGAAATCGACTTATATATGGATTGTGTGATTTGTGTCATTGAAAGTTTATAAAATGTTCATAATTACAGGTAATAAAATGAACAACAACATGGATGTGCTTTCAGTTATAATAAAACAAGCATGAACTGTTTATTCAGCTATTTCAATTGATAACAGAATATAGCAGTGATTTGTTCAGAATTAAAATCACAAACTTGTTAGCATCAATAATGCAATTTCATGATTGTCGGTAATATGGAATAATCGTACAACGATACCATTATTAGTGCAAAATTTGAAGCCAAGATATTGACCTGACCTCGTCTTATACTCTGAATCGACTTATATTTAGATGATGATGGAAAATAAGTCGAATTGGTGAATTCAACTTATACTCAACATCGACTTATAGGCAGGAAAATACGGTAATTATTGAATATTTTAAATCTGTGCAATTATTCAATGGGATTACACACATCATGGATGAACTGCATGCCACAACAGCACGATAGTAAACGATTCATGATATAACATCAGTTGGGGTATTATCGATCAATGTGTATTTTCAGAAAAAATACAATACAAATTAGTAAAATTATTTAACGCAAAGTAAAAACCTATAAATATATTATCCATCTATTATTTTGAATAAGCATGATTACTACATTCCATTGAATATTATAATACCATGATTTTTTTGCATTAGATATGAATACACATATATATATGCCAATGCTGTGTTTTCTGAAAAAAAATTAAAATACTGTAAATCTCTGCAATAACGCAACCTTGCTATTAACGGGATCCAATTTTTTGGAACCCAATTGTCACGTTATAGCGGGGTTCCACTGTATGTCAACCATGGCACTAATTTTGAAAATCTTGTTATTACTCATTCTAGATGGATCATCATTTTGCATTGTAGTTTTCACTAAAGTCTTATTATGATGTTTCATTGAATCATAGATGAAAATAATGCCAATCTTACATCCTATATGGCCTGTATAGTGGCCATCTTGAAAAGCTTAATCACTGCTTCTCATGAATGGAAAGTCATACTGAAATAATTTATTCATTAGAAAAAGCTGCTTGGCTGCTTATAATGCAGCTGATGATGATCTAATGTCTAATATAGCTGGTGGCCATGTTGAAAATCTAATTAACATTACTCTTTCTGAATCAGTGTCAACATCAATATGTATATTGTTCACCAAGAGACTGTTTGTTGTTATTTGTAGTTGGCCCTAAAAGTAAATGGTGCTAAACTTATATCAAAACATGACTGTTATAATGGCCATTTTGATAGTAATTTTCCAGAGGAAATGTCACAAGATTTTCACCAAAAGACTTCTTATGAAATCTAGTTGGTTGTACATGAAATGATGTTGATCATAAATACAATATGGCTGCCACAGTGGTCAGTTTGAATATCTTGTTATCACTAAATAATTCAGGGGTTGTTTTAACACACAGCAGCTAAAGAAAAAAACATGGGCCTATCTTGGATTCCTGGAAATTCTTTTTAGTTGATATAGCACCAGTCCCTTTGAGGAATTCGTATTCAAGTAAAGTTTTTTTGTGTTATCATTCTGCTCACTAAGTAAGAGAAAAAGGCAAAATTTAACAAGTTTAGTTAAAATTCAACAAATAATTTGTTTCCTTAATTCAAAGTGAATCTTTTAAAAAGAATTTTACAGTATTATGAATTAAATCTCAAGTATTCCTAAAGGTTCTGTCACACGTCCAAAATAGAGTGTTCCAAGTGAATTCCAGTGGTATTCTGTATGAATTCCAATCTTGGATGTGCTGATGTACGATAGCATGGAATGTGTTGATGTGCTAACAGTCTTGTTGTATCTAAATGATATAATCCAAAATGTCATTAAAAGATTCACAATAATTACAAAATAGTGATTTAGTCCTTAAATTGATTGGCACTTTGTAATTCCAGTGAATAATTGAAATAATGATGTCAGATGGTAAGACAGGAATGAATAATTCTGGTGTAAGCAGCTTTAATATAAAAATCTCAGACACAATAAGAGGACCAGGATGACAATTAAAAGTTCATTTACAGCATTTTTTAAGTTGTAAGAAAGCTTAGGTCATTTACTCAGGTAGGCCAGAAATTTCCAGGGGAAAACTAATGTCGTGAACTCAGATCCCAGTAAACATGTTTACCTACAAGTGATAATTACCTTAAAATATAATCCACACTAATAGACAAAAATTGGCTATGTGATATTTTGTTGACAAAATGACACCAACAGTCTACAGTCATTGCTAAAATGATTAAAACATAATATAGCTATACATAACATAATATAGCTATACATAACATAATATAGCTATACATAACAGGTAAGTGGGTGATAGTTTATGGTGTCCAACGCTGGCAAAGTTTTTAATAGCATTTTGCATTATTTTTATAATTGGATATGTAGCTACAATAATATAGGATAAAGAAAAGAAAGCATTAATTTTAACGTGAAATATTTTGGCTACATGTTCAAGTTTGAAGTTATAAGGTCTGGAACTACAGAATAACATTTTATGTACCATGTACATTTTTAATAACATTATACTTTTTTTTTTACAATGTACATGAAAATTTCCCTGTATGTAATGCATGATCATATTTTCAGTTTTGTGCACTTTTGGGAGCAGCACTTGTGCCATTATCATACATGTCAACATGGTTGCTGAGTAGGTCACTGGCAGCTTCACTAATAGCAGGAACATTTGTCTTATTTGGTAAGTTTTAATCAATAATGGCACAGTGGTCCCACACTGTTTTCAATTCCACTATATAATTATTGTCATCTTAAGAAGTAATTAAACAACTATATAAAATGGTTCCTCAGCCTGTTATATGTTGAATACTTTAACATAAGAGTAGAAGAGCCTGTTTTCTATTGAAGAGAAAGATAGCTATGTCAATAGAACACTTCCACATAAGAATACAACAAACTATTATATATTGAACACTTCCACATAAGAATAAAACAAACTATTATCTATTGAACACCTCCACATAAGAAACAAACAGCCTATTATATATTGAACACCTCCACATAAGAATAAAACAAACTATTATCTATTGAACTACTTCTACATAGAATAAAACAGCCTATTATATATTGAACACTTCCACATAAGAATAGAACAGACTATTATCTATTGAACACTTCCTCGCAAGAATAAAACAGCCTATTACCTATTGAACACTTTCACATAAGAATAAAACAGCATTTTATCTATTGAACACTTCCACATAAGAATAAAACAAACTATTATCTATTGAACACTTCCACATAAGAATAGAACAGCCTATTATCTATTGAACACCTCCACATAAGAATAAAACATCCTATTATATATTGAACACCTCCACATAAGAAACAAACAGCCTATTATATATTGAACTACTTCTACATAGAATAAAACAGCCTATTATATATTGAACACTTCCACATAAGAATAGAACAGACTATTATCTATTGAACACTTCCTCGCAAGAATAAAACAGCCTATTACCTATTGAACACTTTCACATAAGAATAAAACAGCATTTTATCTATTGAACACTTCCACATAAGAATAAAACAAACTATTATCTATTGAACACTTCCACATAAGAATAGAACAGCCTATTATCTATTGAACACCTCCACATAAGAAACAAACAGCCTATTATATATTGAACTACTTCTACATAGAATAAAACAGCCTATTATATATTGAACACTTCCACATAAGAATAGAACAGACTATTATCTATTGAACACTTCCTCGCAAGAATAAAACAGCCTATTACCTATTGAACACTTTCACATAAGAATAAAACAGCATTTTATCTATTGAACACTTCCACATAAGAATAAAACAAACTATTATCTATTGAACACTTCCACATAAGAATAGAACAGCCTATTATCTATTGAACACCTCCACATAAGAAACAAACAGCCTATTATATATTGAACTACTTCTACATAGAATAAAACAGCCTATTATATATTGAACACTTCCACATAAGAATAGAACAGACTATTATCTATTGAACACTTCCTCGCAAGAATAAAACAGCCTATTACCTATTGAACACTTTCACATAAGAATAAAACAGCATTTTATCTATTGAACACTTCCACATAAGAATAAAACAAACTATTATCTATTGAACACTTCCACACAAGAATAAAACAGCCTATTATATATTGAAAACTTCCACATAAGAATAAAACAGCCTATTACCTATTGAACACTTCCACATAAGAATAAAACAGCCTGTTATATATTGAAAACTTCCACATAAGAATAGAACAGCCTGTTAGCTATTGAACACTTCCACATAAGAATAAAACAGCTTATTATCTATTGAACACGTCCACATAAGAATAAAACAAGCTATTATCTATTGACCATTTCCACACAAGAATAAAACAGCCTATTATATATTGAACACTTCCACATAAGAATAGAACAGCCTGTTATCTATTGAACACTTCCACATAAGTAAAAGACAGCCTATACTATATTGAACACTTCCACATAAGAATAAAACAACCTATTATCTTTTGAACACCTCCACATCAGAAAAAAGACAGCTATATCTTGGGAACAGTTCAGAAAAAGAAGACTATATCTATTAGAGGACTCCATGCCAGAGAAAGATGGTTATATTGTATAAAGCAAGTCCACATAAGAAATTGCTTTATCTCAGGAATACATCTGCAAGACAGCTGTACACATAGAAGACAAGGTTATAGCAATTCATCAGTATTTTTTATAGGGTACTAGTTTATGTGGATTTTGCAGTTGTTCCATACAAACAATTTTCAGACCTCCCAAAAATGAGCCACATGAGATTGTTAAGTAGAAAGCATTCCATCCTTATTTCATCGGTAGATTCTTAGTAATCAAACAAAAGTACAACATTAGATATTTCAACTCTGCTACTGTTATAAAATATATTTTAGATTGTTTTATTTTACTGATTTGGGGGAAAAATATTTTCTTAAGCACTATAAGTTCCAGTCTACATGTATTGAACATCTAATAATAATATAATTTTGTAACAATGCTATTGCTAAATAATTTTTTTTATTTTTTTTTCAGATACAGGAACACTTACATTGTCACGGTACATTCTTTTGGATCCCATATTGATGTTCTTCATCATGGCTGCAACCTACAGTTTACTAAAGTTCCTATCATACAGAGATAAGTAGGTCTTTAAAAAATTTGAAGAACAAATAACCTTTTCTTAAAATTGAATTAAGAAGTTTTTAATTTCATTTTATGCATTTGGTCTGGAGATACTTTTAAAAAAATCGTAGCTTTAGTTTGTGACTCATTTTTCACTCAGTCAATCAGAAACAACCTATTGAAAGTAGCACCATTTGTGATTGGTCAAAACAGAATCTCGGGTTGTTATTTTTTATAATCAAGCAAGATTCTGAGAACTTTCAGGTGCATCACTCGTAGTGTTTACTGTTAGTGTCTTTTGAAGTATAGAAAATTTGAATAAATATCTGCATGAACAACACTACACATATATGTGTAAATTTAATTTTTGTACACACAAAATGCAAATGGAACTGTACATTTAACCTGATATCTGCAAATTGAGCCTACTTTGATCTGCTTGACTACATCACAGGAAGTGTTTTTGATTCCTTCTCTATTTATTTTTAGCTAGTATTGACATAGACCAGAAAGCTTATGGGCTGAACTGATGTTTGTTGCCCATTTGTCTGTTAGTACAAGTTTGCTATCACTACACTCCTAAACTTTTGGAAGAATGCCATGAAACTATACACATACACATGCATTCATCCCAAGGTTTAGTTGTTTCAGAATGAAAATGCTGCCTCTAGGACATCCAAAATGACCCCCACAGTGACCATCCTGAAATCTTGTTATTGCTTCTCCACCAGAATAGAAAACAAGGAATTTTTGCCATAAGACTTCTTATGACTACCATAGTGGCCATCTTGAAAATCTTGTTATTGATACTCCACTTGAATGGATTAAGTTGGGGTTTCACTGAAAGATTGAAGTATTCTGATATCCTGTTGGTCCTCATTACAAATGACACTGATCTGACATCCAATATTGTCACCATGACTACCACCTTAAAGACATTTTTACTTGTCATGAATGCAAAGTCTTATTGTCATGGGGGTTTTACTAGAAGACTTCTAGTGATGCCTAGGTAGGTAGTCATAGAAGACAATTGTGCCAATCTGACTTCAGTTTAGCTGGCATGTTTGGCTTTCTTAAAATCATGGTATCAATTCTCTATCTGAATGGATGTTGATATTGTAATGGAATTTTTACCTTATGATGTGTTGTTGGTAATTTATGAAAGTGGTGTCTGTCAGGTATCTATTGTGACAGCTAAATTGCCAATCTTGTTATAACTACACAAGAATAGTTGGGCTTTACACCTTACAAATGCCCACTAACTCTTTAAATAATTTTTTATGAAAAGCAGAAGATAATATTTTCACATCAGATATTTGTCATTAAACTTCTTACCTTCATTAAACTTTATACCTTCATTAGTTTACCAGAGTACAGCAATTGTAAAAGTTGTTATTTAATGATTGTTATTATTTTGGATAAAGGTGGCTTGATATTAAGACCCAAATTAAGCTGTTTACCAGGTGGAGATTGTGCAAGCTATAGTGTAACAGGAGCTATTATATAACTTGTATATGTTTCTGGGTAAACCAATCTACAGAATGAGTAATACTGTATTCAAAGATTATCCCAGGCTCCTAGAATTAAAAGAAGTCTCATTACTATCAGACAAAACAAAGAGAAGTGAGAGACCATCATGGAGACTTCTACATTTTTATCATAATACCAAACTAATGTATTATTGTTATTTTTAATAAGGGTTATTCCATTCAAACATAGATGATACCCAGGGAAGGCTTTTCTAAAAATAAAAAATATATGCCAAAGTACTTAAATTTTTCAAAGAGTTTGTATGAAAATGATGCAGAATTAAAAATCAGATCTGTGGGTATTGAATTGAAGGTAAATGTGAAAAGCCACAAATCATATGTTTGTAAATGCATTTGACAAAGTTTCTCCAAAAAATATTGTTTAATCTGAAAACTGCATATATGGACATATTATGTAGATTTAAAGCTTTAATTAGATTCTATATTTAGTGTTTATTGTTTCTTTCTGAATAAAATCATTAACACCAACATTATTGCTTACTTGTATGTCAAGTAGTGACCATCTGTCACAGTTAATGCATCAAATTATTCTATCATGGATTATAATTTTTATAACTTTTCTGCTCTTAAATTTGTCAGATGTTTAAAAAGACATTAATATTTATTGTATTACTGATGCATATTTAGTTAATCACATGATTATTGGACCCATTTAATCCATATATTTCCATTCACAGTTGTGCTTGATGATTAGAAGCAGATCAACCGAAAAACTGATTGTACAGAAAATATTTGTGCCCTGATGGGTCCAATTGATGTTTTACTGTACTGGCTTTCTAAATCTACGAAACACGCTGACAGTTGAGAGCCTTCTGCATTACCCTTACCTGACATCTAGTTGTGCAGAACATTTTAAATTGCGTTCCTTAGAGCATAAAAATTATCACATAAAATTGATATTTGTAGTAATGCCAGTCACTAACATGGACAGTCTCATATTCAGTCCTCACTTCTCTGTTTCAGGTCTTTCAGTCTTTTTTGGTGGTTTTGGTTGTCAGCAACGGGTTCCTTTCTAGCTGCATCTATTGGGTATGTATTACATTAAATGAAAATGGATAGAAGAAGATAGTTGAAGTCTTTTATTGTAAAGAATTACCAGTCATAGTTTATAAATAGAAAAGATATTTGTTAACTCTTATGTTTTAAATGGAAGACACTAAAGAATATGTCAGTATGCATTTTTTTGTGTTAAATGAAATTTTAATTATTCTACTAAAATGTTCTAATCAAAGTCTATTCATTTCTGACAGTTGAAAGCTGTATACCTTAAAAATGATCTTCCATACAAAAGTTGTTGATGACTATGGACTTTTACAGTGGTTGACAGGTACTAAACTGAGTCAAAAAAATAAGTTAATGGGTCTGTCATAGCAAAGTTACCAGTAGTACACATTTTCTGAACATGTACTGCTTTCATTGTGACATCAAAGCATGCAATAATATTCAATCCAGATGGTAACAGGATCATGCCTATACATTAACATTATCTAAAAATGTCCACCCAACTTTAACATTGACTTGGCCCATGGTATATATTATTTAAATTCGTTACCCAATCATAATACCATAAGAGAACTATCACTACCTCACAAATCCCTCCCTCCCAAGTTACAAATGTTTAGCTAAAAAGACAAAGGTTATCTGCCCACATATGTGGTGGTCAGGCAGAGTGGTCTTCCCTTGGTACATGGAGATTAGTACCAGATCTAATGAGTATCTCAATTATTACTTCCACTCATGCCATGAAGCATGGTTTCATCATGAGTGACATTGTAAAAGCCAAAATCTACTTGGAAGATATAACATTACAAGTTGGAGTTTTACTTCTAATGCATGCAGTACCGACACCCTCTTGAATTGCCAAGAACAGGATTCCATCCATGGGTAACCAGACATTTGTAATTAAATCATTGTCTACTCTGGACAATTTAGTTCAAGACCACCAACAATATCCACTATGAGCTTTGAAGTTGTATCTTAAAATGATTTTCATGGTATTTGATGCCAAGCCCTGTACCAAGGGGTGATAACTCTGCCTGTCCACCTCTTAGGGGACATATAACTTTTAGCCTTTTACCTAAAGGTTTTCAACTTTGGTAAGCTGGATTTGTGAGGTAGTAGTAGTTTTCCTTAGCTATTTTAAATGGGTAAGTATTCTCAAAGATTTATATTTTACCTGAAAAAAATTGTTTTCTCAGGGCTAACACATAATTACCTTCCAATGAATATGGATGTATGAAGATCAAAATTAAGTGAATAATCACCATTTGAAACTGTGTGTAATCAGATTCTAAACAGTATGGACCCATGACATGCATGCCCTATACTTTAGCAGAACATTCTTTCCTGAACAACACATGTAAATTAAATTCATTCACTGCATTTTAGCTCATTTTTCTCCAGCAAACAATTTACATTGCAAAGTTTAATATCATTATTGTAGCAAAGTGAATTTTGTAGTTACTCATGGTCCATTCTATCTTGGTTAAACTGTGCAATATATATGTTCACTATTCATTAACCAGTTTCTATATTTTCAGGGTAAAATTTGTTGGTTTATTTGTTATTCTTCTGGCGGGTTATACCACTGTGGAGGATCTATGGAAGTTGTTGGGGGATCAAAAGTTATCATTGGTAGGTGAAGATGTTCAAGACTACTCAGCATATACGTGGACAAATATTTGAACATTGCATTAAAAAAATAATATAAGTTGAGTTGTAAAACTTTCAACAGCTGCTGCTGTTGTTGTTTTTTTAGAACATAGTCAAAACTCACTTTTTGATGCCTTCTAGTCTATGTATATTTGGTTGTCAGACAGTCTTAGGAAAGGCACTTAGATCCCTTTTATGTGGCCATAAATTTCAAATCATTTGCTCAAAGAGACTTTGAAATGCAACCAGCCAACCATATTTGACTGATTTATACTAACACTAGGTTCAGTACGCCATGTGCTCTTGACCTTTAAACTTTAACCAGCCAACCAGATTTGACTGATTTATACTAACACTAGGTTCAGTACGCCATGTGCTCTTGACCTTTAAACTTTAACCAGCCAACCAGATTTGACTGATTTATACTAACACTAGGTTCAGTACGCCATGTGCTCTTGACCTTTAAACTTTAACCAGCCAACCAGATTTGACTGATTTATACTAACACTAGGTTCAGTACGCCATGTGCTCTTGACCTTTAAACTTTAACCAGCCAACCAGATTTGACTGATTTATAGTAACACTAGATTCTGTACATCTTATGCACTTTAGCTTTAAATGTTCTTGATGATTCTCAAAATTGATATGGATTCTTTATCAAGAAAAAAATGGATAATTGCATTAATTATTATCTCTTGTTTATCTATCAAATCTAATTATTTGGCTTGTGATGTCTAACATTTTTAGAGAAACAAAACAAATAATGTATAGTATAACATTTTATCAAGTGGGCCCTTGATTAAAAAAATTACCGATTTCAGGAATCATTTAAAAAAAACATTTGAATTAATTAGAGCAAATTTGACTTGGATTATTTTAATCCTGAAACATAGGAGACAATTTCAGTATGTAATATATAGCAGTTTCTTTTATCAAGGCAAATCATTTCAGTAGCACAAGTATTAGTTTGAATTTTCTCAGCTTTTTTTGAGTTAGAATTTTTTCGACAGGTATTAAAAAGTCAAATTTTTGTGAGGCCAAAGTTATGTCTCATACTAAAAACAGAATGTGTTGTGGTTGTTAAAAACAAAATCAGATTGTTACTTTCAATAAGCAGACCTCAACAAACACAGTCCTGCTATTTGTTGAAATGGAATCAGTTAGTACACTTTTCATTTTCAGGCTGTCATTTCTGAGCACTTCCTGGCCAGAGCAATTTGCTTGATAGTACTCCCTGCAGTCTTTTACCTGGGTTTCTTTGCAATCCATTTTAAAGTGCTTAGTAACAGGTAGGTACAAAATTGTATATACCAGTCTAATAGGCTGCTTTGCTTAAACCTTAAATTAATCTTGCAATAATCTTTATTTTTGCTGGTTCGTAATTATCATTGTTTTATATATAAATTAGTTGTCTATTTTATTTTGTAGATCTGTACTACTGCTTTGTGATTAATCGTGAATCTTTTATTTGCAAGTTACTGGTTTCATTAGTTAATTTATGTCAAACAACATCTTGTGATTAGTATTTAGGTAAAGAAGCTGCCAAGATGATTATTATTACATTGAAACGGTTTAAGGGAAATGATGCAAATACTATATTTCCAACTAAAGACAATTTCCAGTAATATCCCGAATGATGTTGGTAATCTAAAGCAAAATGGGTAATGACAAGATTTGTTTCTGGTTTTTAGAATCAGAGAATCAATTCTAAAAATTACATTTAGATGAAACAGCAAAAAGGATAAAGTTATTTTCCATTTCTAATGTTCCCAGTATCTTTACTAGCTAGTAGAATATTTGCAAATTATTACCCACCATCAGATTTGTTTATAGCTTTACAGGCATATTCCATTGAGTTGATATCAGTGTGTAAGAGATTTTGTGTTGGTATGAGATAAACAGATTCTGCTAGTGAACTGTGCAAATAAAAACAAAAGTCTTTTGCAGAAATAGTTCTCTTTTTTTAAATTATATAGATATTGTCAATTGTTATATATTTTTATTACAGTGGTAGTGGTGATGGTTTCTACAGCTCAGCATTTCAATCTCAACTCATTGGAAATAAACTTTACAATGTCAGCATGCCAGAACGTATGTATTAAACTTGATAAGTAATTTGTACTGTCTCATATTCATCTAAATTGTTGGACATATTCTTTGACCTTCCATGACATGCTAAAATTGTTTAGGACTAATTAAACTATTTGTTACTTGCCCATGGTTTTTTTGTGTGAAAAGAATGATATTTTGTTTTAAAAAATGGCTTTTATTGCAGTAGAAGCATTGACTATAAAATAGTAAAAAATGGTGGAATTTGTCCAGCCTTGCTGTTGCTGTAACTTGAGCAGTGAATGTTTTAACAACAGAAGTACATGTGTATTAAGTAAAATTCATCTTAGAATTACAACGGAGTGAAAACTAATACTAAAATAAAGATTAGAAGATTATGGTAGGTATATTTAAATTCATTATATATATACATGCATGATTGATTAACATTTTCTCAAGAATGTATATTCCTGTTGAGAATGTGAATTAGGAGAATGGTATAGGTATAACTTTTCCATTGCTGTTGCCAGCCAGCAATGTAAAGGTGCTATTTTATTTGTTCAAAGTGACATGTCTTCAACATTAGTATCTTTATTTTGCAGCAGTTTTGATGAATGTTACTTTTTGCATATGGTTTGTACCAACACTCACAATTTATTCTCATTTAAAATAAATCACTGTTATAAGGCTGTTGTCTAAATCTTAGTCCATCAGTCCATCATCTCTATGAAAAAGTATGCAAAAGCATGTTGATAAGATTCTACCATGCTACTAGTATCACATATTTTCAAATCAACTGCATTCCACAAACTAACATTATCAGCCCTGTGTTCCATCCCTGCAAGTAAAGAATTCATACTTCCTCCTTCATTTTTCGCAACCTATTTGCATTCTTCACTAAAGCCATTTAACATAAAATACTGCAGTTAATACAGTCAAAATTAAGTATGATGCAGTTATCAAAATATAGTTTACCACAATTGTTGCATTGTGGTTTTTAAGAAGGTAACACTGAGAAGTATGGTATGAATGCATTTCATGAAATTTATGTTTGCACTCCATATGGTCATGTTTGCTATAAACTCCTTAAAGATTTGGTTAGTATTTGATTTGGCCAAAAACCTTTTATTCATAATCATCCTCATAGAGCAAAACATTTTCATAATAAAAATGGACAATCATGTACTTTGACTGTCTTGTACTTTGTATTGTACGAGAGTTGATTATACTTTATATTGTCTGTATCAATCTTTGTATCCACATTTACATCACAAAGTGCATGTTAAATTGTCTTTTACTCAGATATTGCATATGGTAGCTTATTGACGCTGAAACAGAGGAGGACAGGAGGGGCATATCTCCATTCCCACTGGCATTTGTATCCAGAGGAGTTCCCACCTCGGCAGCAACAGGTGAATATATACCAGAGACTATTCTTCTCACACAGCAGAACAGGGAAAAATGAAAGACCATCTAGGGGGCTTTGTGAACTTTTATTGAAAAAAACTAAGTGTTTTACTGTAATTTTCAATAATAATTATAATAATAATGTTTGCAGTAGTAGTTGTAGTAGTAGTGCTTATAGCTGCTGATACTACAGTTGTGGTTTAAAAGTATTTCTGAATTATTGTTTGCTTATTAGACTAGATTGAGAACAAATTCAGAATTTATGTTAAGTTTATGGCTACAAATATAGTAGTCTCCCTCTTATACAGCCACCCCTTCTGCACCAGAAAAGTGGCTTTATTAGACGAGTGGTCTTTCCAGAAGGGTTAGATTTTTGAAGAGTATATGTATTGTACATGGTAAGATAGCTACATACTACAAAGCATTTAATATCTTCATTTAATATCATCATTTAAAAGTAACATTAATTATTGAAAGATTCTTCTAATATTAATTGAGATCTTATGATCTTGACAATTATGTCCAGTTTTAATCATCAAAGAGAAGAACACGACAGATGTGTGAAGCCCAAAAATCGATCATAACATTGTTGAGCCCATTCCCTGTAGACATTGGCTTTTATAGACAATGATATATTAATCTTACTGTTACATGTACTTTAGTCAACACTTCTTTCAGTAGCAGAAACTTGACATTGGGCGACATGTATTGATGATAAAGATATTCTGATTACTTACCTTACATCATGATATAAATTATTTATTGGTTCTGAATACGTTTGGGGAAAAAAGTTGCTCGTGAGCAGATAATTTCACATTTTTGTACTAATATGATGGATGATGGCTGCTTTAGAGGGGTGGCCATTATTGAGGGGTACTTTTGAATACAAACTAGTCAGTGCCAAGGGATTCTGGCCTTAAGAAGCATGTGGCCACTGGTAAGTAAGAACCGTTTAAGAGGGGACTACTGTACATGTCATTACTGGATATCATTTTACCCTAATATTCTTCCACATAGATAACTTGATGCATGATCTTGAATTGGCTTTAGTAAGGCAGGAAGTTAGACTGGTCCAGAAACAACAGAAGGGAACTAGTCTTAGCTGAAGGGAAATTTGGTTGTCAGTGATTTTTAACCTGCTGTATGAAACCTAGTTATATAATCCATGGCTTGAGTAACCTTTAATGTTTCTGATGTTAATTTAGAATAAATAACAGTATAATGTTTTTAATGTGTTTTAGCTATATTGGTCACAGATCAGAATTACTTATGGGATGGCTTGTCTGTCATTTTTTATCCATATTGCAACTTTTGTCTGTCCATTAGCACAAGTTTGTTAATTGTTACTGCTCTGAAGAAATAACTATGTCATGAAACTTTAGACACAGATTCATCTCATGGTTTAGTTGGCCCTAAACAAAAATGAAATATTAATGATGATGCTTAGACATCCAGTATGGACGCAACAGAAACCATTTAGAAAATCATATTATCATGACTACACCTGAATGGATGGTCATATCAACATGGTGTTTTCGCTAAAAGACATCATATCTTGTCTAATTATTCTTGAATGAAGATGGTGCCTATATGACATCAAAAATGGCTTCCTATAATGCCTGGTTTGTCCTAAAATTAAAATGATTCTGCTTGGACATCCAATATGGCTACCACATCACCCATGTTGGAAATCATGTTTTTTTTAATGGATAGTCATATCAGCATGGTGTTTTCAGTAAAAGTACTCATAATGGTGTTTCATATATGAAATTATGCCATCAGACATACAATATGGGCAGAAGTCAATTGGCACTGACTGAAGATGCAGAAGCATATCTTGAGGGATGAAAATATCAACTTACACATAAAGGTTCAGTAAACCATTCCATTAACTGGGGAATGAGATAGAGAGATGTAAGAATTACAGGCTTGCTATGTATATCAATATCGCCTTACTCCATCCCAACCTCAAGATTTAGACATCATACCAGCCAAGATGGCCATGTTCCTTCACGATTGGACTCAGCCATATAACTTGAATCATAATGGGCTTCATCCACAATTGATCCACAATATCAGCCACTAAAAAACATCATCCACAATTGATCCACAATATCAGCCACTAAAAAAACATCATCCACAATATCAGCCACTAAAAAAACATCATCCACAATTGATCCACAGTATCAGCCACTAAAAAAACATCATCCACAATTGATCATACAATATCAGCCACTAAAAAAACAAATTTATCTAGTTCCAAGACTAATTTTGTGCAGATAGGCACTTACCACTTACAATGTCTACCTTAGTGCCTCAGTACCCAAGAAATCAACTCATGAAACAAGGTATACGGCAGTGTAACCCTAGGCACTTCCTGCAGAATATGCATGGTTTATACAGGCACTCTTATAGATCAGTCTAACCTGCATATTTTCACTAGATATTTCCTGTGGATGATGTCCATTGTATATATGCGGCACTCTCATGGATCAATTTACATGCATTGTACCTCGAGACACTTTCAGCATCCAATGTCCAAATTGGTGCATCATTTTCATAAAGATGTCTACTCACTCATCCTCAAGTCTTTGCCATTCAAAGAGATCCTCTAATTAGCAGTAGCTTGGAAGTAATGGGATCTTACTTATGTCATGATGTTGCCAGTATAGTGAACTACCATTGTCAACAACTTTGCATGCAGAACAAGAGACATATGCTTCACTAGCTCAATCCAAATATGATGAAAACTGGCTTTTATGTTCCCTCTTCATTATCAGTTGTTACTTTGGTTTGTGATGGCAGTCTTACAGGTTTGGACTAGAGAAGTTTACCACACACTGTCATTAGAGTTGTGTCCTCCTTATTCCTCTAAAATAACTGTCTGGTCTACAGTTCTAGTATTAGGTGATCATTTACTAATGAAGAATCTACTTTCAATTACTTCACTACAAGACAGATTTACCAACATTTTGGGTTGCTTACACCATCAATTACAAGTCCCAAGCATCTATGGACACTTTTTCTCACAGATGCCTTCCCATGTATTTGAATTGGTAGTTCTACCCCCACATCCCCATTTTCCATTTGTATACCCAACAGTTGATTCATATCATTTGGACTTACGGGATCGGCATTGGATCTAGTATTTATGACAATCTTTCAATAAGTGGAACACGTCTTACTTTCTCCCACCTTAAATCATGCCAGACATGCATGGATCGCAACCCTAATCATCTAATCTCCTCTTAAATGGTCAGGATGACAGAATTCACAAACAAGCCTCAAAGAATATCTTCTTTCCACCCATCAGTCTTAGCTACAACAGAGGGATTTGCAAGGCAGTCAACAGATGATCACAGGGATGTTCCTAGAACACAGTTGACTGGGAAGCAGTCCTACTGAATTTACAACCATTGAAAACCATCTTTCTCCTGAATTTAGTTGAAAATAGGCAATGGAGAACAATCATTCTTGTCAGGATTTCTGTCCACGAGACCCTCTCTCTCTCAACTTTCATGCCCCCAACCCCTGTTTAACACAGATCCCAGTAGATGAAGACTCCAGTCTTTTGATGCTGAATGGGGGAATATTTGCCATGATGTCATATGGATCCAAAAATTGGTTTCCAAGGTACTCTGTATCAACTTTGGAGCATTATCTCCTTTACCTAGTGCTCCTTCAGCTAAAAATATGGTTTATGCACTTGCTCATCAACCTAAGTGAATTCAGTCAACTCTTTTATGCTCTTTGGTTCACAATGGAATGCAATAAAGGCTATACATTTCATCCATTGAGAAGATTACACAGTCATTGTGAACTTGCAGAAGTGTGACTTCACAATCCCACTTATGGTTTCCAGAAAGTCCTGAGATTTGCATTCAAAAACTGCAAGCTACATAGAAGCAGGCTAGTTATATCTTGAAGCAAAAGATATCACTTGTGTTACCCTCTTTCTCATTCTAATCTCAGTTGCCTTGTAAACAATGACATCTCAGACATTGTATGATTGAATGATTTTAGTCATCTTGGTCTGGAAAGAGAATTGAATTAGTACAATGTTGGATTCATTGATTATATGTAACAGTCATCCCACAAGAGAATTCCTTCACTTGCTATGTCTTCACAGTGCAGCAGCAGACATCTCAATCCTAGGTCACTTTCTTAGGGTCCCATTACAATGATTCCAATGATTATGTGATCCAAATGTGACCTTTGACCATTGAACCAACTTTTGCAATCTGCACCATATGAAGTTCCATCTTGAAGGCAAGATGACATATTTTACTAGACAGAAATTGGTAGTTGTCACATATCATTGTGTAGTAAATGTTATATAAACTAATACAGGCATTTTTAAACAATAATTATGTTTATTAGCAGTTATTTTACTAACACATATCTGACTAAAATGAGGTGCATAATATAATATTTTGAAAGTAATAACTTTTAAATGCTAGTATTGTAGTATTATACTGTATTTCTGATAGAGTAATGAATTACATGCATTTTTAATGAATTAATAAGCAAAAGGGGTTTTATTGTTGCAATAAGTGTGCTATGATGTCTTATTCATTTTTGTACCTACAACCTTTGAATTCAGAAGTTACTCTCTGAACTTGTCAACAATTTTTTGCTTATAGACATGGATTATGGACATGAGCTAGAATAGCTGCTGATAAATTAAAAAATATTAAAATTGAAGGGTAATGCAGTTCATTTCCAAACTGGAATTTTGGTTTTCTTGAATAAATAAAACAATAGAACATTCATAAAAGTCTATGTTGATTTTACTGTATCTTCATTAGGACCTTGAGACAACCATTAGCCACAAGTATGAAAGCAGATTATGACCCCAGTTTGATTATTGCTGATTACAGATGGTCAGATGTGATGAGCTCTGTATAAGTGGATATTGTTTCCTATTAATAATTTTTTAAAATTACTAATACATATTGTTTCCTCTACTTACACTTAATTGCATTCTTAAATACTGTCCTGGGACCAAGTAGTTAGAGCATCAGGCTTGTGATGAGGGAGTCATACCATAATAGGGTTATAAAAATGGTATGAGCTGCTGCCTTGCTTGACGCTCAACATTAAGAGGTAATTGTTTGAACTGGTCATCCTGGTGTCATGATAATGTGACTTTGTGGGATATGATACTACATGTATGTGGCATGATGCTTCAATGCTAGATATTACTGTCAATTGTCACACTGCAGACATTGTAGTGATATGACTGAAAAATTGTCAAAGTTACGTTAGAGTCCAAAATACACACACAAATTATCTGATTGCTAGTTCAAGTGAAACATGAAGATGAAAATTTATTTCCTGGTAATGAAAGGTAAAGGTTTATTCAAAAATGGTCTTTGCTATAAGTTGGTCAGGTCATAGTTTGCAGCACATGGATAGTGTATTGTAATACATTTGCTTCACATCCCTGTGATTCTGGTTCATAGTGTGTGCTGTCATATGCGTTTGTTACTTGTCATATGAGGTTTTCTTGAGTCCTTTACTTCATGCCACCACCATTATCTTCGAAAGTATAGTCATAGTTAGAATAGCTAAGTAATCAATGCCCATCAAAGTCCAGATATCCATGTGAAAGCTGATGATTAATGAATTAATTAATCCATCCACTAGGTGTTTACAACATTAGGAACATTACTGAAGTGACCTGGATGTGGATATTAATAGCAAGTTTATTAAG
Source organism: Unio pictorum (assembly GCA_030141615.1). Lineage (NCBI taxonomy): Eukaryota > Metazoa > Mollusca > Bivalvia > Unionida > Unionidae > Unio > Unio pictorum. Next base: position 9,011,393 of record JARLTB010000101.1, on the reverse strand, counting down.
GTCTATATCATCGAGGTAGAAGGTCAGAATTGATATGAATGAGAGCCTTTTATCTGTATCCTTCATACAAAAAGCATGCACAGCAATATATATTTATCTAGACTTCAAAATTAAATTACTAGTCATCTTTGGTGGACAATGTCCATTTCCAATTGACCTAATTGTCTTTCTTTTGTCTCATTAGATTTGTGAATCAAAGTATGAATTATCTTCATAACATAGCTTATTGTATGCTTCATACAAATTAGAGGCTGAAAAAGGATCACTAATTGGCATTTTCCATTTTTGTGGTCACAGCAAAACATGATGAGAATGTATCATTATATTTGCAGGAAAACAATTAGTTTAATGTTATCTTGGACTTTTATTTCAGTAATGCATTTTTGTAATTGAATCCAATCACAATAATCAAAATTTGAATTAAAAAAGTAAGTTATTACACTAATTTTATATTTATTTTGTGAATATATGTTTTTCTATTCTATATAGGATAGTTGTTTCCTTGAGATTTTTGACAAATTGTCACCTTATCCAAGAACAAATTGTAAGTACATGAAAATATATTTAAGGTAGTAAATTGCCAAACCATGGCTAAGTAGAAAATACTTGATCAAGAAATACTTTTATTACTTGTACAGATTCAAAATTAATTGTTTTTGTAGGTTACTACATATAGTCACAAAGATGAGAATAATGTATGGAGGATGAAACCAGCAACAGAAGAGCCTGATGTAACTAAGTTTCCCCAGCTTGTGAAGAATGGTGATCTCATTCGTTTAGAACATATCACGTAGGTAGCATCTTTTCTGAAGTTTAGAAACAAAATGTGTGAGAGAAAATAAGACTAAATGCTACTTCATATTTGACATCATGAGTAAAAGTTTATTGTCAGCATGAATTTTTTTTCCTTAGCTGTTGTCAGCGTTATCAGACAGATGGACATGTACATATTATTTTTGTTGTTGAAAAATTGTACTTGTTGCCTATGATTAAACTCCTTCCTCATCAGGTGATTGTACAACAGAGAGTTAAAACTAGTCTTTGCAGTGGAATAACCAATTTATTCAGTCCTGAACAATGTTGAGAACTTGAAAATAATGCAGGAGTATTGTGCTGATCATTATTTATATTTTGTCCATTGATATTGTCAGATACTTTATATTTAACATCCTTTGTGATATTATTTTGTCTTAACAGCATGGTGAGATGTAGTACATGATGATTGCAACAGTTTCAACATTATTAACGTTTTATGTAATGTTTGTGCACATTAGATTCAAAAGATACATTGATAAATGCAAGCAGACAAGACACCATGTTCTGTGAAAGACTCAGGATATGTTATGAAATAGTATTTGATGTACTTTACGACATAGGAAAGAAAAGATGTTTTCATTATTATTTAGCAATATTTAGAATTGCTCTTTATTCTAGCACATTAGTTCCATTGTATTCTTCATGGAAATATTATTGAAGGTAATAATTTTAGAAATGTGTACTTTTGCTGGTTTAAGTAGAATACTTTCTGTATCTTTCAGCTGCTCTTTACCATATATGCTTGATTTAAGTCGAGTCCAACTATAAAATGCATTAGTCCAGATCTGCTTCACCTAGTGTGCTGGCAGATATGGGTCTATGTAGCATATTAGAGATAAAAAGTAGAACAAACAAATATAGACCCTGATCTACCAATGCATTATGTTATGGCAAATAAGAGCTTGTGTTTTGTAGTTTTACATGACTTATAATGAATAAATAATAAGGACCACACAATTAATTGCTGAGGAAACTTAATTATGGAATTTTTTAACACTTAATAAACATCCTGCATTGAGATGAAGAAACCTTAAAGCAATCCTATTTTTCCATCCATCCATCCATGTAATTTTTTTAACTATCAAAGCTCAATATATATTGCATATTGGGCATTGATGTGCCATTTTAAGGTTTTGTCATTTTATGTCCAGTTTTGATGGAGTTACTGTCTTTTTTTAGAGCAGATCCTTGTAACCAGCATAGATAACCATTCAACATATTTTCTGATGCAATTTTGTGTGTACATTATCTTATTGACCTGTATGTCTTTCATGTCCTTTTTTTTTATCAACTTTATTTTGGAGAGTTATGGCACTGACAGTTAACTTCGTTTTTTAATGTGATATGCTGCTTATAACCAACACAGCTCCAAAACTGTTAAATGTATTCAGATTGAATTTGTTTTGAACTTTGACTGATAGACTTATCTTTGCCTTTCACACGTTTTGTCAACTCTATTTTCATCAGAGTTATGTCCCTTGTCAAGCTAATGTTTTGTTTTTTTTTCTTCTTCACCTGGAAACTTTGAGTAATCATGACTGTGTCGATGCCATTTTTAAATTTCTGTTTTAAATGATTTTGGAAGTCAGATATCTGTAGTTAGAAGATACCATAAACAATTCAAAATATAAGTGGGGGCATATAATAGCACAAGATACTAGCTGGATACAGTGTGAGGATTTGATAGCACAGTATATAAACAGGATACATTGTGAGGATTTGATAGCACAATATATAAGCTGGGTACAGTGAGAATTTGATAACACAGTATATAAGCTGGGTACAGTGAGAGTTTGAGAGCACAATATATAAGCTGGTTACAGTCAGAATTTGAGAGCACAATATACAAGCTTGATATGTTGTGAGAATTTGATAGCACAGTATTCAAGCTGGTTACAGTGTGAGAATTTGATAGCACAATATACAAATTTGATATGTTGTGAGAATTTGATAGCACAATATACAAGCTAGGTAAAGTGTGAGTATTTGATAGCATTGTATACAGTAAGATAAGCAAGTTCCTCATAACCATTTTTTGATACATTGATTCTTTTATATTTTGAACAGAACAAAAAGAAACTTGCACAGTCATCATGAACCAGCACCCATCACCAAAAGGCATTTCCAGGTCTCAGGATATGGGACTGTGAGTAAAACAAAATGCTTAGATGGTGCATGAATATAGTTGTTCAGAAAAGACACGGCACAATTTTATTATTACTAATATTGCTAACAATTGACTGCATGCATTTTTTGGCTGGCTTCTTGAGAACATTGTATATATAGATAAATTGTCACAAACTTATCGCAGTCTGCATAGACCAAGTTTAACATTTGGACACATGTGTGGCTACAAAGTTATATTAGTTTAGATTGATGTGATTTCCTTCTTCCATCCTTTCAGTTTTCTCTACCTACAATGTTGGCTGAATCAAACCAAACTGCCAACATATACATGAAGTGCAAGAATTTTTTTCTTTCATTTGCAGCTCCTTGAGGGTTTTCATAGAGGGGGCCAATGCAGTGTTTTATTAATTGATAGGATTGTGTCAGCCATTCATTAAGTATCTTTTCCAATTGTAACTATGCTGAGCATGCCTCTTTTCTGGTCCTCGTCATTATATATGCTACAGTGAAATTGTTTATCAGGAAATAATTATGTTCTCAGTATATCCTCTAATACTTCAAGGATTACAAGCAGGTTAGTATCCTCTCCTGGTGTTAGGTATGCAAATATACTATTCTTGATACAGGGAGTCAGTATCGGCTTAAAATGCAATGTGCATAGAAAAGTCTTTCCAAGAGACAATTACTGATATATATCATACATATAAGAATCTTTCTATGAAACATTAACTGATATGTATCATGCATGGAAGAGTCTTTCCAAGAGACATTAACTGATATGTATCATGTATGGATGAATCTTTCCATGGGACATTAACTGATATGTATCATGTAAGGAAGAGTCTTTCCAAGAGACATTAACTGATATGTATCATGCATGGATGAATCTTTCAAAGAAACATTAACTGATATGTAGCATGTATGGATGAATCTTTCCATGGGACATTAACTGATATGTATCATGCATGGATGAATCTTTCCAAGAGACATTAACTGATATGTATCATGCATTGAATAGTCTTTCCAAGGGACATTAACTGATATGTATCATGCATGGATGAATCTTTCCATGGGACATTAACTGATATGTATCATGTATGGATGAATCTTTCAAAGAAACATTAACTGATATGTATCATGCATGGATGAATCTTTCCAAGAAACATTAACTGATATGTATCATGCATGGAAGAGTCTTTCCAAGAGACATTAACTGATATGTATCATGCATGGATGAATCTTTCCAAGGGACATTAACTGATATGTATCATGCATGGATGAATCTTTCCAAGAAACATTAACTGATATGCATCATGCATTGAAGAGTCTTTCCAAGGGACATTAACTGATATGTATCATGCATGGATGAATCTTTCCAAGAGACATTAACTGATATGTATCATGCATATAAGAGTCTTTCCAAGAGACATTAACTGATATGTTTCATGCATATAAGTCTTTCTAAAAGACATTAACTGAGGTGTGTCATGCATATAAGAGTGTTTCTAAGAGACATTAACTGATGTGTGTCATGCATAGCAGTCTTTCCAAAAGACATTAACTTATATGTATCATGCATATAAAACTCTTTCCAAGAGACATTAACAGATATGCATCATGCATAGAAAAGTGTTTCTAAGAGACATTAACTGATATGTATCATGCATATAAGTGTCTTTCTAAGAGACATTAACTGAGGTGTGTCATGCATATAAGAGTGTTTCCAAGAGACATTAAATGATATGTATCATGCATATAAGAGTGTTTCTAAGAGACATTAACTTATATGTATCATGCATATAAAAGTCTTTCCAAGAGACATTAACAGATATGCATCATGCATAGAAAAGTGTTTCTAAGAGACATTAACTGATATGTATCATGCATATAAAAGTCTTTCTAAGAGACATTAACTGAGGTGTGTCATGCATATAAGAGTCTTTCTAAGAGACATTAACTGATATGTGTCATGCATATAAGAGTCTTTCTAAGAGACAATTACTGATATGTATCATGCATATAAGAGTCTTTCCAAGAGACATTAACTGATATGTATCATGCATGGATGAATCTTTCCAAGAGACATTAACTGATATGTATCATGCATATAAGAGTCTTTCTAAGAGACATTAACTGATATGTGTCATGCATATAAGTCTTTCTAAGAGACATTAACTGATATGTGTCATGCATATAAGAGTGTTTCTAAGAGACATTAAACTGATATGTATCATGCATGGATGAATCTTTCCAAGAGACATTAACTGATATGTATCATGCATATAAGAGTCTTTCCAAGGGACATTAACAGATATGCATCATGCATAGAAAAGTGTTTCTAAGAGACATTAACTGATATGTATCATGCATATAAAAGTCTTTCTAAGAGACATTAACTGATATGTATCATGCATATAAGAGTCTTTCTAAGAGACATTAACTGAGGTGTGTCATGCATATAAGAGTGTTTCTAAGAAACATTAACTGATGTGTGTCATGCATATAAGTCTTTCCAAGAGACATTAACTGATATGTATCATGCATATAAAAGTCTTTCTAAGAGACATTAACTGATATGTATCATGCATATAAGAGTCTTTCTAAGAGACATTAACTGAGGTGTGTCATGCATATAAGAGTGTTACTAAGAGACATTAACTGATATGTTCTACTATTTCAAAAGATCATGCATATAAGAGTCTTTCCAAGGGACATTAACTGATACAACATCACATTTAAGGCAGATAAGACACTTTCAGAATATGAATTGGCTTAACTAAAAGGAAGTCTATGAGATTCATTCATTTTGCCTTTTACATGATATTACATGCTGTTTGTTTGTCATGGAAACCATTTGTTGCATATTTCCAACAGCCAAATGAAAAGGAAATACAATTCCCAGAAAATGCTAATTTTGATTTGTTCCACAGTTCTCATGCTGATGGATGTTATACCAGCAAATACACAGCTGAAACTTGCGTTTTACAAGCAGAACTTGTATATAGTTGTTGCAACAGCTGCTTTGGAAAGTGTTCTTGAGGTTACAAATAAAGCCCAAATTAATAAATCATACTATGTGGACAGAACAATTGGAGAAAGTATTGAAAAACTGTATTGACTTTCTGTACATGGATTCAAAGCTTTCATACAATGACATCAAGACTGCATCAGAGGAAAGTAACAATATCAGAAGAAAAAATTTCCGCAAATGTGGATGAGAGTTCCAAAAGGATTCCACTCAAGAGCTGTTGCTTTCAGATCTCTAAGAATGTGTTCACTGTCAAATTTTCCAAAGGAAGAAAAACAGTTAGTTGGAAATTGTGACTTATATCTTCTTGTGACATTCTTTGGGTGAAATAAGAATGGGGCATGTGAGACTATACAAAAATTCTATGTAGATACTGAAGCGTATTGAAGAGAATGGTAACTTATGAAGAAAATGGTCTTAGACCATATATACTTTGGGGATAGCTTTCAGACCTATGGAAAATGGAAAGAAAGTACAATAATGTCACTTTCCTTAATTTGACCATGTTAGCAAGGCTTTTTTTCTTCTAACTCAGTCAGCTGATTTTTATCTGATCTTGAGCTGCCAAAATAATATTCACATAGCCTCAATAAAGTCACTTGAAATCTGACACATTGCAAAGACTGACCATGATGCTGAAGGGGCATTACATAGAAAACTTTGATTTTTCCTATGCTGTTAGTGGATGGTCAGTGGTATTGAAGAGAGAATCCTACAGTATAGAATGTAATTTATTGGTTTGGCAAATAACAGGCAAATTGAATCATGTAAAAGAAAGGCAAATAATAAGTGAGATTAACCATGTAAAAATGTTTTGTTATGAGGTTGGCCCTATATGATAACATCATTGGCCCACATTTTCAAATGAAGAGGGATAGCCAGTTGACCTCATTTTTCTCAGACCTGTATGAAAGACTATGTTGCTGGGCTTTGGATATTGTTTCTAGGTTATGGTGGTATTTTAAATAAAAAGTGGTAATACAGAAAACATTGACATGTTTCTCAGCCATTTTGAACTGTATATGTTGTGGTTTGCAGTTGTTTCAGGATGCTGGAACATTGACAAATCTTGATTATAAGGCCAGTATTTTGGCTTTAGCTTACCGGGTGGGTGAAATGTCACATCCTTTCTGTTCACAGAAAATTGGCATAGTTTTTTCTGCTCAGATAGTTCAGTGGCTCTGCTGATACAAAGACCAATTATCTTCAATAGGTAATGTTTTTATTTTCATGATTTAGCCTTGTAGAAAAAGATCTGATTGGTCTGCTGTCTTGACCTATTAGTGTGGTTCTGTCCATGGTAGCCCATACCTTAATGTCCTTCATATTGTAACAAAGGCCAAGGTAGGGTATTCATTCCTTTCCTGCTCATTATTTTTTTTTCTCAAATGCAAATATGTTCAGTTAATCTCTTCAATGATGAAAGGAAATTTGTATCCTAAATTATGTTTTTGATAGAATACTTACCTGATTTCATTAGGATTAAGTCCTCCCATAAATGTGAGGATTATGGTTGATGTATTGCTTAAGCTTAAACTGAGGAAAGTCTGGTATAAAGTTTGCATATGCTGGTAACATGGGGAGGTAATTATGACTATTATGGAAGAGTTACTTCTCATTGGTACTGTAATAAATTTAGAGTATGCATATTTGATAGCGCTCTTTTTTAAGGAATTTTTTGATTTGTGTGATTACTTGTGTGATTGTTGGAATTCGGTGCAATGTTAATATCCTTAGCCCAAAATAATTAGCCAATTACTAGGAGCAAACATCACGCAATTAAGTGTTAGTGAGTAATGTAGTCCATATTAAAATCAAGCAATGTACATTGGTGGTGTGACTTCAGTGGCAGTATTTACGGTAGGAATTCAGTAAATTACAAAAAGGAATAAATAAGCAGGGACATGGCAGATATCATTTATGTGCCACGTTGGCAAATATGGTGCAGTTATATTGGCAAAATGTGCCTGGAGAGCATACATGGACTGGCCTATGGTGGCAAAGTTAAAATAGCTCCCTGTTTAAGGGAGAGTTGTATAGTTTCTAAGGTGTGAACTGCTGGCTGTATGGAAACCTGATGAAGAGAAACCATGTAGTGTGTGACAACCACTCGGTCAAGTAATGACCCCTGGCTTGTAACAGTGCTATTTTTTAAAACTATATTGTATATAGACCAGAAAGACGAGCTTTTATTTTTTCTGGAAAGGAGGAGTTTTGGAGGTAGTGGAAATCAATGTGATCAGGAAGATATTTTCAGAGAAAGATAATTTATGATAAAAATGTCCCACTAGTAGTTTACCTTTATTTATTTTCTTCATTCTCATCTGTTCCAGGATGGTATTGGTGATGCCAATGATGTTTGGCAGATTGAGATAGTTGGTGCACCACAGGGGAGCCCCATCCAGACTGTGAGATCTAAACTGAGACTGATTCATTACCATGTGAAATGTGCTCTCTTTTCCCATGACAAAAAGCTACCTAAATGGTATGTTAAAATTAAATTTCAATAAGGATTGATCATAGTAATGTTTCTGCCATTCATTCATTGTTACTTTATATTTTGCAAGGAAGATATCTGTTTGTAAGTATTATTATTATGACTTTTATTTTAATTTTATTAATTAAACAAATTTACCTGTTAATAATTCACACTTCTCTGCAGAGAGCATTTGCCCAGCTCGGCCATTGCACAACTTACTATCACTAACTGTTTGTTTAGCTACTTATGATTTTCATTCTGGCAAATCTGAGTCAGTGTTTTTTGCAGGTAAATAATGTATATTAATCCAATAGTTTTAGTTTTACAGATTTTTTTTCCATTCTATGGAACTAGACTATTTCTTTTTCATAAAATATGTTATCCAGTCATAAAACATTAGAAGTATATCCACCATCTCTTAAATCCCTTCCTTCCAAGCTGAATAGGATGCTCAATACATCTTTTGGCTTGCTTTAGCAGCAACTATTAAAATATCATCTGCTTGCCTAATACAGACGTCAGCATAGAGTTCTCTCCCTTACATGCTGGAATCCATGCCAAATCATATCTGGCATTTGCTTTGGCTCATGCATGTACATCACACTGTTACAAGATGCCGCACATAAATGCTGAACTCTTTGCTGTTTCAACACTTTGAGTGATCCTCACCTATGAAAACAATTGGTGTGGGTTTTTGGCTCATTCACACACTTTTATCATCCACAGTGCCATAATCTGATCATATCAATACTGAAGAAATTAATGGGCTGCTACTGAAATGGTGTGATGGTCAGCTTGAATGTGACCTGGATAACTTAAGTACTGCCTATAGTGCTGATTCCTTCCCTTGATAGTGGGTACCTGACAACTGAAGTGAAGGAGGCAAAATAAGAAAAGTGTTGCTATTGTTTTAAACTTCTAATAATATTTCATGAGCATTTTAATCATCTGAGTGAAAATACCCCAAAATAGAACTTTTAATTGACTATTTTGTACTTTGCATGCTAGCTTCTTCCTATTTATGCCAACTTTGCCCTTTTCCTGCTAATTTTCCCCAAACATTGAGCTTAGTATGACTAAATGCATCTAGAAAGCTGTAGGACTGAAGTAAATGTTCTGGTTATTAGGTTTTATGAACATTTGATAGGAATATTTCAAAACAAAAAGTACGTAGCTGCCATGTCCCTCTACCCCTGTTAATATAGCAGAATCATCCATGTACTTGAAATGGTACCAGCTGTAACAGAATTGTTACCGAGAGGATGGTGGATTAAATGAACAACACAAACACAATATGTGAAAGAAAATATAAATTTATGAAATAAATTATTAATGAAAAATAATGATGTATCAACACAATAACTCATGCGTTCAACCCACAATTACACTCACAACCATTCACAATACATGAATAAATGAAATATCAATACAAAATAAAACACAGATATAAAGGGATCTCTTGGACTATACACAGATCCAAGGAACCCTTACGAAAGTTATATTAACGCAAGTATAAATTACGATACAAACACAAAACATCAAACTATACTATCGCACGTATGGATTGCGACAACTAGCACGAACATATACATGTATTCAATCAAGTTGCTAGCTTTTATTGAGATTCATGCAATCCCTTGAAATACTATTGTGATTTGAAGTAACCATGTAAATACAACAATGTATTCAATTGTACTACAATTGCAACACACACATGTGTCTCGACCCTGTATAACCGTACGATTCACCCACAGTTGAATCGCCGCCCAGTTTCCCCGAAGACCTAGGGTTGACTCAATACTTTTATCGGTCACTTGCCCTTCACGGATCCACCACAGTTATACGTACAGACAGCATACAACATCTACTAGAACTAACGTTCCTCAATACCCTAGATGTCGCCCCGGATGTTTACAACTCTAGACAGCTCCGACACTCGGACTTCTAGCTTTCCGGATATTTACACGTCACGACAGATGTAGACGGACAGACAATCTGACAGACAGACAGTCAGATACTTCAATTCGATTGCACAATAAATCAGCAACAATTTCAGCTACGATATCAGAGATGTTATCAGCCGATGTTATCAGAGATGTTTTCAGATGCATTATCAGACGTTATCAGATGCATTATCAGATGCGTTATCAGAGATTATCAGATGTTATTAGCCGACGTTATCAGATGCGTTATCAGACATGCTATCAGAGATTATCAGATGTTATCAGCCGACGTTATCGGATGCGTTATCAGACATGCTATCAGTTACAATAAAGAAACCAGACTAATAATAGTTGTCTCAAAATATAATCTAAACCTTAGATCACGCTATTGCATTTAAAGTCTAATAGTGACTAGTAATTCCAAATATTCACGTTTAAAATCTGCATTGCAAAAAAGGCATCATTATATGAAAATGATAAACTGAATAAAATTCACAATAAAACGAAATATAAATTTAACACTCACCCCTTTGGCTGGAGATTGAAAGACGAGCTATCTATCCTGTGATTAGATACTTTAGGTCCCGTAATATTGATCAAAAATATTCTGCCTTATATACCCTCAAATAGGTGAGCAGAAATCACGGCAAGATTACCGTGCACTACGTGAATCTAAATGTTCCGGATTTCATGTAATTCAAAATCAGGCACATGCAAATTGTTACACGCCGCTTACCTTGGGAAAAACCACTTATTCACCCCAGGCAACGCATGTACGACGAAACAAAAAAAATGGTGAGATTAGTTTGTAAATCAAGAAGAAAATAAATTCAATTTTTGCCTAATTCTGTGACACCAGCTATGTGGGCAATTTTCAATGCAGAAACCCAGAATGCAGAATTCCATGGTCTGGGTGTGTATGACAATGACTGCATTAAATATCCTGTACATAGCTTACATTGAAAGTAGATGTCAGGGCATTGACCAGATATAAGTGGAATTGAAAAATAAAAATATAAATTCAGCCTTTATTGTATCCCAGTGTATATAATTTTTAAAGGCCTTTTCCCAAATTTAAACAACTCATGCAGAGAAGACTTTCTTCATACCACCATGTGCAGTTAAGCAGAGTAAAAGATAATATTTTTAGTCCATGACTTGAAATGAGTTACATGAAAATCTGTTATTCAACTTTTGATTTAAAAAATGAACGTTTTTGAAACCAAAATATTTGTTATTGATTGAGTAAGGGTCATAGGTGATCTTTGCAATTTCACCCAGGAAAATACTTGGAAAATGGCTGGAAGTTTTTGTTTCAAAAGTGTGTTATCCTGATCAGAGACTATGAATGCCAAAATCTTCCTCTGTATTCATGGACCGGAAATTATCTCACTGCATGCAACAATTCATTTGCTGTGTCGTAGTGATTGGCTCAGTGATCAATATGGTCTCGGTGGCTATATTTCACCAACATGAACAGAATCTTGACCCTTCCAACGAGAACCCCACTAGCATGCACACCTCAGAGTCAGTCTTACATATGGCTTGTTTATTCAACAAGACATGTCAACACCCAGTCTCCAGTGCAATACCTGCTGCTTTTTTCTGCTGTTTACAAAAAAAAGGTCTATTCCTATCCATATCTGTGCTGTTAAAAGACATCCTCTGACGGCAGTTTCTATCTTCCAACCTCATTTTCCACATCCAATTAGAGGAGGTTAGGAAACAGGCCAACAAAGAGACAAACATTAATTTCCTTATAAACCAGAGAAGTAGAAAGGATCAATCCAGAATACAAGGGAAACCTTCTCCAAGCCAATTTCATAAGCAATGGCCCAGTTTCTGAGAGCCATACATGTCATAACTCAGGGAGACAACCTTTTTTGTCTTTTTGCAGAAAGTGACACCATTCTTGTGCCACCATTTTCTAGCATTATGGTTGGATAAACACATCAGCACTTTAATATGGATTAGGACTCTTCCCCCAGATGACCCATGGGTCTTACAAATTATCTTAAAGAGCTTTCTGATAACATTAAATAACCCCACAACCATTTCAAGGGATCTTTACAAAGCCAACATTCTGCAGGAGAAGAAAACATTCTCCATTTTAAAAGAACAGATGAGATTGTTCATTATTCAAACTCAGTGGGGATTTTACTTCATACTTTTTTGTCTTCCAAATGCCAGTGGCAAGCACCAGCCAGGCATAGATCCAAGCTCTCCCAACTGACACATTTGTAACTCTGAAGATCAGATTCAGGATGCCATGATTTTGCAGTCAGTCTAGACCTCCTTGATGCATAGCTTCATTTTCCTATTCATGTGTCTTCTGCTGAAGTTTGCTTTAAGGGATGATATCTGAATCTTAGTCCCTGTTTCTTCAAACAAAATCATGGACACAATAGTGTCACTTTTTAATCCATCTTATCAAATCACATGGACAACATTCTACAGGCATTTATTTAAAGTCCTATGTTTACTAATGCTTTGGGGGCCCCGAGTGGCCAAGTGGTCTAAAGTGCTTTCTGTTATGAATCACTGCCGTCTCACCTCTGTCTGCATGGGTTCGAGTCTAAGATTCGGCTGATGTAGTTATGTGAGAAAGCTTGCCAGTAGCTTCTCATGGGTCAGTGGTTCTTTCCGGGGGTTTTCCCACTTTCTTCCTCCACTAATAATACTGGCCACCATGTATAGCCTATTGTGTGCTGAAAAATGGCGTTAAAACCCTAAAACAACAACAACTAATGCTTTGCCATGGCTTTCTTGTCAATAAGGACAGTATTGATCTCATTCCTTCCCTGCATTACATTCATCAGCACATCGAGTTCAAAACCTTGAAAAGAATGTCTCACTCAAGAACACCTATTGTAAATCATCTTGTTAATGTTTTCTGTTCTCTAGGAGAGTCAATTCCATCCTTTGAATGTCTTGGTCTCCAGAGTCATCTCCCCTGCATCTTCTCACTTTGAGCCGCATCATGCTGATGAAACCTTTACAGATCTGTCTATCCCAGTGACATCCAGAAGTTTGCTTGTGAGGTCAAACATTTAAAAGTTTCAGACAATATGAGGTATTCTCTCAGAAAATGCCAGGACATCACTTGGCTTACAGCCAGCATCTCACTAAAGGATCAACTGCTACAAATCAAAAAGTCTGAATATGCACAGGAAAAACTGGCTTTGATACCATCCTCAAACTCTTCTAAGGAAATGAACAGCTATTTTACCATTTTGAAGCAATTCATGCACATATTTCTCACTTAGTCAATGCCTTTTGAGTGTAGCAGGAATAGTGTTCATTTTCTATCTAGACAGTGGCCTGAAGTTCATCAGAATGTACTGAGGGAACCGAAATCCCAGACTTCAGCTTTCTGGTTTGGACTAAGGTGCTGTTGTTTTGTCAACAAATCCACATTCATTGCTACACCCAGGCCACATCCCAGGTAGGCTGAATGTCCCATAGTGGTCTCAGTACGAATGGCACCAGCTGATCTACACTGAATGGTTCATTTACCCATTGGTCTTCAGTTGAATCTATCCATACAGAGTTAACTTCATCTGTACCTTTTTGTGACAAGGTTAAATTCCAAGCTCCTAACTTTCACCTTGCATGTCCCATAAATGACAGCCTTGGTGTTTCATATTTTTTTCCTGAACTGGAACAATCTTGCCACATATGCATTATCTCATACTCCTTTGATTATCAGAGTCTTGTAGAAAGCAGGTTTATCATCCCAATCCAAAAATACTAAACCTGCATACCTGGCTCATATCAAAGAAGAAAGAAACAGAACTTTGAACAAGTAGTTTACAGAAATGCGTAGGCATGAATGTTTTCCGCTTTGAAAATCTGTGCAAGTTTTCTTCTCATGGTTTTGTCAGAAACACCTCTAAAAGTCTCTGTACCATAAAAAGCTAGCTTCCTTCACTGTCATGGAAGGGAGAACTTAGGCCAAAACAAAGACCTCTTCATTTTAACCAATTTAGACATACTTTTAACAGAGGCCTTCATCCTTTTCCCAAAATGGAATATACTGTGGGTTTTGACAAGGTTGAACAAGACAACCATTTGAACCATCATTGAGAGTTTCTTAGACCCATATCTGTTACTCTCATGCACAATCAGTAAAATTCACAAATTATTGGACAATAATTTGCAGTTACTTAATGTTTTCTCATGATAGCACCATCTACAACCAATGCTCACCCTCATTCGAAATCAGTTTCTGTGTTGAAATGGCTATCTTTTTTGGACACTTTGTTCCAAGGGCTGTTGAGGCCTTTAAATATTACCTAAAGTACAATGAATTGATAAAGAAAGGGAGGTATTGCTTGTTCTTGCCACACAGAACAAAGGGATGATATTTCTGCTCTACCATCCTGGATCTGTTGGATTATCTGCTCGGCCTACAGGGAACCAACCCAATACAAGATGAATTTCTTATGCAATCTACTCACAAGGTTGGGGCTGTCAACATTATGGTAGTATTTGAGTGCAGCTATTCCCAGCTGATATCATTTATTTCATGTTGTGGAGGTCAGAAACAACATTCTCCAAATATTACCTCAGAAACCTTTCATTCAAAAGGAATTTGTAAAGCTTTGTGTGACCTATATCATCTGTCCATCATACTACCTTTCCAGGTCAATTTTTAGCTTCATAAAAATGCAGCATTCTTCGCTTTCACTGGAACTTGGGGATAAAATATTATTACCATCTAAATCATGTTCTTTGACCATGTGCTAACCCTTGGCCATGTCTCACATGAGCCACTAACCAGGATTGCATATATTAGGTGACCAGGTCAGGGCCAGCGCAGGGGTTCAGGGATATAACTTCCACCTCCTCCACATTTACCTAAAGTTTTATGATAGGGTAAAGTATTTAAAAAAGAAATCGTGTTTCTTAAAAAATACTTACCTATGGACACACCCTCCCAAACCCTCCTAGTGGCTATATTCCAGGAAGAGCATAAACATCTGCTTCAGTAATAATTGATGATTGATAGGATTTGGTGAGATCTAGTGTTGTTACCGCTATTCAAGGGAAGACAACTCTTGTCTGACTTCCGTTTTAGAAAGCAAAATTGTTAGCACTTTTTATGTTAAACAAGGTGTGGTGAATTATGTTTTTTAGCTTGATTGGGGTTGAAATTGGAAAGTAGTGAAATATACAACTAAAATATTATGATAGTGTAAGTATTATGGAAGAAACTCATTTTACTCCAAAAATTAGTATTTTTTTTCTCACAAAGGAGCAAATTGGATTGTCATCTCAGAAATTGTATACCTGTCTCATAGAAAATCTTTGAAGTTCTCCTTTCTGTTTAAAATGTATAAATAAATTGCTACTTTATGGAACCTAGACAGAGTTGCTTGTAAATTCCATCATAGAATCTACCCTGCAGAAAGCACTGAAGGTGTTTGATAACAGATTTTAACACATATCGTTTGGTGAAATGTTTGGCAGTTTGAAAGACATAGGTATCATGTTTATCTCTACTGGTCATAGATCAGAAACATTTATGGCATGACTTGTCCTCCATTCATCCATTAATACATGTTTGTAATCACTCCTTCTCCTAAATTACTTGCAGGATTGCCATGTTGTTGTTGCTGTAGGGTTTAATGCCATTTTTCAGCTATACATAGCAACCAGTTTTAATGGTGGAGGAAGAACCCTGGAAAGAAGCACCAACCCACAAGGTACTAGCAAGCTTTCTCACATACCCACAAGGGCTGAATCTCAGACTAGAACCCATGCAGAGGTGAGATGGCAGTGATCTGTAATAGAGAGTGCTTGAGACCACTTGGCCACTCAGGGCCCCTAGGATTGCCATGAAATGTAACATACATATTCTTTCCAAGGTCATGTTAGTCCTAAATGGAAATGGTGCTGCTCAGATATCCAGTATTGCTGCCACATCTGCCATCATAAAAACTTTTTGTTGTTACTCTTCCTGAATAGATCATTTTATCAACAGGGTTTTTTCACAAAAGATGTCATATGATGTCTAGATGGCCCTATGTGAAAATGTTGCTGACCTAATATCCAATATGGCCACCTTGGCAGTCATCTTGAAAATCGTGTTAATGCTACTCCACCTGAATTAATGGTTTCTCATGATAAAGTATTTTTTCGTCAATGAAAGTGATACAGATCTTACATCAATATGGCTGTAAGAGTACCTAATTTGAAAATCATTTCACTCAAGAATATCATAGATGGTTTAAACACTTCACAGTTAAAAAGTAGAAATGGTCTTGCATTGAATTCCTAAAGATTCTTGACACACAGGGGACAAATATCCTTAGAAATTGATGGTCAGAGAGATCAAAGGTCAAGGTAACAGGAAGCATTTGGGTTTTTCTTAGATGCATGGCCTTTGGTTGAAATTGTGTAATCTGGTGGTACAATCATGGATAAATGGACAGGACAAAACTGTGTATCTTGGGATAAAAATTTCAAGTGATGTGGTTGTACAGTTTCATATATTTTTTAGTTTGGGGATGGGGGGGGGGGAACATGTCTCATGTAGCCATGGATGGGGATTCTACTTCATTCCACATTCTTGGGTATGGAGGCAGAAGTCAGTGTTATAGGGTGATTTGTTTTTTTAATTTTATGGGTGAATTATAATGAGCTGTACATATGGCCTATATCATCTATTTCACATAATGTGCCAGCAGATCTGGGAATGTCCAGTTTGTTATGAGTAATCAATAGAACAAACAACATAAGACCCTGATCTGCAGGCACATTATTGCAGCTCGGGATCTTTGTTGTTTGCAGTATGACCTGACATCTAATAAGCAAGTATATATAGTAGTGTGTACATGTCCTTTGAATTTTTTCTCAGATCCACATATTGACTCTAAATTCATTTCAGGGGTTGGGAGCAACTGGAGGTCACATGTAACCCAAATGTCAAGGATAACAAAGTCTTTTGGAGTGTGGAGGAGGTCATTGACCCACGATGTAAGCATTCTTGAATCTTATTTGCGGGGGAGCATATTTTACCCATTTTCCTATTGCAACCCAATTAGACAGGTACAAGTAGTTATATAGAACCAGAAATCTTTCCAGTAAGGTGTGTATCAGTGTGAGAGAATGTAGTGACATTTGTCAGTCTGGTTTTGCAGGACACATTTCAAACTTATGCAATTTTAAAAAGCATCAAATTTCCTTTAAAGTTATACTTTTTATTTCAATGTTGTCAGATGTAAAATAATCATTTGAAAGTAAAGTCAAGTTAACTAACAACATATTTACATTTTTTTAATGACTTTTCATATAGTTTTGCAGTTTTACATTTTTGTTATGACTTTCCATAGTTTTACATTTTTATAATGACTTTCCATATAGTTTTACATTTTTGTTATTACTTTCCATACAGTTTTTCCATCTGCTGTATAAATTCTACATCATATATATGCAAGTGTTGGAATTGTGAGGAATTTTATGCTGTTTAAGATGGTGAAGAAATAATTTTAAAATTCCATCAGTATTTTCAAAGGTATTGCAGTTTTATAAAAAAAAATTCTCACATGAAAATTGGAGAATATGCAGAACAGATCATTACTGTAACGTCGACATATTCATTATTTTATTTTATTAATGTTATTCCATAATAAATTCTAATGTCAAAATATCAGAGATTTGTTAGGTTTATTTTGGTCCATTTACAGGAATGCTGTAAAATTTCATATACTATATAATTATACAAACATCCAACCCTGGTATATACACAAGCATTTTGAGCAGTAAAGATCTCATAATTTCCAGTTAGCTTGAAAACCATCCAAATCTTCATCCTTATCAGTTTCCAAATCAAAATACCAATTAACTAGTTATCATCTACTCAGTTCTATTTAAGATCATGATTCTCACTTCCTAAATTATTAATTCCCCTCACAAAAGTTTCTATATTTCATCAAAATCAGCAGCCACATCACTGACCACCATTTAGATATCTGCATTGTAAAATTAAATTTCTAACTTACTGAAAATTTCTGACTGCCTTATTGAGAAGGTCTTTTGGGGGGATGGGCAGGTCTTCATAGTGAGGGAAACAAATTGTGATTAATACTGACTGGGGGTGGTAAGGAAGGTGATAGCAACTTTCATTTATACATGAGAATTATAATCTCCTTTGTCCTACACAAATAATGGGTTTTGTTTTTATTTGATGCTAAGTCTTAAGACATCAAATTAATTGAATTAATTGATGACAGACTTATTAAATCAATCAAGTTGACATGCATAACTCACAATTTCATGAAACATTTAATTTGAGTTTTCCTTCTTCAGCATCAAATCAAATTACATTTGTTTTGAAAGCAAACACAAATGAACTAAAATCCCTATTACACACATCAGTTTGATTGCATTAGTTAATTTCTCAAGATAGTGGTTTTAAATGTCAGTGCTTGTTCATGGAAATATTAGAATACAACTCTATGTTGAATGGTTCTGGGAACCTACATAGTGTGTGATTTTAACCAGGTATATTGCTGATCTATCTCTGAGTTTTACTGTGGTTATGGAACTTTTCATATCCTGTAATCAGGAGAAAACAAGTGAAGAATTGTTAGGTTCTCAACAGTTTTCAGAATAAAGCTAGCTTTACCACTGAGTATGCACTTCAGTTAGTTCTCATGGCCATGCATGCAAGGATTCAACTGATGGGTGATTGACTCGTTTCAGGTTGGAATAGATGAAGGTATATTATATATATAAGGTGAATGCATTGAAACCCATTTAATAGATACAATTTTTTACAACATAAATTTCACTTGACAAAAATGTTCTTTAATTGTTATTTAGTTCATAAAGAATTGTTACTACTGTAATATACCTTTTCAAGCATATTCATTGGTAATTATTTTGTCTTATTAAAGGCTCGTTTTTTTTACCCATTAACTATACCCTGTTATAATTATGTAGTATTTTTCCATACTGCATGGCTTGATATTGCAGGACATGTGTGTCTAAAAATAACCTTTTGTATTAGGAACTACTTTGTAAACCAAGAATGTATGCTCATATAGTTGACACTTAAGCGTTTTGGTTATTAGATTTGTTTGTGGATGAAACTAAACAAGCTGTTTTATTCATTTGAAAGTAGAAATGATCAAGTTAACAATATGGATGAGTTACAAATAAAACTTTCAAACAAGCAAATGAATGAATGTGATATTTGCAATGTCCACAACAAATGTGAAGGATGCATTATCAAAAATATCAGTTGGATCATTTAAAAAGTTATTTAGGAGAAATGTTTGTAACCTTTTGCCAATAGAATGGTTCAGACTGTGATCAGTGCTCTTTAAGGTCTGTAACAACAGCATAGAAAAGCGTATTGAGGCCCAGCCTATTGCATATCTAGCAGATGCATACCATTTTACAAGTCAATCAAAGCACTAAATTCAATTTTAAAAAATGGAATTGAAGGTTTTGGTAGAAAACAAAGATGACAAAGAAGAAGTTTTTTTATACAATGTTTTTAATGTAGGCTTGCAATAGAAACCATACAGGTCATGAACTTGGGTCCCACCAACAGAATGCTTGCAAGTCACAGGGTATAAACATATTTCTTTAACTAATAATATGAATGGCAGTAAAATATACTTTCATTTTT
Organism: Unio pictorum; assembly: GCA_030141615.1. NCBI lineage: Eukaryota > Metazoa > Mollusca > Bivalvia > Unionida > Unionidae > Unio > Unio pictorum. The sequence goes on along the minus strand of JARLTB010000101.1, from coordinate 8,991,357 downwards.
GGATCCAAAATTTCCTTAGAATGTACTTTGTCAGTTTATCAAGGGAGATATTTATCTTCATAGAAATATAATTTTGAATATGACTTTTGTTCCTGTCTTTTATGTCACAACATGTAGTTTGTCTTTTATTTTTAGTGCCAAATGTCAGTTTTGAAGTGTATATGCCATCATTGGTGGAAAAGTTTGTTGAGAGCCATGCTGTTATGACACAGGTAGACAGTTCTCTTGTCTTTCTAGTTTGTTTTAGATATTTTTCCCTAAACATAATTCTTGCAGTCACTCTTAATGTCAGTGTTATTTTAGTATACCCATCATAAGTTGGGCGCATTATATTGTGGCATTTTCCTTCTGCTCATCCATCCATGCATCCCTCTGTCTTTTAACATTTTCTTGTCTGGCCAATAACTTTGCAAGTCTTTGAGATTTGGTAAAACTTTGGCCAGACATATATGATAACCATTTTGCCCACTCTATAAGGAAAATGTGAAAAAATCAGGATTAAGAACAGGTTTGTTCCTGACCAGGATAGGCCCCATAGGTTTTTAAAAAAATTATCAAAATTGTGGAAAAGTTAGGAATTTTAGGAAACCATTTTAGATAGATCAGTTGCAGGAAAGATAGTTACAAATCAAACTTTATTTGGTCATGTTAAGTTACCAGAATTTTGAAAAGTTGTATAACTCTTTAGTGGATCACTTTATAAAGTTATTTATGCAATTCTCAGTTGGATCCATGCAGTCAATTAATCAAATATTTTGGTAGCTACACTAATGACTACTAAGACACGTGTTGCAATGATTCTCTTATAGCATTGAGTAGTTGTAGGGTTTAACGCCATTTTTCAGGACACGATAGGTTATACAAGGCAGACAGTATTATTGGTGGAGAAAGAACCCGAGAAAACCCCAGAAAGAACCCCCGGAAATAACCACCAACTCATCAGAAGCTTCTGGCAAGCTTTCTCTTATAACTTCATTAGCCGAATCACTGAGCTTATTTTCCTTTCTTTTGCCCTTGACCTAGAAATAAATGACCTCAATCTTTAGACATTGGGCATGGCTGTGATTTGTGACACTGTATTGATGTCTGAATCTACAAATGGTTTAGTACTGAGAGGCTGGCAACTCCACTTTGATTGATGCATGATTTTATAAGTAATGCATGTCAACTGGACAAATGTAATAACAGTTTGCTGCAAAAAGTCAATATGGGAAAGTTTAGTCTCAACAAAAATATTCCACATTCATAACAATGGTATCCACAGTCAAAACGATGCTCTTCACCCATGCAGAGGTGACATGGCAGTGATCCGTAACGTAAAGCGCTTTAGACCACTCTGCCACTCAGGGCCCCTATAGCATTGAGTAACGAGTAACAACAACTAAATATTTAATGTCAGTCATGTCAAAATAAAGTTTCAAAACTGTGCTGCATAAACAGGAAAAGTCTTGCAACAGTTCTGAGAACATTACATGGAGACAGTTACAAATAGCTTTTTGAAATGGTTAACCTTTCATGAATGATGCTGTGGAAAGTGGCTATTACTAAGCATGAAAAATCTCCAAGCATGTTTCTGTCAAGTATGAAGTCACTGGAAAATTAAATTTAACAACAAGGTGAATTAACTTTTTCTGTTCACTTTTGTATGTGGATCATATATTGATATTACACTGTGAGCTGTCCTCTTGTCCAAAGCACAATGTTCTGATTGGCTGTGCTGTTTTAGGAATATGATGTATACATGTCTCCCAGCATGTATGTCATAGGAGACATTCAGGATTGGATTTATCAGTTGGAAGAGCATTGTTTTGAATGTGGAGAGCATTGTTTTGAGTGTGAAGAGCATTGTTTTGACTGTGGATACACATTGTTATGAATGTGGAATATTTTTGTTGAGACTAAACTTTCCCATATTGACTTTTTGCAGCAAACTGTTATTACATTTGTTTATTAGTGAAAATGAACTATTCTGTGTCTTTCTGTCTCATGCTTTATCCATTGCTTTATCTTGATCCATTTTCAGTGCTATGTAACAGATAACTTATTTTGGGGGTTCCTTGGCTCAAAATATGCATATCCTTCATCACATAAAATGAGAGTACATTATTTGATAACAACTGTTCAGTTATGAATCATCTTGTGTTAAATGTGTGTGTCGGTATACCACAGCTTAAATGAGACTGCTTCATGCACTCCTGTCATGTAAATGTTTACAATTTTAGTCAATGTGATCACCATAGGCATACCTCACCCCAGATATGACTTTTTTTCTTCAGTTTTACTACATTTTAAACTTTTTTTTAATTAAACATGTTTGTCAAAATCAAGTACACATAATTGTGGCAAATTTACTTGCGGCAGAAAAGTAAAACTTGTATGCATATTTGTATTAATATGTATATGTTCTAGTTAGAGATTTCAGGCCACTATTGCAGTTTATTTTTATAGGTTCTTGAACTTGTGTATTTTTGACAAATTGTAAGCGCTACACCTATCAATAATTTGTGAGCAGTAGTGTCCATAAACAACAGTTGCATCATAAAGCAAGCATGTCGGATACTGGGGGAAAATAATTTTGGTTAACAATACAGTGGGTGCAGAGAGTGCTTGCATCACTTGTTGATACATGAGGATTATAATCATTTTTGTCCTACACATATCTTTTATATAATGAATGCTAGATTTTAACACCAAACTTTTTAAAATTTACAACTTTTGATAAAAATCCAGTTGACATGCATTACTTATAAAAACATGCATCAATCAAAGTGGAGTTGCCAGCCTCTCAGTACTAAACCATTTGTAGATTCAGACATCAATACAGTGTCACAAATCACAGCCATGCCCAATGTCTAAAGATTGAGGTCATTTATTTCTAGGTCAAGGGCAAAAAAAAGGAAAATAAGCTCAGTGACTTTTATTATGATCAGGTGTGTCATGAAACCTAATCCACTTGATAATCATCAACAGGGAAAATTTGACTCTAGTATATGCTTGTCTAGCATGTTTCATTCACAAATGATATTTTCATGAATCTTTTTTCAAATATTTATGTCGGCAGGATTTTAAGGCACCATCTTGATAGTTTTTTATATGTACAGCATAGTAAGTTAATGTAAGTGTCAAGGATTCATAAGTATAGAATGCAGCGACTTAATGTGCATGTAGTTGTCTTATCATTTCTTTGAAGTATTTATAGACTGGACATGTTTTTTTGCATTGTGGCTCAGTTGTTTGTGGAGTCTGTTATTCAAGGAGAATGGGTCACTCTCTATCTATCTATCTATCTATCTATCTATCTATCTATCTATCTATCTATCTATCTATCTATCTATCTGTCTGTCTGTCTGTCTGTCTGTCTGTCTGTCTGTCTGTCTGTTTCTTAAAAATATTCTATCCAGAAACATTGGCAACTCTTGCAGCAGTTTAGAACAAAGTTCCTTTGCATTTTCTGCACATGCATACACACACACACACACACATACACACACACACACATCATGATTTTTCATTACTTTGCTCATATTAATCTGATATCCATAATCAGTTTTTATCTGAAAAGGCAAACACAGCAGTGATTACTATTGTTTGTTTATTTCAACTTTGCATTTTGAGTGACTATACCTCAGTGTTTTAATCTATGCACACATCTCATTTGCTTCCTACAGGGCAATAGTGGACTGAAACCTAGAGAAGGGGAGGTAACTTCAAGACCCTGGCAATGGCCAATAGATTTTAGGGTAAGATTTTGTTGCTTAGAGATGAATAGAATTAAAGTCCATATAGCTATACAATTTTGTTTGCAGTAGTAAAGATAATCAAATTTGATACTGGTGAAATTTGGAATTGTAAGAGAGTGACTGATGAAAAGCATGCAATAAAAGGTATAGCTAACAATTTGGAAATATAATGTTGAAAATCCAATTTAATTTTGTTTCTCAAACTTAGCTTTAAAATTGTATTTGTTAATTATTGTAATTAATTAATTAATTGTATTTGTTAATTAATTGTTGTAAATGTAAATATCAAAATTAGATTCTTTAGACTTTTGTTTGACATTTTCTGATTACTTTTTTTTACCAAATTGATGTAGTCACTGGGAATTAATGAGAATTATTACTAAAAAAAATATGTTATTTATCATAAAAAATGAGAAATGTTTTGTATACTTCACCAAAAAAAAGAAAGTATGTACTTTACTTTTCCTGATCTGCTTTTGCTTTGGGTTTAGTATTATCCTTTCCTTATTCACTTTTTGCTGTTTTCAAATTTTTATTTTTAACAAAAGATATTTTCTTCTACAATTTTAACACCTCCACAATTTAAGAGCAAAAGCAATGCAGTTGTATGCTTCCAAAAGGTAAATGAATATGATGCATGTGTTTAATCTGATATTTCTGTCACTGTATATTGCATTATGTTCTAAAGGTAATAGTCTTAATGGATAACTAAGTCCATATAATTTTGAAAAGTAATTAAAAGTTGATATTTATAGGGATGGGCTTGAATATGATTTTACACAGCGTATATATCCTGAGATTTAAAAGTCCACCCTTTCCAGGTTTTATTGAAAATGGTTAGCCAGAATGTTCTTATTTCTGAGGTCTGGAAAATAACCTCACATAAATGCCCATAAATAAAATAAAATGATATTATTACAGTAACTGTATGTGATGAAAATATGTGCAAGATGAACTTACCTTTGTTCAGCTCAAATATATCTGGCCATGACTTGAAAATGTCTGATATTAATAGCATCAGCCCCACTCCTCATGCCCTCATGCTACAGAGACAGATTTCTTAATTACAACCACTTTGTAAGCAAATCTGGCATACACAGTTTCTTGTTCCATTATTTCAGGTTCAAGAAGAACCATCACCGATAATTGTTAGGAATTGTATAGCATCCAGTTTTTGTCCATGATTCTCTTTAGACAGGGAATCATGTAATTAAAATAGCCTGTTTATTGCTAATATAACTTAATCTGAAGTTGAGTCTTTTCTTTTCGTCATGGTCACAGCTATACAGAATCTGTGTAGGGTCTTTTCTTTCTTAGCGACAGCATGACAAGTTTTTCATAGTTATTCCAGCACTTTCAAGACACTCTTGTTCAAAGATGCTACAGTTTGCTCAGCAACTGAGGAATCAGCTTTCTTTTTTGACAAAACTCTTCTGTGATAATGTGTGAACAAAAGTTTTATTTTTATTTTCAGGGTCAGATTTTCTCAGGGAAAGATTTCAGAATTTACTTGCTTGGAAATCCAGTCATTTTCTGGTGCATTCTTGTTGTATTTGGACTGTATCTTTTAGTTATTGGAATCAATGCTGTTCGACAACAGAGAGGTGTACAAAGGTCACAAGAGATGAGAGGTTGGTTGTATATTATAGATAAACATAAATATTTGCTACTGGTTCACAGACATGTTTTATCATAGCTGAATGCATAAAAGTGAATAGAAATTGTATATACCTTTATTAGTTGCATACAGCCATAGTTTTAATGTGCAGGCTATTTTGTCCACTTTTGATTCATGTGGTTTTGGTGAATTCCAACATTTCAGTAGGGCATGTGCTTATTCCTCACACCCCAGTATAGCTTTCAAGAAAATTAATACAAGTGGGAAAGGTTTGGCGAAACTCTTGACTTTTTATAAAACCTTTCCAGAAACTAATTTTTCTATCTTTTGGATTCCCTTTTCACACTGGAAACCTTGCAAAGCCTTAAGTTTGAAACCAATAACATTCCAAGTCATACAAAAACAATATTTACTCATAAAATCTGGATAAATATTCATTACTGTTAGCAGCCAGGTCACATTAGTATTCAGGTAATGAGAGAGCAGATAAGTAAGTCAAAAATGTCATGCAGTCCCCTGTTTCTGAATGTAAAATTTTATTTTAATTGTCATATTCAGTCCACTTAGATAAATATGTAGAACGAAAACTATACATAGAATCTTCTGAAAATCAAACCTATTGTTGGAAAGTGGCATCCCTTGTATAAAATGAAATTGCAGGTATGAGGTAGTATTGTTCTTTGCATATATGACACCTAGCTCATGTACATCTCCTTAACTCATTCAGCCCCAAGACACTTACCAGTAACACTGTTGCTGAGCCCCAGCAACACCAAGCTCTGTCTAGCTGTTTGTGCCCCAGAGTGTTTTACCTATTTGGAAAATTTTTTAAACATCATGCACATGCATTAATACTTACCTTTTTTTCTTTACTTACATCCAATAGTAATCCATGAAATTTTCACCAATTAATCCAAATGAATTTGTCAATACAGTGATGTATTTTTTTCTCCATTTTTCCAAGTCTTTCACAATTTATTTATACACTATTTACAAAACTATGTGCAACATTATTAGGAATTTCACATCAGCCCTTTTTACAAAAATATGTGCAACATTGTTAGGAATATCACATCAGTTCTTAAATCCATTAAAATAAACCAGGAAATTTTAAAATATGATAGGGTTTTAAACATGTTATACATAAATTAACCTGACATTGTTATCTTTTATCTCGTCTGGTGTTGCTGGATACCACATTTTGTTTGGTGATACCAAAATACATTTTTGCGCATATGCGTTAGTTTCTTTGCAATATCTATATACAGTTCTTCTGGAAATAATAAATGAAAAAATCTATTTATCTTTTTTCCTTGTCGATATTAGTTGTAGGTCCGGGATTTGGTCCACTAAAATGATTTATTTTAACAGGCTGAAGATGATCCCTCCAATCTGCTAGATCGGCAGAGACGCTATCATTATCGCTATCCGCATCCTCGTCTTCCGACGATTCAATCTCGGAAATTTCAATGTCCGATTCTAATTCTCGCAAATTATCCAATTGGCGAACATATCTTTCCTCTGCTTCCTCAATATTAACTTGATCAAACCCTAGAAACTCCTCATTTTCGCTCTCATCGCCATCAAAAAATCACTCGTACTTCCGCCATAATTGCCATGTTTTCGAGAAGTGATGGGAAATTGCTCTCAATTTCAAACGTTTGAATCCTAAACAATTCAAACTTTATATTCAAATTTGTACGAAGGAAAGTAAATTCATTTCTGATTGGTTACAAGTTGGTCTGATTCTTGGGAAAATCCCCGTTTGTAACCAATCAGAGGCTTTCTCACGACCACCTTTCGGAACGTGTATTTGCGGGACCGGCCATTGAATGCAGCTTTGAAACTTCTCGAAAACACGGTATCGGCCGTTGAATGCAGAAACTGGATCACGCATAAAGACGGCATCGGGGCCGAATGAGTTAAGGAAGAACTGTAACATACTAAATATCATTCCAATAGTAGAACACATTCATTCTTGTCAAGTGTATCAACTTCCATGTTTTCTATTTCAACTCAAGAACCTTTTGTGATGATGTACCACCTGAGAAAGTCTTAAACTTTGTAAAACCTTGTTTAGTTTTGTTTTTGTATAACAGATTTTGACCCTCTACCTTAAGGATTTTACTGTTTTTACATTCATTGCTATTTCATATATGTTTATGTCACTCAGATTAAAAAGTTAAAGATTTGTTTGATATGTAACCACCTGGTATTTGTAAGGGGAGGTAATGAGCAAGAGCTTGTTACCGTTGTCTGTGTAGTATATAAATGGAAAAGACAATTTTGTTTTGTATCTTTTCCATAGTGCAGGATTTGGAAGGTACCAGGATTATTTTGCTAATGTAATGAGGTAAATATTCTCAGAGAAATGTAATTTACTAATACAAAATATGCATTTTTGGAATATGTTTTGTTCTACAGTAAAATTTTATGTTAGTGACTATATCTCATTTCCAACCACAATTGTAATGCATGGATAGATTTTATTATATAAATGCTCTGTTATGAGCAACCACCTGCTGAATGCTACCAACAACCGTGATGTCTTGGCAAATTATGCATTTTGACACTGCTATAAATGACTGTATTGCAAAAACGAGGATAATCTCCACCGACCTTTATTTACTCTCTGTGTAAAGGACCGCTCATACCATTCTAAATTATGTCTGGTTTTAAAAAAAAAATTAGCTTGGCTACTGATGTGTGAATTTTTTTAGCTATGCCTATAGTGTTTCATAGTTTCTCTCATAAACCAGACTAAAGCATATGTAGATTCTTTCCTAATCTGCTTCACTGCTTTGTAAGCTCCCTGTGTTCTCCACTATTCATTTAGGGGTGAGCAATACAGGGAGCATAAACTGCAGGGAACCAGACTAAATATTCTGCCCTCTTTGCCTGTTTTCCAGCCTTAATGTAGGACCTGGCATCCCTGTCAGTGACCTTATTGCGAGAACAGACAGACACCACTGACCTATATATAATCAGTTGTTACAATGGCTGCATGAGTAATAATGGTTGTTCTGATAAAAAACAAACATATAAGGAATATTTTTAAGAAAAGGATTGTTGCTACTGGTGATAGATTCTATAGTCCATAAACCAGGCTTATGTACATGTCATGAATTGCCGTTGTAGTGCCAAAGTTGACGTAGTGGTCACATATATTGTTTGTCTTAGTTAATCCAGATTGCCAAGGGTGAATAAGGTGTATTAGGTATATTGTCTATTAACCAGTAAGAGAGAATCTTTTGCGGGATTCAATTGATAGTCTTCAATACTTGTGATGTTTGTTGTATTTTCCCCCAATGTTAAGTGCATACATCCCAATCACAAAGCTGTCGTCTATTCAAGTTGGTGTGACTGTGTTACACATTTTGCTTATAGAGTTAATTTCTGTATGTTTTTTTGAATGAAGCCATTTACTATTGTCTGAGTAAATGGTTCGGTTTCTGTATGAGATAATCGTTTATTTAATTTATTGTTAGATATGCAATGCGCATGTATAGATCTTTCCAGTAAAAACTGTCTTTACATTCAATATTACAACTGAGCACTAATAATTTTAACACCTAAAACAATAACAGTGGATGAACCTCCAATTAAAGTGATGAATTTTAAGGCTGGAGAAAATATTTATTTTAACTGAAAGAAGTGAAAAAGAGCAGACTACTCGCAAAAGCGGTTTAAACTTTGGTTAAACAAATTTAGGTTGTAATAAAGAAAAACAAGTAATTCAGAAACAATTTCATATGCTAAAATATGTGATCTTCAAATGTTAATGTGATTTCATTGTTTAATGAGAGAAGTATATCTTTAAAGCTATATCATTTTGTTTTTAGATGAATGCATACAATATTTTAGCAAGAACCATTAATAAAGAATAGAATATATGTACAGTGATTGTGGTTATTTTTCTTGAAATTCTTCTGAAACTGGACCTTGGAAACTTTTCATTTTGTACAAACCTTCTATGAGAGACCGCTTTTTGTTGGCAGAAGGGGTGGTCTCTCATAACAGGTTATACTGTATAGTCAATTCCTTGATCAAATTTTGTGGATGACTTGTACCTCTGGTAAGAGAAAATAAAGCTGTATATTTAGGTCTAAAGGACAGAATTCAAGGTCATGGTAAGATTACTAAGAAAGTAGCAGTTTCTGCATAATAAGGTCAGTTCAAAATTATGTACCATAACCAAAGGTCATTGAAACTACTTGGCCAGGAATCTTCAAGGTCAAAAAAGCCCACCTACTACCTGCATTGAGAACTATTGTAGATGTGACATTCAAGCTACTCTTATTGCCTAAAGACCAAAAAATTTACAGTACGGCCCCGATTCTCTTATGCATTGACCATCATCTCTTATGTGTTGTGCAGAAATAAGACAGTATCCTGACATGAGGCTCTTTCAGTTGAATACAAATGTTGCTCATTTGCCATGAGATATAGGGACTTTTACCAAAGATAAAACTTTTTTTTACATTACATCTTTCCAATAACCATTAAACAGAATTTGACCAAAATTGACAGAAAGCATCATGATGTTGAGGGCGTTAATCCATGTACATGTCTCAAGTTTTTAGCAATATGTTGATCTATCATATAAAATTGTTGCAATTACAGAAAACAAAACAGGAAAATGTTTAAAAGACTTCTCATATAAAACTCTGAAAAGAAGTTGACCAAATTTAACAGAAATCATCCTGGCATGAATTTTTTTTTATGTTTGTATAAATGAAGATGATCAACCAAACAATTTTGCCACCATTGCTAAATAGAAAAACCTCAGAATTATTTATTCTCACAAACTACTGAACAGAATTGGACCAAATTTGGTGCAGAATGTCCTGGTAAGAATATAGGTTTCTAAAATTTGTACAATTGATGCTGATACAATGGCAGAAATTTACCAAGAAAAACAATAAGACCCTTTAAAATCATTTCAGAATCCGCTAAAATGAATATGAAAAAATTTGCCATATAGCATCCTTGCATGAATTCTTTTCAAGGTTGTAAGCATGATGCTGATTTGCCTTTAAATATGGCTGCCATTAGTGAAAAAAGCAAATCCTTATGTGATTTTGAGAAGCTGGTACTTTTCTATCAGATTTCAAATTAAGAAGTTGTAGAAATGAAAAATTGGAATAGGATAGTTTCAGACCAGTTTGATTTAAACATTTTATGTAAAAATATTACTAAGTTATGGTGTCAGTTACAACTTTGCACTTTGTTTGTTTCATATATGTGTGACACCCAAGTCGAAAAGGACACATTTTCTAGTGTTAAAAAGTGTTTTTGTTGTTGTTTTGGATTTAATACCATTTTTAAACACATTTGATAGGCTATACATGGGGGCCAGTATAACTAGTAGAGGAAGAACCATGAAAAAACACTGTAGGAACAATGAACCCATGGGAAACTACTGGCAAGCTTTCTCACATGCCTGAGATGCAAATGTTGTATGTTGAGAAATAGATTTATATCACTGTAGAGTTATGGATAGAAGAAATAAATACAATTTTATCAACCCATGGAAGTGAAGCCTTAATATTTTGCTCAGATTATTTTTAATCTTTTTTTATTTTGTAAGATAAAAAAAAATGATTAAATTTATGTTTATAATGGAATTGTTTTCCTATTTGATTTTCTCATAAAGAGTTTGATCAGAGAATGATGGGTGCAGCCTGGTGGTTTCTGATTGCTTGGGCCCTGCATTATCTCCCTTTCTGGCCCATGACTCGAGTCCTCTACTTTCATCACTACTTTCCAGCATTTCTCTACAGTGCTATGTTTGCAGGTAAAGATTTCTTTTTTTATAGGTAACAAACATTCATAAGTATTTTAAGTTTTTGGTTTTTACTACCTTTAGATACTTGTAGACGAAAAAGACACTTTTTGTATTTAAAAATAAATCACTGAAAAAATGGTATGTGACTTGACTGCATGCCTAAACAACTATATCAGGGCTAAATATATAGATTATTCTGAAAGTTTACAGGTAAAGCAGATTTTGGAAATGGTATGACAATATTGCTAATGTTGTTGCTCAAATTCTGTGTCTGTGAACATCAAGGATGTGTTACTCACCCTTAAAGATCCTTTCGTCACTTAAATAAAAATGGGTGCTATTCATGCCTTGTGAGAAAACAATATCTGGACTTTTCTTTCATTTTCCATGTTATCTACATTTTAGAAACCCTTCCACAATCTATTTACTGTTAACTGTCTTATAGGATTGTAATTCTTATGAATTTGGTTATTATGTATTATGCAATTATTAGGAATTAAGTAAACGTAGACCTCCAGCAATAAACTTAGTGTAAAGATTTAAGCAAAATATTGTATACAATGAAATCAAATTTTTCTTGTAGCCATGTTAATAGTTATCTATACACATCCTGTACACATCTATACATGTCCATACATGTCTCGTAATGGTTTCCTAATTGAATTTGTAATTGCTCAGCATTGCAAGTTTAGCTCACAATACATATGGGGATATCCACTACCTTGCAGTTCCAACCCATCCTGAACATCCCATCACTACTTGTAGATCCAGGTACTAGTCAAGATGGTCATACTCTTGATAGCCAATACTGGACTTGGGTCAGTTGGTCCTGGACTACATTCACTCCAGATACTATAGTCTTGTGCTAGACCCTGTAGTGCTGAGACTGGCTATGGTAATCCGTATTCTTCATATAACCAGTCTAAGGCTGCAGTGTTTATGTCACATATGTCACACTACGTGTAAACAAATTAGTTTAGGTTGCTCTCATTAAATGTTTACAAAATAATTTACCATGTAAACAAACATTCAGAAAATACCAATTAAAGTTTAATTTTTTTAAAAATATTACTGATTTTCACATCAGATAGCATTATTTAGTTGACAACAATAAGTTATTCAGTACATTACACATTAGATTGATATGCTAATAATTCTGACAAGAAATTCCTTAAACTATATTTTTTGCTTTTAAAATTGTGTTCATTAACAGAACCTTCGTTGAGTAACAATTTATTTTAAAGAAATCCTTTTTCAAGTTTGCAAGCCAGTGTAGAGTTTCATAGTCATCAATTGTATTTTTTATTTTCTATCAAAATACATATGTATAGCAGGACAAAATATAATCACAAAGATATAAGAATGTTTTACCTGGATTGGCAGATTAATTAAAACAAGACACGTTTTACACATTGAGTCCAGTCATAAAAAGAAAAATATGTACAGCAGTTGAAACAATTGCAGTTTGATGATAAATATCAATGACTGTCATATGTAATCATAACATAGAGATTGTGAGAAAGGTCGAGTTTCAAATCATTTCCATTAAATGACATCATTTTGTTTCTTGTATCCTGCTTACATGTTTAGATATTGTGGTAATTATTGTAGACTTTACTCAATCCAGGACTCAAAATACATATAGTATCTGGCACATGGTCATGCAATTTGCCCCCCAGTTGTGTCACAGAAGGTTTTTGTGTAACTGGTACTGTATTTGGTGAATCCTTCCTCTGCAGTATCCAGTATCAAATCCATAAATGACAGACCATCAATGGACAGGTACACACCCCATTACAATCCTAGTACCAGCTAGGGCAGCTTCCTGTTCCCATACCCCACCTACCTATTAAAGTATTTGGCAATCAAGTGAGCATCTGTTGATCACTTGTCCCAACATTGATGGACTTTATTCATCATTTCTATCTTTCAGAGGGCTTCTTAAGACACATGCTTACATGTACCATTTTCCTTCTTTAAGCCAATAATGTTCATGGAAGACTCAACCTTTGATGCAGATGCTAAAGAAGTCTTCCAGTTTCTGCCCCCACCAGACCTCCTGTTCCATCAGTAGTCTCTTACAGACTTCCTGCATCATTTGATCTTCCTACCAAAACCAGCATTCTTTTAAATAGTTACCATGGTCTGGTCAAGTCACTAGTATCCTGCACTGATTTTAAAGGCCAGACCCAGATGTTAGCAGGCCTTTCTTTTCACAACAATGACATACTGCCACTCCATTCAAACTTCAACTCAGCTTTCAGCAAGGTACACATGCAGATTAACTACACTAACATCCTAGCTGTCAAGAGAGACATCATGGGTCTGGCAATGACAAATCATTCACTGGTATACTTGAACTTGAAATCTCATCACACAACTGTTTTGCAATGCTGTAGCAGCTGGTTTCATGCTCAGCGTAGTCCTAATGGCTACCGGTAGTTTTCATGTCTCTGACAGACAGTCTAGCTCAGAGGTCTCAAACATGTGGCCCACTAATCCTTATCCTGTGGCCCTCAGAATGATTGGCATCACAGAGTGTCATGATTGATAACAAAGTTGGTGTGTCCCACAGGCCATCAAAAATGCCCTCATGTGGCCCTCAGTATAGTTTGAGTTTTGAAACCCTTGGTCTATCTTGTGTACTCGACAGGAGAGTTCAGCATTAAACTCTACATTCCCATAGCTGCTTCATTTTATCTAAAGCATGTGGAAAGAGATGCATTCCAATCCATGTCCATGTTTCTGAAAGACCAAAAAGAAGTTATCCTTGGATCTTGGCCATTATCTTTCAACCTCTTATTTCATGGTAAAATATTCAGAGTATCTGTGTTAAAACATGGAGATACATGGTCTAGTTTGAACCTAGCTTTTTTTCCTGACAGACTTCCCACAATAGATGATGACCAGTGAGCCGTCGTTTGTACTTAATGTACCCCCTAAGTTTTCAGTTGACCCATTGCAAGTATCATTATGACAGAACAGAATACCAACCTTTCAACCATTCTCTTACATTATCAGATCCAAAAGCCTGGGCAGATGATGACTCTGTCCTCGAACTAGAATGGTTGCAACAACTTGTTCTATCCCCCAACCCCTCTGATTCCCAACATTTTGCAGAAAGTGAGGGATTTCAAGTACTAATGAATTTTAATTGCTTACCTTAAGAGGAGAAAATCATAGATCAATGACCTCTTGAATCCAGCATCAGAACTTCCCAGGAAGATCCTGCTTAGGCAACTATGCATGCTGGTTTTCAGTCTGAAGCAAGGGCTTTGAACTTGCACAACTTTTTCCAACCTTTATCTCATAGACCTTTCATATCAACAGGGTGAGATTACCATGGATGTACAGCAGTGATTTACCATGAACAGACAGTAACCATGGCTTATGCACAGTGTTAAGTTGAGTATGCTGTGTTTGAACTAATCCATCTTGTGACTGGATGTCAGTTGTTTGTCAGCACTCAGATATGATAAGTGATGTGGAGGTTGTGATCATTTATTGGTCATTTATTGAAAATGGTTGAAGCTTTACAGTCAAGTAAATGGAACAGCATTAGTAGGATTCCAACAAGATTTAGTAGCTTTCAATTAGGAGACCTTCAATTAACTAATTTCCAGCTTTTGGACATGTCTATATTATTGAAGTTCTTTAAATGGGGAGACCTTGAATGAACTAATTTCCAGCTTTTGGACATGTCTGTATGTTTTTTTGGAGGAGTTATGGTCATTAATTGCCTTGCTCATAATTTTGATTTCTTTGTCCATCAGATCTTGGTAAAAGACAATATTTTCAGTTGTCAGTTATATCTGTAGCAGATGCGAGATCAAGAATAGTTATGATATACTGTAGGGTATATGGTTGAACAATAAGGTGTTAATTCACACTCTGCAATGCCATAGCTAGAGATAAAATTAATGTACCTTTAACTCATCCTCCTTCTATAACCCAACCATGTCTTGAATGTTTATATTAAGGCCATATCTGGCACAGTCATTGAGAATCTGTGCTCCATGTTACTAATGAGATGTTTAATGAGTTTGATTTCCAGTGTCTAGTTGCACCATTTAGAAGAATTATGGTTCCGGATTTTCCATCCTCCAAAATTTTATCTTCAGCAGCATCATGTTACCATGGATTGTTTGATGTTAGCTAAATTTGGTATGCATTTTATAATAACAAGACTTGATACATTTCCTGTTTCCTACTTACATGTACTAACAGAGATTAGAAGCTCTGATTTCATGTCACTCTAGACTGGTTTCTTTTGAAGGTTGGGTGTCAATTCATTTGGATATGCAGCATTGTATTGATGAGATCATGCGTTTTACATTTCAGTCATTTACTTCCAATAAGATATATTATAATGATCTAACATTGGTGAAGGGTGGCCAGAGTTTACAAAACTCAGGTTGTTGCATCCATTCAGTACCAGTAATCATTTTATTTCAAGTGATTTTTTTTGTGCAGCTTTATGTTATAGATCTTTTGTATGATATTTTGTCCAGCATTTTACATCATTTTTTTTATATATGCCTGCCATAATGCAAGCATATTTTGTTATGATGCTCCCCGTCTGGCATACATATATCTGTTACCAATTTTGTTTCAACATAAAAGTTGTCCATTATCTATAGTTAACACACCTTGTGGATGGCTTGCACTTAGTGTAAGGAAAAATCCTAGTGATTTGGGTGTCAACAGGTCAAACGTTAAGTCAATATGAATGGAAGAAGAAAAATGGTTTCCAGAAAACTTAAGATGTCCACAAATCTATGGTTCCAAAACTGTGGATGACGTGCACTTGGAGCATAAAAGAATAATATTGATTTGAGGGTCACTTGGTCAAAGGTCCTGGTCAGTGATTAAAAGAAGAAAAATTATTAAGACAAGAAACTCAGGTTGTCCATATGTTTTCTTTACCATCTTTGTGGATGGCTAGCATTTAAAGTAAAGAAGAACCCTATTGATTTGGGGGTCCAAAGGTTAGAGGTCAAGGTTGCTCTGAATATGAGGATAAAAGTTGTTTATACACAGTGAATTCACAAGTTCTGCACTATCTACAATTACCAAACTTTGTGGCTGACTTATAATTGGAATAAGGAAGAACTCTCAATCTTGCAGATAGTTTGTGCCTGTGCGAAAGATGAAGCCTATATGTTTGGGGGTTGAAAGGTCAAAGGTTTCTTTGAAAGAAGAAAATGGTTTCTCTACAAAGATTTGTTATTTTTTAGTTATTATGTGCATTCACCAAAGATTGTGGATGACTTTCACATTTGGTAATAAAAAAGCCTATTGATTTTATGGTCAGTTGTGAAAATCACTTACTGAAAGAAGAAAAATGGTTCCAGCATAATATTTTTATTTATAGACCTTGACCAAAGTTGTGCAGAGCTTCCACTTAAGGTATGGAAGAGGCACATTTATTTTGAGATCCAAAGGTCAAATGTTAGCTTCAAGAAACATTGGTTATGCAGAATAACTTTTGCTTTAGAGTAAATTTACTATGATCCCAACTTCTTTGATATCTTGCACTTAGGATAGTAAAGATTTTTGTTGTTTATGTTGTAGAGTTTAATGCCATTTTTCAGCATACGATAGGCTATACATGGCGGCCAGTATTATTGGTGGAGGAAGAACCTGGGAAAAACCTGGGAAAGAACCACCGACCCACGAGAAGCTACTGGCAAACTTTCTCACATAACTACATTAGCCGAATCTTAGACTCGAACCCACAAAGACAGAGGTGAGATGGCAGTGATCCATAACGGAAAGCACTTTAGACCACTCAGGGCCCCTGGATAGTAAAGAAATGTTTGGGTTATGGTGTAGAAAGTCATAGTTCAGATCGTATGTGAGATTAGATAATCACAGTTTCTGCAAATTATGCTATGTTCAATTCTCTTGTATGGACCAAAGATTATGGTCACTGAGACCCTCTGGTCAATAATCTCCAGAAACAACCATACACTACAAGTGCCTATGTAGAGGACTATTAGTGATATCGTGTAATGTGTCATTGATGTTTTATAGAGTTATGGACAATTAATGCTGTATACACATACATTTTTTTTGTTAGCCAAATCTTCTCTTTGGAAGCAAATTGTGGAGGCTGAAGGGAAAGGGGGCATTTACAATGTATTTAGTGGCAATAATAGCTCTAATATTTGAGCTTGCATAACACCACTGATTTTTTCTTTACTTAAGTAAAGTAAAATTTTGTAATATCTGTTGACATATTCAAGTAACATTACTGTTACTTTTAACTTATGGCTACCAATAATTATGTGCATCTCCTCAGATGTGGATTTCATCAATTTTACATTTGATATTTATGTATTAATTAGGACAAACTTTGTAATACTATTGAATTTTTCTTTTTTCCAGAAGAAATGCATTTTACTCCAAAATATTTTCAAGTATTATTGTATCAGCTATGAAATGATGATATGTAATATTAGTTGTAGTGTCATCATTTTGTTCCTGCTCCTAGCTTATCATTGCCATTATTGTTGTCATCATCATCATCATTGCATGTACTTTTATTTTGCAGGTGTTGTATTAGACTATGTGATAATAAAACTCAGTTTGCGATTTCCAAAAGGCCTGGCCATTTCATTCTATCATTGGTGTGTGGGAGTTATCATTTCTGGTTCATCTTACAGGTAAATAGCTTATTTCAGACGTCTTAAAAAATTACAGGTGTGCTAGGCAATGTAGCTTAGTTGGTTTAAATACTTATTTACAAGTACACTTAGGCAATTTTAATAAAGATCAAAGATCAAGGTTATTGTGACTGAGAGAATATAAAGTGTTCCGCAAAATAACTTGAGTTCTTTATCAGTTACCACTTTTTGTGGATAGCTTTTATTTGAGGTAAAGAAGGACTCCATTGATTTGAGGGACAAAAGGTTAATGGTAAAGATCTCTGTAACAGAGGATAGAAAAATGATATTCATACAATAGCATACCTACTATACTTTATAGATTAACTATCCTTGTTCATGCATGGATGTAACAAGTTTAAATTTTTGCTTGCAGCGGTGAGCAATGCCACCATAAAATTCACTGCAGTTTATATTTTGACCATGCAACATTTATTTTAACTGGTGTTGTGAGTCAAATGATTGATTACCATGGAATTCTTTGTGATTACAGCAGTTCCATCTCTGTGAGAGTGGCCCCTGAATGACTTTCATCAATATTTTTATGCGTTTTGTATGGGTTTTTATTGCCTATATGATATCAAGCAGTAATACTATATTTTTCACCAGTGTAATTGGATTGAGCTGTTAATTTTCAGCTTTTTACATACTTCTTAGCTGATCATGGTAAGATGAGACATGCCTGACCTGCACAAAATGTTCTTCATCACACCCGTGTAGCATACATGTCAAATTGGTGGGTTTTGGTTTTAGTTTTCTGGCTTTAATGTGTTTTTTTCAGCACATGATTGGCTGTACATGGCAGCCAGTATATTTGGTGGAGGAAGACCCCAGTTTGAAAAATAAACTACCTTTCAACAAATCTCCATTCCTAATGAAAACTGTGTCAACTGACCCTCAGTATGGCCACCGTTGTTGACTATCATGAAAATGTTTTGTTATCTTTATTCAATATAGGGCAGTATCAACATGGGATTTTCACCTGCAGTATTCTTATAATACCTATTTGGTCCGAAATGAAAATGATGCTAATTGTATATCCAATATGGCAGCCACAGTGGCTGTCTCAGAAGTTTTTAATCATTAAAATTTGTTTCCTTCAGCATTAATTATTTGATCACATTACTGTGAATCCCTCACAACTTTCCCAGGCAAATACAAGTATCCTGTTATAGGTCTTACTCAGTCTTAAACTGGTTCTATCTGGGATAAAGGTGGCCTTCTTTATTTTTGTCGTCATTCAGAGAGAGCTGGACTTGGAAATAGCAGAGAGTGATTTCCTAATAATGTCAGTGTGATTGGGTAAATACTTTAGGAGAAAAAATTTTTCCTAAAACATTTCTTCATAAGTCGTTAGGGTTTATTATCCTTTCACAAATGATGTTTGGAGAGGATATAATGTTTTGACTATTTGTGTTTATTATTACTTTTACAACCCAACTATGTTACTTTTCCCTTTTTATATCTCAAGTCCAATTTTACTTGCGTATATGAAAATAGGAATATTGATCAATCTCTAATTAGAATAACTCAGACATGCCAAAAAGAGATCATTGTGACCTAATTGGCACACTTTAGTGTCTTTGGTATTTTCATTCATTACACCCTCAATATCTTATACATTATTTCACCTGTAATAATGAAAACTGGTACGTGGTTGCATCTTAATGATAGTAACTTGTCCATACCAACACTGGGTCAGTGTGACCATATAGTAATGCTTAAGTGACCTATTTTTCTCTTGTAGCTAGGTGTTATATACATTTGATGCATATCAAAGTATAATCATATTATATCAACAGTTTCATCATTGTGGCTTAATTTTTATGCTAAAGTGACTTCTGTATTTAGAGTTATTTATATGTAATGCCAGAAATAACTTGAAATCCATTTTATTTACACTTCTGAAACTTGGCATGTGAAAGCATCTCAAGGAGGATAATTCAACCTTACCAAAACTAGGTAACTGAAACTTAATTTTCACACCTATCAGCTTTACTTTTTCGTTTTGCTACCTCTTTGTTACACCCACAATATGTTAGAGCAAGTTTTGCATCTCAAGAAGATGACTCTATAATCTGAAAAGTAGGCCCCTGAGACCAAAGTTTCAGGCTTGAATGAATGGTAGTTTTGACACTACTGGTCCTAAACCAAAAGAACTTATGGGATGGTCTTTCATATGTTGTCTATCTGTCATCTGTTTATCTTGTATTACATGGGCCCCGAGTGGTCTAAAGCACTCTCCATTACAGATCACTGCCATCTCACCGCTGTCTGTGTGGGTTTAAGTCTCAGATTTGGCCAGTAGCTTCTCATGGGTCATTGGTTCTTTCTGGAGTTTTTCCAGACTCTTCCCCTGCCATTAATACTGGCCACCATGTATAGCCTATCATGTGCTGAAAAATTGTGTCAAACCCTTCTACAACAATAATCTTTTCTTTTGGAGGAGTGCAATGAAACTTTACACACACAATCAGTTGAGTCCATTTGAGGACATACATTATTGCCAGAACAACAGCCTATTTGAAACTCATTATTGCTACTTCTCTTGGGGTTTTGATTAAAAGATGATGTCTAGTTGGTCCTAAAATATGGCCAGAACAACTGCCATTTTTAAACTCTTGTTAATGCTACTTCTCTTGAAGTTTTCATTAAAAGACGATGTCTAGTTAGTCCTAAATGACATTAGTACTGATCTGACATTCTCTATGTCTGCCACAGCAGCCATTTTGAAAATCTTGTCATTACTATTCCTCTTGAGTGTATAGTCATTATCAACATTAGATTTTCTGACATCCAGTATGGACACTATTTTGGCCATCTTGAAAATCATTATTGCTACTCCTATAGAATGGAATTTCATGTGGTATGGGGTCTTCATCATAAAACTTAATATGATGTCTGGTTGATTTTCAGTGAAATTGGTATCTAATAGGAACACCACAGTGGTTTTCTTGAAATTTTTGTAGCACTACTCTTCCTGAATGTCAAGTCATATGAACATGGGATTTTCACGGAAAGACTTTTTATCATGACTAGTTGGTCCTAAGTGATATCCAATGTAGTCACCTCAGCAGCCATCTTGACATTTTTGTAATCACTACTTCTCCTGAACAAAGTCATATTGCCATGAGGTTTTGACCAGATGACTTCTAATGATGTCTAGATGATACTAAACGAAAATGGTCAAACCAATATAGCAGCCACTGCACCCCCATTGAGAATCTTAATGCTGCTACTCTGAATAATTGGTGAGATTCTAATTGGGTTTTTACTAAAGGAGTTGGGCCCCGAGTGCCTGAGTGGTCTAAAGCGCTCTCCGTTATGGATCACTGCCATCTCACCTCTGTCTGCATGGGTTCGAGTCTAAGATTCGGCTAACGTAGTTATGTGAGAAAGCTTGCCAGTAGCTTCTCGTGTGTTGGTGGTTCTTTCCGAGGGGTTTTCCCGGGTTCTTCCTCCACCAATAATACTGGCCACCATGTATAGCCTATCATGTGCTGAAAAATGGCGTTAAACCCTACAACAACAACTAAATGAGTTATGATGTGTGGTTGTTCCAACATGAAGATAGTGCCACACAGATTTCATTACTTTTGAATCAATGATCATATTAGCCTGGGGTTTTCTTTGAAAGACATGTGCATTTGAATGTAAATTAAAATGTTACCAATCTGACCGTCAATATGGCTGTCTATAATATATTATTGATGCTGCCCTTAGAAGGCTAGTCTTTTTGACATTATGCTTTCACCTGAAGACTTGTTAGAACATATAGTTGGTCCTAAATAGAAATGGTACACTTCAGATGTCCAGTATGGCCACATTGCCAGCCAAAATGGTGCTAATCTGGTGTCCAATATGAATATATTGTTTTTTCTACCCCTCCTACATGGAAAGCTATTTGATATTGGGGTTTTCATCAGAAGAGTTCTTGTGGTGACTGGTTAGTTTGAAATGAAAATCATACATCTTGAAAACAATATTATATCTACATCTCAGAATCAATGGCTATATCAACATGGGGTTTTCACCAGTACACTTCTTATGACACCTAGATGGTCCTAAATGAAAATGGTGCCAATCATATATAGATATCCAATATAGCTGCCACAAAGACTATCTTGAACTTCTTGCTTTGCTATGCTTTTCAAATCAGTGGTTGTATTGACATGGGGTTTTGATCAAATGACTTCTAATGATGTCTGCTAGGTTCTAAATAAAAATGGTGTGAATCTGAAATTTTTTGTTTCAGCAAATTTGAAAATCTTGTTATCATTGAAGAATATTGGAGATGGTTTCAAAACTCAGCAGTTGAAAGAAAAACTGGACTTATCTTAAATTGCCAGAAATTCTTTTAATAAAGGGTTTCTTGTTAACATACCAGTATGTATATTATCAGCAACTCCTGTAGATGATGGCATTCATGCTTACAAGTACACTTCTTATTACTATGTTGTGTTTAGTTTTGATTTTTTTTGTTGTTGCAGCTTTTACATATTCCTCCCCATGGCATATGGTATGGCTGGACCACTGGCAGCTGATGAAAATAGTATGATGCATCGACTGAAATGGTTAGATTCGTGGGACATTTAAAATGGCTTCCTTTTGTTGGAATTTATAGTCATTACCTTCAGCATTACACTAGAATGACATCTAACAAAATACAGGATAGTAATGTGAAACAACTTACCAATGAAATGGGCACAGTGAAAATTGTGTTCCTTATCAAAGAATTATTTTTGCTTCATATAGTATTATAAGGTTTAGTAACTACCTTTCTTTGAATCACTGACCCTAATCACTGACCCTAATCTTTTGAGCCATTTTTGGCAGAATGTATTCCATTAATACTTTATTGATTTCTGATATCTTTAAGCCTTGAAGAAAGAACATATTAATTATTTTAGAAATGAAAGATATGTGCAGGACACTTTTGTGTTTTGTGTGACCCGGTCTCATAATGTATTAACAGCTATAATGGACACCTTTTAGATCATTTTGACAGCCAGCCTAAGACTAATTCTGATATGTCAATTTCTCTTGTGGTATTCAGTCAGATTGACCCCAAACAGGTTTTCTTTGCGTCATGCATGATATGCATTTGAATTTGGTAATACATGACTAATACAAAAGTAAGATAATTTAAATTGCATATTACTGCACAGTAGCCAGTAAATTGTCCCTATATAAATGTGCTGTCATGCTGTCTCAACACAAACTTGATTCCTCAAGCTTAAATCAAAATTTGTTTTATCTAGATCATTGCTATCATGGAACAGGTTTGGCAGGACCTCCTCCCCCTTAGCAGAGGATATTGTGACATAATCCTCTTCCTTTTACCACATTGTCTCATAAACTGCTGCTTGGAAATGTACAAAAATTTCGTTCTCTAGGCATCTGCAGAGAAACATTATGCTTGGCTCCACTGGATGGGATCATATTGCAGGGGCCAAAAGTCACATATTCCAGAAATGAGTTACAGTGTCAGTTTCAAATACTATTCAATGAAATTTATATATGCAGATATAGCAAGATGACTTATCATGTACTAACATCTACTACAGCCAATGTTCATTGATCGACTTCTCTTATTGATCTTTGTTCTATATAGCTAGCTGAAATAATATTTGCTATTCTGTAGATTGGAGGCAGCTGAAACATAGATTTTTCTGTTCACTTAGAAATAATGTTATGAATAATCATCACAGTCTCTGCTTACAACACATTTCAATTTCTTAGAACATTGTGACCACTGCCTCATAAATTAAGCACTCCAATGCCAGTTTTTAGCAACAACCCCTCCCACAAAAAAGTACATCATCAGCCCACATAGGTGTGAGCAATTTTAGGGTTATGTCTCCTTGGATAGAAGGAAAGGTGTGGTATCCATTCTTAAGTTGTTGGAAGAAAATGGCACTACATGCCTCTAATGCATGGATTTGATTGAAATCATGAATGTTACTTTTTTTTTCTTTCTGCATGTAAGACATAATTTGTGGGATACTATCTTGGATAGATAGTGCATACAGGCTGATGTGAAGCCAAATTAATGTAGTCAGACATGAGAATGCCATTTGCATTGCCACCACCACTGTCACTTTCATGAACAACTTTCTACTTGCAAAAGTTTGAAAGTAGAGTTCATTGGTTTGAAAGAGAATAAAATGTGCCATTTCATCAAAGGTGCCAAACACAACTCCGCTGTTTTTAGCCAGGATGCACCTTTGCAAGGTTTTAACAAACAGACACCAAATCCTGCAAAGTGTTAGATTTAAAAATGGTGCTAAAAAATGAAGGCACATACCTTAAAATTGAACTTGATACTGATGCATCAACCAATCATAAAATGTCTGAATTGTTTTGATTGAAATTAACAAAATCCATCAAGGAATCATTTTTAATTGGTCACTTTGATCAAATTAGCAGTTTTCCTCAATTTTTCTAATGTCATATATTACAGGTTTCCACTTCTGTGGATTTGATCCTTTAATATGAAACCTTCCAATGGAACTTTGAAGTGGCACAAGAAATAGACTGAGCTGGTGCAAATAGGATGAGCCTAATTTTTCTTCCATTTAAAGAAGGAAAGGTCAATATCCTGAATACAGTGAGTTATTTGCTCTGCATATAGAGAGCTAACTTGGGACCAAATGAATTTCTTGTGCATTTCAGCTCTTGAGGTTAGGGCAGTAGACATTAGCGTAGTGTTGGAGTTTCCTAACAGTTGTGGGATGGAGGACAGTGTATATTTTTAATGCTTTTTTTCTTCAGAGATCTGTCATCCCAAGAGGCAATCATGTTATGCCCATATCTTGGTTGGTTTGTGAGAATTTACAAACAGAAAAATACACTATTTTACCTTTACAGCATAAAGATATTTCAGTTTTTCCCTTAAAAATCAAGCTGGAGTAATTTTTATTTTTAAAATGTGCACATGTAGTGCATTTTTTATTTCTCCTTTTTCTTTGATCAAGAAATGCAAACAATTTTAGGAGAACAAAATTTATTTTTATGTTGCCTATGTACTTGACCAAAAATGTTGATATTTCTGTTAAATTAAATTTATTCTTTCCATGTAAGAGTATCACTATGTATATCTGTTGTTTTTATATGTTGATGTCATTTTAAAATTATCATATGCATTATTATACTAATAATATAATAAAGGTAGACAATAATTTTTACCAAAGATTTACCGAGTACAGATTTTCAATAATCCAATTTTTAATTTTACCTAATGACAAGTACCTTTGTTTCAGGCAGGTTATGCTTAGTATTTGAAATTCACCATATATAGTCATTTATAAGTTGGATCCAACTGCAAGCAGCACAGACAAAGATCTGCCATCACATAATGTGCCAGCAGATTTAAGTCCATACAGTTCATTAGAACTAATCAAGAAAACAAACAAACCAGACCCTGATCTGCAAGTGCATTTTGTGATGGCAGATCTGGGTCTATTTTATTTGCATTTGGACCCAACTTTAAAGCAAATATATAGTGTAAGCAAACACAAGTGTATAACTCTGTTGAATAATTTTGTGTGCATACAATATCGTGAAAATAATAAGCAATGGTATTGAAATTTGTCTCAAATATCTTTTTGAATGTTTACACATTTTTTTTACTGAACAATTTCACATTCCCAAAATAGATTAAAACAGAATACTTGAAATCTGTAAAAGCAAGATTGTGATAATTAATCCAAATCATTGTGCCCATTATGTATTTATTGTTTCATTACATTTTTTTCCTTTTGAGTGTTTATTTGGTGTATTTGATGTTATGCATAAAGATACGTACCAACAACACATCATCATAAAAAAAAAAAAGTTGTTTGGTGTGTTCGCCTACTGCCATCAAAGCTTTAATTATCTTTTTTATAACTCATTATTTGATGTTTTACCCCTTTATTTCCACCAAATAGGATTTGTAATGGTTCAGCATAACCATGGTAGGCACTGTTAGAGTCTACCCACATGTCCATCCATCACACATTGGTTTTGCATTACGGTCATTTAAGGCACTGTGTTGGGCATCTTATTTCAGCGTCTTTTTAATGTGCACCAAATAGAATTCTTTGTAACTTGTATACATCTTTTATATGTTGTATTGCATCATTATCTCATTAATGTAACATTGTATAAAAGAATGTTTTAACCCTTCTCATAAAGCACGATATATGATTAATTTCATGTACAGTAAACCTGTCTTGGAAGATCACTGCTATGTGAGACCACCTGTCTTGAGAGACCACATTCTCCAAGACAAGCTCTACTGTATTTTAAATTGCAACATCTTTTGACAATGGTTCTTACAAAATTGTTCTATGTTGCAAATCAACATTTGTTTCTTCCATCAAATTTTGACTTTAGTTACAGGGATACTTTTTAAAGCTTTAATTTTTTTTTCTTTGTTTAATAACCACAGAAGACCTTTTTTATATAAACATATTGAATTATTCAGATCTGATAATATTTATTGGGAATTTACTTTTATTAATAGCTTTAGAGCTTTAATATTTCTGACATACTTAGAAAAATATGGATATTATGTGGTTAATAATAATTAGTAGGGATATTTTTGTAATTCATTATGCATGCTGACCAAATGTTACGTGTGCAGTTGTAAGTGTTGTAATATATTACTGACAGAAATTTTGCACTTTACTCCTGTATTCTTTTTATATCTATATACTATATAAATCTTATTTTGTATATGAAAAAGGTGAAGGAGGTAAATGCCTGTAAACTGTAATTTTTCATGATTCCACTATTTGATGTAGTTCCAAAAGGAATGACAAGAATTGTGCTGTGCATTGAATTTTTGTTACAATATACACCTTCTTAGCTATACCAAGGAACAAAGAACAGAACCTGTAGAATTAATTTCTCACTCATACAAGAAATTTAAAGTTGACGTCCAGAAGGCTTCCAGAAAATAACCCTAATTTTATAACACTTTGATACCATGTATACTTGTTTAAAAGTAAAATCTATCTGCCAGAGACATTGACCCTAATCAACCAGTGCATTATGTGATGGCAAATCAAGGTCTCTGTTGTTTACAGTAGGTTTTAAAGCAAATAGACAGTAAGAAACTTAGTTTTAAGACTTGCCTTTTATGACACAATACTTATTTAATGGAAAATTTGGGTAGTGTTATTTTGAATGAGAACAAGTCTTAACATATTACGATAGTAGTGGGGGCCCAAAGTGGCCGAGTAGTCTAAAGCACTCTCCGTTACGGATCAATGCCATCTCACCTCTGTCTGCGTGGGTTCGAATCTAAAATTCGGCTAATGTAGTTATGTGAGCAAGCTTGCCAGTAGCTTCTTGTGGGTCTGTGGTTCTTTCCGGGGGTTTTCTCGGGTTCTTCCTCCACCAATAATACTGGCCGCCATGTATAGCCTATTGTGTGCTGAAAAAAATGGCGTTAAATCCTAAAATAACAACAATGATAGTAGTGCATTTGGATATTTAAATTCAACATTTTGTATCCCAGAAATTACAATAGCTCATAGGTTCTAGATGTGATTAATCACTTGTTTTGAAGTGAGGGAGAGTGCTTCAAACCTATTCTACATCAAAAATTGATCAAAAATGTTTTGCTAGTCAAGATGGTGCTAATAGAACAGCCCCATACCTTTTTTTTACAGTGACAGCATAATCAGTAATAGACTGTGATGCTAATTTCATTTCTACTGAAGGGCAAAGAAGCTTATCTCCAACTGCAAATTTATAATCACTTTCATTACAACATTTACACAAACTTGTTCCAAATCAATGAAAGTCCAGTTTTTTTGTACAAAGAGTAAAAACACTGCATTTTGCTTGTTATTCATGTGGGGAAAAAACATCATAGAATCTCTTGTGTATTTATAAAACTTTATAATGAGAACTATATTAACAATAAATATCTTTTTACAGAATATAGTTCATACTTTGTTCTAAATGCCATGTTATATCACAGTGTTTATTATGTAATCATTATTACATGTGTTCATGAGTCGATGAACATTAGCATTACACCTAAGCTCACAGTGGGTGTTAAACAGGAAGCAGGACATTACTCCCCTGTTAATTACACCCCCACCCCCGCCCCCACCATTAGCATGATATAGTAATACAGGTACAAAACTGAACTAAAGCAAATGCAGTGATGACGACGAGCAGCGACAAAACACAATCTGATACTTGCAAGGGATTGCACATAACATTCAGCTGTAGTCATATAAATGTATTTTATGGTACTATAACATTATGATATGATGATTTTAATATTGAATATTCCTGGACAAGTATATGTTTTCAAGGCTGAAAACAGGTACAAAACTGAACTAAAGCAAATGCAGTGATGACGACGAGCAGCGATAAAACACAATCTGATACTTGCAAGGGATTGCACATAACATTCAGCTGTAGTCATATAAATGTATTTTATGGTACTATAACATTATGATATGATTTTAATATTGAATATTCCTGGACAAGTATATGTTTTCAAGGCTGAGATTCATTTACTGTAATAAAAATTTGCATTTGAAATTTTAATTTATTATTTATTCTTAGGGTATAGTAATTATGTTATATAATAATATATGGGGGGGGGGGAACAAACCAGGGTTTAATGATGGGGGGAAATTCCTAGACCCATTAAACAATCTATGGAAACTGGGGAGTCAAGGTCATGCTGTCAGGGAAAGTATATTGATTGCACCTGAGCAGAGCCATAGAGAGTGGTCATAGGCCCATGGTTAAGAAACAACTTGGCCGCTCCTAGAACTTGTTCAAAACAACTTTTTCTTTTATAAAAATTAAAAAGTGTTGTTTGGCCCGTGCCCTGGGGATAAATGTTTATCAACTTTTAAACACATAAATTAAAAAAATGTATTCTGTGAGTCACCAAATTTTTAATGTAGAAAATACTAACAAGTAAGGGCCATTATAGTAAAACATACATGTGACCAAGGGAAGGCACTTTTAATGTGGGCTATTTGCTGATAGATGCAATTTAGAGTTTTCTTATCATTTTTATATGAACTATGCTATTGAAGTACCCTGACATATTTTTTTTAACTTCCTTCCCTGGGTACCATGTGTTTAAATGGAGCAGGCCTTATTATACCAATACATGTACATTGATTGTGGAATTTGAGAAAAATTCTCAACCATTTTTAATTTTGATCACAAAGGAGATTCAGTGAATATTGCTTTGTTAATATCTTGTCAAAGTATTTAATGTTTATTAATCTCGGACATTGTTAAGTAATATTGGTTTTTAAGCAAGAATAATATTAACAATTAAGCTGGGGACTCTGGCATCAAATGGGTGAATAAATGTGGCAAAACAAATATAGAAAACAGTAAATCCTTGAACACTTTATTAATAAGTATATAGCAATCAAACATCTCATTTGAGTTTTTTTTAAAATGATTCCTGGTTACCTGTTGTAAATTTCATTTCAATATGGCATTAATATAGAACTGATTAAATAATTATCCATATAAAAATAATGGGGGAAAAAAAACACTTCTGACTAGTACATGTGGAATAATTGACAATATCATTATCTAATGGCTTCAATACATGTCATGTATAACATTCCAGATCCAGGTTTTTGTTGTTGTAAAACTTTACAAAAAATAGTTCAAGTAATAAATGTTACTCCAGACAAGTTTTACTCAAAACTGTATGCATATTTTGTAAACCAGTTTCACATTTTCATCCTGAGGATGAACAAAAGTTAAGTTTTAATTCTTAATTGTACATAATGCATAACATATGTAACAAGAGAGATCTCTGTTTAATTATGACACATTTAGAGGTATGCAGTGTGTATTATAAGATGTGCTATTGCAATAACATTTAAATATTGTCATTTTTGTCATGCTAAGTTTTTAATATGATACAGTATTGAAAAATAATAATGTCCAACATTTAAAGAATCAATGTAACAATGACACAGTGTTCAACATTTAAAGATACAATATAACAATGACAGTGTTCAAGCAGGATCCTCATCATGTCTAAATTTACAAAAATATACATGGTAGTAAAATGAGACAACAAAATTCTAATTAAATTGCTGTAAAACAAATATAAAAAAAAGATACCAACCATAGAGCAACATACATATGATTACAAAATGTTAAAAATATAGTTCTAAAAAGAAAATATAAACACTACACAAACGACTAAAATAAACAACCCGTAGTATACACCTGACATGCCTGTCATGTGAAATAACATGAAGCCTGTGAAGTAGCTACACGTAATAGCAGTTGGCCAAGAAATCGGTCAGTTGGATGGTTTATGTATAGTTACAATGCTATGATTTGCATGTTATTAAAAAAAACAAGTGTTGCATGATTTTTGTGGTCTTTTTCAAATCTATATCCATATTTGATAGCACATCAGCTTAATATGCCAGCACCAAAAGATCTTTACTCCATGATGCTTTTGTCAGAGTTGGTCCAATTCTATGAGCAGATTTATATATATATATTTACAAGCTTTTAGATTTCCAGTAAGGGCAGCAATATCTGATCGTGGATCAACATCATTGGTTATGTGAAAAAGACCTTAGAGACTATGTAAAATATGGTCAAATTCTGTTGAGTGGATTTTTGTACATGTTAAAGGTTTTTCTATTTTGTAGTAACAACAGCCACGTTTGATATCTGATTTTAGTTATTTCAAGATGCTTTCAGTTAAATATATTCAAATTCTATGTGGCAATGTTTGATAAGCCATTGAAGGATTTGTTTAATTTTAGTAATAATGTTTTTTTATATCACAAATTGGCAAAATTGTTCTTTACATTCTTGAGAGTCATTCATGCCAGGGTGCTTCCTGTCAAATGTGGTCAAATTCTGTTGAGTGGGTTTTGAGTAAAAGTCATTTCGTCTTTTTTTTCTTTCTTAGTAACAATAGCCTTTCTTGATGACTTATTGGCATTTTTGGTATAAATTTGAAAGGTTTTGTAGTGCAGGTAAGCTTTCTGTCAATACTGGTTAAAATTTGGGAGTGTATTTTTTTTTTTTAGAGAAGTCTTTTCAAGTTTTTGTTTTAGTTTTTCATGATGGTATCCATATCTGATGGTGATTCAGCAAAAACAGGTCTGAAAGCATTTAATATCACTATAACGTTCTATCTTTTGTTTCAAATCAAAAGTCTTTCAAGCAGTAACTGAGATGTTATTAAAATGTTTTCCTGCTTTATATCAGATTTGGTCAAATTATGTTAGGCATTTAAAGCTTTCTGTACTTTTAGTAACATTGGTCTGATGTGATAGAGGATGAGCACCATCTGTAAAAGAAAGCAGTCCTTCATGCACAGATGCTTTCAGTCACATTTGCTTAAATTCTTCTAAGCAGTTTTAAAATAGCTGTTTAAAGGTTTTTCTATTTTTAGCAGTGGTAACCATATATGATGACATCAGCATAATTTGTACAATCAAAGGCTTTTATGACATGATGCTTTCTGAAAAGTTTGATTGAAATAGTTTTTAGTAGTTGTTGTAGAAAGTGAAAATAGCAAAATTGTTCCTGGATGCATGCTGGAGCCACAGCCATACAATAAGTGCTTTTGGCATTACTGCTGGTTAAACTAAAAATGCTACAAATACAAGCTAACAATTCAAAATAATATTTAAAATCTGTACAGCAGTATTTCTGGTGGTGACTCAATTTTATTCTCTACAATTATTGATTAAAAAAATGCTTACTGACAATACAACTGCTTTTCTACTATAGAGGTACCTAATTGTCAAAGAACATAAAATCGTCACAACCACTCATAATTGCATGAGATACTGAGATTTTTGTAAATCTAAAATGCAAAACCAAGAAAAATGCACGTGTAACAATGTATAGATATATAAATCACATTCTTTTTCAAATGATACATTTATTGGACTTAAAAAGAAAATTCAAACTTGCTACTACAACCATATACTAGTTTAATGTAAATTGTAATAATTGAAATAAATTTCTTCACTTTACTCGCATAAATATATGTAAAAATAAATTTAGGCAGAACATTACAAGTATGGTGACCAAAAGAAAATTGTTTACAATGAATAAAAGCAAAAATGTCTGCCAACAGATGTGAGAAATTGTATGTAGACATTTCTGCAATTCAAGTAAGTACAGATATAATAAATTGTCATGGATTACATAACCCACTTCAATTAAGCCGTAAGTAGTCCCCAATAATAATTCTACACATTAATTATCATGTAGAAAATAATTTTGGACTAAAGAATTGCTGACCTTTGTCATGAATTGCTGACCTTTGTCATGAACAGTCTTTTCAGTACTATAAAGAGTGAATAAAACCTCAAGTTTCTTTTTGTTTCTTTTTCTTACACATTTATTACAAAAAATCTACTTGAGAAGCTTTTATTACTGTCCACACCTAGAAACCAGATTTTACAGGATGAAAATCATTTTATGTCACTATGGACTGATACCAAGTATCACAACCATTAGAAAATATAGTTCACAGATCAGTATATGCTTTGATTAGTCACAACAACTGACGCCTCAAGTGAAAATGCATCAAGTCCACTCATCTACATGTAGTACCTTATATGAACGGCTACCAAAACAATTTTTGGTAATGTTGTGGTAGTATGGGCTCTGGAATGTGCAGGCAAGTGTTTATCTCACATAAACAGGTCCTAGGTTTGATACCAGGCAGAAACACAGTATGGAGCAAATTATTGATATTGCTTGTTTAGCGCTATGGTGTCAATCAAGGTTCCTAGATTTGTCAACCATAGGGATTTTAATATACATCCTCATTTAATAATAATAATAATAATAATAATAATAATAATATATATATATATATATATATATATATATATATATATATATATATATATATATATATATATATATAGTCTTAAGAGTAATTCTCCTTAGGCCAGTGCTTGGAGTAATGGGACATTACTCCCTTATATAAATAAAGTTATTAGAAGAATAGTTCGCAAATCAGTAAATGCTTTGATGAGTCACGACAACTGACGCCTCAAGTGAAAATGCATCAAGTCCACTAATCTAATTCTAATTCCAATTCCCATGTACAATACACACTGTTACATTGTGGAAAGTAGCATATCACAATATACAATATATAGTCAAGATTAGAACATACAAAGCTTAATTATATTTAATCATCCAAAGTTCCAACTTCATTGGTAATAATGGGATTTGTATACCATGGTGAAATCTTTGTGGCTATAAGCTGAACACAGATACTTAATTGTAAAATGTGGGCCACAGTGACCTTTGGTTGCAAGGGAGTAGTACAAAGAGAAATGGATCCAATTACTGATTCAAGATTCCAGCATAAGTGGCACCCAGTAAGTAACCTTTAAAAAAAAAACTGCAAAGTCACTGAACGATGAAATATATTGCAAAGTCACTGAACGATGAAATATATGTCATATAGTTTATGCTATATGTGTTAAATAATTATCAAGATTCGTCCCCTCACCAAATTTCTTGGTTCTAGGAAAGATACACAGTCTATCAAATATCCATGACAGTAAAGTTCTAAATTAGGTAAAATCTTATTCAAAGTTGGTATAAAGATTTTAACATAGCTGTAACAATATTTCAGTCATATCATTATATCTGCAGTGTGACAGTTTATAGTGTTGTCTAGCACTGGGGCATCATGCCACAGACATGTAGCATGATGTCCCACCCTGTCACATGATGCTGACACCAGGCCAACCAGTCCTAACACTAAAGTCTTAATGCTGAGTGCCAAGTGAGGCAGCTGTTAGTATCATTTTTATAAGTCTTTGATATGACTCGGCGTGGGATCAAACCCAAATCATCCTGCATCCGAGGAGGACGCTCTAACCACTAACGCCCAGAGCGGGTAGTATAAAGTAAAAATAGAAACATAATTAACCCAACTGAATCAGCAATATGACCCGATATGCAAGCTATGCTATGAGTGTGTAGTGCTCATCAAAATGCATCTCCTTTTTCAATTCTGGATATGATAAAATGCACATAGCATTAAATAAAATGCAAGCTAAGCACACAAACTAATCCTAAACCAATAAAATATGAAATGCAGCTAACTGTGATCTTTTCTGTTCAGGTGTGATACTAAGAGAGATGTATAAAATCATCTAATGTATGATTCTAGCATGAAGTTAAACCATAAGA
The DNA here is from genome assembly GCA_030141615.1 of Unio pictorum. Lineage (NCBI taxonomy): Eukaryota > Metazoa > Mollusca > Bivalvia > Unionida > Unionidae > Unio > Unio pictorum. The sequence continues at coordinate 8,957,343 of JARLTB010000101.1, read as the reverse complement.
AGGGTTACAGTGTTCTGTCAGTGCTCATCAGGATGCATTCCTCTACATTTTCATGATTCCAGGTATAAATTATGTATACATGCTGCATTAACGATACCTATTTGGCCATCCATTAAACACAAAAACTGAAACTAAGCCAAACAAATGTGAAATGTTGGTCACAGTGACCTCTAATTGCTGTAATGATGTGGGACTAACAAAGATGCATACAATCATCTAGTTTGATGTTTCTGGCATGAAACGGTGCTTAATAAATAAACACAAAACTGAACCCAAGTCAGCAAAGCATGAAATTACTGCCCCAGTAACATATTTGTATGATGAGAGTGTAATACGCATTAAAATGCATCACATCACCACATTTCATGATTCTAGATGGAACAATAACAGGTGAAATATTATGTAATCATGACATTCTGCTTATACAGAAGAGACAGGAAATCCTAATAATTATGTACCTGTAAACATGTAGTAATATTAAACCAATGTTTATATTGGCAACTCGTGTAACAAATTGGGTTATACATAATGCTATAACAATTTTTCATTAAGAACCTTAATGTCAATGCCATTAATGCCACCATTGTTGCCCTCACATACTGTACAAATTGGCAATCTATCAACTAATTTAAAAAAATTACAGGAATTCACTAAGAATTATTCATAGTTATAATTTTGTGAATAAAGGTTACCAAACATCAGCAATACAGGGACCTTAGCTACTAAATAATCCATATAGAACATAAATTCAATTTACATGCCTCTAAAATTTAATATCATGTACCTACCATAATTCTCGGAAAACTCAACTTCAAATATGCATTTACAGATATTCCAACTCTTAACATAGTATATAGCGTTTATGTTTATTCTACAATGGGTTTTTTTCTTCAGGATATCAGACTTTAGTATGTCTATTGCAATTATTCTCTCTCTCACACACACACATAATTAGGTATTTTCATCAATATTAAGTAGTTTTCATCAATATTAGGTAGTTTTCATATCATACTGAAATCCACTGTCAACTTGAATTAGATTTCATCAAGTAACTTTTACAGATGAAAGATGAACTCTGCTGGATCTTTATATCCTTGTTTTAGTGAAGTAAACATACCTATATGTTTAAATAAATTAGGCTCAAGCAAATAACCAGGAATATTGTTTGACTGAATAAACTTGTTTATGATAATATCTTTATGCACACTGTTATCTTGAAAGGCAGTGAGGTATCCAGTTAGCCTTGGAATTATGGAAGTGGGATACAAAACAGCTGGAGTACAACATCCTGGTGTGTCACGAAATATAAAAAGTTGTGGAGAAACCCTTCGCAATTCATTTAGGTTTTGACGACCCACAATAGAGGCGATTATAATCATCAAAATGAAGCCACTAACAAAATAGAATAATAACTGAGAATATCTGAGTTTTTCTTTGCTCAATAAAATATGGAAAATTATTAGAATTGGACTACCTACAGCACCCACACTAAGAAGTTCCACAATTCGATCAAATTCAAAGGCATAACCCTGCCAGCGTTCTGGGTAGAAAAGCTTAATGAATGCAAGCTTTCTAGATCCACTTTCATCCAAAAGATGGCTAGAATGTAAAATATTTCGATCAATGTTAAATTTCAGAACATGAAACAAATCCTTATGAGGTATCACATCATCTTCTAACATTAAAACAAATTTTGAATCAAAAGCATAGGTGACATTTAGACAAAAAGCATAATCAACGCTTTCCTTGATGTAGATGCTATAAGGGATTGCAGAATCTCTAGATCCAAATGCATAAAGGTGAGAAATATTGATATGAGTTGGAAGATTGGATGATCCGAAGCGTTCCACATATGGGATATAGGTTTTAAGAAAGGTAGCATCGATATTGTTACCTGGATTTTGATCCACAGAACAGATAATCAAGAATTTTCTCCTAAATAACATATCACGTTTAGCTAACTCATCCACTCTTGCTGCTGCCTGCAGAGCATAGCCAGGTTGAATTGTGTCAAGCTGTATGCTTGATCTGTCATTGGTCACAATACAAATTACAAGGTCAAGTTGATGATTCTCAGCTGAGGAATTGTACAAATCAAGAGATGCTGTGCCATCTAAACTTTCAAAATACTTTTTCGCTGACTGAAGCCTCTTTTCGTTGAGATTGCTTGCTATCTGGATGAGAGTTTCTGACTTGTGAATTTTGTTATACAGTAACGAATAAGGAAGATTGTATGTGGCATAAGGAAGAAGAGCAAATAAAGTGATAACCGTAAGAAGTAAAATCTTCCATAAATGAGGGTTCCAACAGAAGACTGTCCGCAATGAGAATCGAAACATATTGAAAACAGCTTGGAGTAGTGAACTGAGGTAGAAACAAAGTCAAATAAATAAGATTGGTCGATATTTTGATGATCCTGGGATAATTGTTATGACCCTCTAATATAGTGGTCTATGTTGGTCCATCCATTTCCTCTCAGTAATGCTTTTGTAGTGATCACAACATAACAGTATTTCAATGTTAAAATTATGATCACACTAAATAGTAATCATGACAAAAACTGATATAAAGTAAGTAAAGAACAGAAACTCCATACTATGTAGGATATGATTCAAATAGAGATGCATCAACTGCAAGATCCTATATACCCCAATTAGCCTGTCTGTCTTGGACTGTTATTCATCATGTCCTAGCTGCGAGTTCATGTACATGCAGAGATTACAAGACATTTTATTTATCGCATGCAACACAATCCACTTAATTCTGGTCTTCTGATCTTCATACCTGAAACAAAAAACAAGCTTGAAAATTGAACAATTATCATACTTCTTTTGGAAGGTGCACATTCCCTAAAATCATTGCCAAGTTTCAATGTTGTCTTGTAATTACTGTTTGGCTTCAATAAAGTAAATCTTGGTGCTTGAACAAAATGATGTGAAAATATGCAATCATATATACATTTTAATAAATTACAATACAATTTACTGATAGTATTCATTACCTACTACATGTATCAAACTATAAATATGGTTATTGTTTGGGGTTTAATACATAATAGGCTAGACATTGGAGCCAGTATAACTTGTGGAAGAAGAACCTGGTTAAGCAACAGTAAGAACCATCAACCCACAAGAATCTAGTGACAAGCTTTCTCACATACACATACCATCAATATTACAAAATATAATGAAAATTTTACATAATTTAAAGAGTAACAAATATTGTTTCAATTCAGTCCAAAATTAAAGCAAATTAGGTTTGTTTTCAGTTCTCATTATACTTTTTTACATATTTTTGACATTTTTTACATGAGAAACAATTTCTGCACCCACCTCTTTCAAAAACCATGAAAACCCTTACATGTAGATGTTATCGTAGTAAACACAATGCAGTACCTATGTAACTGAAAATTTTAACATGGGTCGAAGTGCCTTTCATATATGATTTTCATAGTGATCAATGAATAAATTATCATTTAACCAGGAAAACTTCAAATTCTGACGTGTGATTTTAAAAATCTTTATTAATGACATCATTAATGATTCTGATCTATGCAACCAAGCTGATAAAATCAAACTTGCCTACACTCACCAAAACCTTTTTTCACATTGTAAATGGAGTGTAGTACTTGGATTTTGTGGTTTACCAACTAAGAAATGTAAGCAAACCCTTTAAAGCTCCAAGCTATTTCACATGAAAGGAAAACCAATGAACAGCTTGCGACTTTCTCCGCCATAAGGCTAATATATCTGGTGACGACTGTAAAAATACTATGAGATATTTTGGACTTTATGAAAAACTCTAATCAGCAAATAAAAAATTTGCCAGAAACCATCTGAACAATTAAATGTACTCAAAGAAATTAGAAAATACTACATAACTGAAGGAAGACAGGCAGTTTACCAGTCATTCATCATGGCAAACTTTTAACTGCTGTCCCCGAACCAGGCATTCAGCAATTGTCGATGTATGTAATATGAAAAATTCTAACATTGAGCTTCTGCTTGAACAATTTCAAGACACCTTATACAGAACTCTTTGAAATCAGCAATGTTTTAACTCGTCACATCCGAAGGATGAAGGTCATGGCACATATTAGTTCTACTAAATAAGCAGAGAAAACAGCTGAATCTACCGTATATTGCCCTACCCTTTTCTGACTTGCTTTATGTTGAGTTCAGTATCAATTCTCTTTCGCTCAAAAAGTAATGTAAAACTGTTTAAAGATAGTATTTTAATGCTTACTGGGCCATGTTTCTGCCAATTTAACGACTGTTTACATCTGCAATTGCGCTTCAATCTTCATGAACCTAGACAATAAACCGCACATTAATTGATGGGTGTTATTTAGGTAGCCCAATCACATGCAAATTATTACACTATGTGAAGGTTTATGTGCTAATTACAAGTAAAGATGAACACATTTGTTTAATACAGTATATCATCCTGTAAAGTAGGGAAATGGAACTTGCATCTCAGTACTTTGCAGCTGTTACTCATAGAAACCTATTTTCGAGGTATGTTATTGAATCAGACTAAGCATATATTAATAGTTTCGCCATGTTAATATAATATAGAATATTATTTTTGTTTTTATAATGTTTATTGGCTCAAAGACGAAATAACATTATTTATTAAGTGAATATTTAGAACACTATATATTTTTTAAAAAATACCGATCCGCAGCCACTTTTCTTCTTTCTCAACATCAAGCTCGCGTCCATTACTTGTGCCACTTTCACTACTCTGACAAGGGAGAGGTGTCGGGTTGCTATAAATTTAAGCACAGGGCGGACCCCGTTATTTATATGTATCTTTAGGCTCAGCTTTGAAATGTTTGTCGTTATTTTTACATATTGATTTACTGAATGATTGATTTATAAATAAGAAATAGAGTATTAAAAGGAAGAAACACTAGAAAGGGTATATGATATCACAGGAGTCTGACGTTTTATCAATAAAGTACGGCGAAATGTCTGACAAAATGAAATACCCTTAACAATAACATATATTTATAACGTCAGACTATATATGTTATTGTTAAGGGTATTTCATTTTGTCAGACATTTCGCCGTACTTTATTGATAAAACGTCAAACTCCTCTCGTCGTAGACCAGTTTGAATGTTTGTTATGAAGGAGTGGTCGATCGATCGATGTACATGATTCCCATGCTTCACGAGTATTAAAATCAATTCCCCGTATTACTAACAAAAAGCTTCTGGCATTCCTACTCTAGTTCTTGAGACAGACAACACGTCGAGCAGTACAACACCTCGTGAAGATGAAGAGCACGTGGCTTTCACGCAAGTGAAAGACCTGGGATTGAATGTAAATTGGGAAAATTATACCTTTCGAGTCTGGTAAGGTATCATTTGTGTTTTTCTGTGATAAAATTATTAATGCCGGCGTGTGTATTGTGCATTGTATTTGCGTCGGTTAAATTCTGTATTGCATTTGTCTTGTATTTTAAGTATGCGCTTTGTATTGGTTTAGGTTTATTACGTACATTTTCATTTCACAATAAATCACGCAACCGACAAGCGATTGTTGTCATTTAAACCCTAAATGAGACTGAGCTCACATCTGGCGCCCACCGTGGGACTTATTGTGAGATGAAATGGCGATGCCGTTGATAGTGATGGTTTCACACGGCGCAACGTTGACGGCATGCATATTGGTAGATCTTACTGTAAATGACTTCCACTCGATGCTATGAATAGCAATTTTCTATGTATCTGGAATTATATCGGTAGGAGGACTATCATGTAATCCCTACAGTAGATATAGGCCATTGAAAATTGAAATACCAGTTTTTGCAAATAAATCAAGCTATTTTTTTTAATGGAGATGCATACAAGAATGATGCAAAATTAAGTCTAAACTGTCTCTGTGATGCAGATTGACGTGATTTCAGGACATGAAATGAGTGGAGGGTAGGCAATTCTCAAAATGCATTTTTGTCAATTTTCAGAAAAAAACATGGTTCACTTAATTTCATGAAAATTAACAAACTCTTGATAGTGCCTGAAAACATATTTATAGCTTTAGTTTTAATTAGGACAAACAATGAAAGCTTTACAAAGTCACGTGTATCGGTAGCCTGCTGAGGAATGTGTACCCTTTTCACCCAACAATATTTATTTCATGAAATCCAACACAACTGTTGGACCTTCATTACCACTGTTTCATGTTTGTATAAATTATTTCAACAGAATATAGCCATGCTTAATAATACTAAACTTCAGAACTGAAAAAATATCTGTAGAGGGGCCATAAAAAGGGGAGATAACTCAGTGGGCCTTTTCCTTTGCCAAACATTTGGATTCGCATCACAATTAGTATTTCCAGCTCAGTGCCCATTTTAGAACATTTTTCCTCTCATTTTGGTGGTGATAGAAAAGTTATATTTAATGCATTTTTGGTAGGGATTTAATGGTAATGGTTTATTCTCGAGAATATGAGCTCAGAGTGGTTGTCTGAGTGTATTTCGGCGACATTGCACATTGAGTAATAAGGCCTTGGTGATGATCTGGAAGTGAAATCTGTTCTGTTTACATGCTGCTCTGTTTACAGTGCAGCCTCTCAAAAAAGTGCCTGTGAACCTTTCACAAGAATTTCAGTGTAGTCATCTTTGGAGGTATTTTAAATTAACATATGATTTCTATTGATTGTCACCCAGTGGAAAATTAAGTACAGAGAAATATATGTAGAGAACATATAATAAAATTAAAGTTGATGTATGTCCATTCTGAAAAAGAGCTTTCTAGGACTAAATTCATAAAGGTATAATCGTGCAATGGCACCGTTCATTTGAATAAATTGAATGCATATATTTCAAGAGGAGAAACACAAACACTATTTTGCTTATCTCAATGAAATAAAAAAAAAAATATGTGAAATGACCTCAAAAATTTAAATCTAGCTTTGCACACTACCGACCGAAAATGGTGTTAATGCGCTAAATATTTGAGGGATACCTTTGCCTACGCACCGGTCATTGCAGATACGGCTGAAACAACCTGATAGTGGGGGTTTTTTTGGGGGGTGGGGTGGGGGTGGGCACCATACAGATGCCCCTCCCCCATTTAAAAAAAAACAACTCAAAAAGTGTTTTTGTGTACGAGTGTATGCCCCCTGATATGTAGTTTTTTTTATTGTTTTTTTTTAGAGATTTCATTTAATTTAAACTAACCTTAAGATTGTCCCATCGGGATTATATAAAATAGGAGGATTTTGATCCCGAGCCTGAAGGCCCATCATGGGATTCCTGTTTTCTTTATTTTTTAAGACAACTCTGGCTAGGGGTTCCCTATATCATGTGTCTGTTATTTATGTTGTGCTATTTGTATGTTGCTATATGCATATCTATATATCTATCTGTGTATATATATATATATATATATATATATATATATATATATATATATATATATATATATATATATAGAGAGAGAGAGAGAGAGAGATATATATATATATATATATATATATATATATATATATATATATATATAGATAGATAGATAGATAGATAGATATATATATAGATATATATATATATAGATATAGATATATATAGATATAGATAGATATATAGATATAGATATACATACATATATATATATATATATATATATATATATATATATATATATATATATATATATATATATATATATATATATATATATATATATAATCTTGGACTCCGGAAAGATGGCCGCCATCGCTTGACTGCTCGAGAGTGGGCTCTTCCGATTTTGTACTATATTTGTGATATTTGTGCTTGTTTTCTGTCATCGTCTACATTGTGTTTCATCATGCATTGGCTGTTCCGTTCGTGTGTGTTGATTCATCTCCTTGTTTTGGAAGCGAGATCAATTGGATTTTTTCTCAGCTGTTTTGTCCCGCTTTTGAGACGTAATTTGTTTTTGAAAAACCGCCGTCACGTGACCGCTTACACTACGACGAATCCTCATTAATTGGATTAAATGACCACACCTTGGTTCTAGATACTACGTTGTGCGCAAGACTGAACGAACTGGGAATTCATTCATCATTTTTTAAATGTAAACGGAAGCGAAAAAAGAAACGTTCTTTCAAAGCCGTCCGGCGTAGAACAGGAAGAAGGATTCCAGTTATCTCCCTTTCGCCCGTAACGGATAAACAAATTAAAATTCTGCCGTTAATTTTAATAACCTGGTTCAAATTCCTCTTAAATCGTCAACCGTTGTCAACTGTCCCAGGGATACCACTACGTATTGCATTATTCAACGCTCAATCAGTAGGATCACCGCAAAAGCGCACAGAAATTGTTAATTTTATCAACGACCAGGATATTGATGTCTTTTTCCTGACAGAGACTTGGTTACATCCGGACAGTGATGAATGTAAGTGTGCGGATTTAACACCCAGCGATTACTCCATCAAGTCGTTCCCCCGCAACTCTCGCGGAGGTGGAATTGCTGTAATTACAAAGAATTCCATGATCAAATGCCTCAAGTACAACACAACCTTCAACTTCTGCCACACATCGTTTGAACTAGTCCAAACAACGCTCACACTGGAACAAAGGTCAGTCCATTTTTTCTGTCTCTACCGTCCTCCTCCTAATAAAAAAATCAACCTGACTGAATCTCTCTTTTTGGAGCAGTTTCCAAATCTTCTAGAGTATGGAAATTCGATAGGTGGCAACCTAATTATTCTTGGAGATTTCAACTTTCACTATGACTGTCCTGGTAAACCAAACACGTCAAAACTCCTAGATTCCATTCATGTTTTCAATCTTAAACAGTCAGTTAACCAACCTACCCATAAACTTGGTCACATGTTAGACTGGTTTCTTTATAGACCTGATGATAATATTCTGCAATCAACCCTTGAATTCCACGAACTTGCATCGGATCACCTCTGCATTGTATGCCATCTCGACGTATCAGTCCCTAACCCTCCACCTCTATTTGCTACTGAGAGAAACCTCCTTATGATAAATAGAACCAAATTCATGCATGACATCCAAGAAAACCTAACAACTTTCTTACATCCAACAGTGGAACAACTTGATAACTGCCTGCGTTCATTGCTTGAAAAACATGCCCAAGCCACCAAATGCAGAATATCAATAAAAAAAAAAGTGTTCTCCTTGGTATAGCAGTGTTAGGGACCAGCTTCGCACTGCTAAAAGACATCGCCAAAAAGCAGAGAGGCTTTGGCTTTCCACCAGACTCGCTATTCATAAATCTACGAAGCCGCTAAGAAGAACGTCACAAACATAGTTCATTTAGCCAAATCATCCCACTACAGTACTAAGATCACGGAGAGTTCCAGCTGCAAAGAGCTCTTCGAGATAACTAACAAACTAATGTCAAGGAACAAATGTACACCACTTCCAACGACGTTCTCTCCACTAGACCTACCAGACCAATTTGCAAATTTCTTCAATGACACAGTTCAAACCATTAGAGATTCGCTTGACAGCATCATTTCAACTGATTCGTCACCATACAGGTATGATGCAGAATTTCAGCGACAACCGTTAGGAGCATTTGAACCTGTTTCTATAGATTTAGTAAGGACAGTCGTGATGAAAAGTGCACCAAAGTCTTGTGAACTTGATCCAATTCCGACATCACTGCTGCTTGAGTGCTTAGACCCAATATTGCCTTCACTAACTGATGTTATTAATATCTCTTTCTCATCAGGGGAATTCCCATCATTTTTCAAAACTGCCATCGTAAAGTCACTGCTGAAGAAACCAACACTGGACCATAACGATTTAAAGAACTACCGCCCAGTTTTTAATATCCTTTTCATATAAAAAATCTTAGAAAAGGTTGTTCTAACTCAACTTGTATCTCATTTGAATTCAAACAGTCTTTCTAGTAATGTACAGTCTGCATATCGCCCTTGCCACAGTACGGAAGCTACTCTTCTGAAAGTATTTAGTGACATTCTCTCTGCTTTGGATAGTGGAAAGATTACAGTCCTCACTCTCCTGGATTTATCTGCAGCATTTGACACAATAGACCATGATATATTACTTCACCGTCTCCAGCATGTATTTGGCATTCAGAATATAGCCTTACAGTGGTTCAAGTCCTACTTAGTCAACATGACACAAAGTATATCTGCAAATGGAATACACTCCAGCCCAGTTGACGTATGTTCTGGTGTTCCACAGGGATCTGTTCTTGGACCTGTTCTCTTCATTCTGTACACTCAGCTGCTCTCAAGTGCCATAGATCACCCAGTGTCGCACCAATTGTATGCTGATGACACCCAAATATACAAGTCTAGCCACCGAACTGAAGTTGATGCTACAATCCATGGAGTAGAGAAGTGCATTTCGGATGTGAAATCATGGATGACATGTAACAAGCTGGAGATGAATGATGATAAAACTGCGGCTATTCTGATCACAACACAAAGACTTTCTCATTCACATCCTTTCCCTCAGACAATAAATATCAGCAACACCAACGTTAAATTCTCAGTCAGTACGGAATCTAGGCGTTACTCTAGACAGTACTCTCACATTGCACCAACATGTCATGAACATCTGCAGGGCTGCATATCTTGAATTGAGACGCATCAGTTCCATTCGTAAATATCTTTTCAGTTGATGCCACAAAAACACTTGTGTGTTCATTAGTACTTTCAAGACTGGACTATCGCAACTCAATTCTGTCTAGTTCATCACAATATTTACTCTAGAAACTTAAAAAAGTTCAAAACACAGCTGCACGGATCATCTTTAGAGTACCTCGATCAGAGCACACGTCACCACTGCTCTGTACCCTACACTGGCTATCAATTCGATACAGAATCAAACACAAAATTTGTTCTCTGTGCTATATTTCAATGACAGACTCCATTCCAACATACCTATCCAGCCTCACCCATGTGTATACACCAGCTAGATCCTTACGCTCTTCTTCTGATAATCGTATACGCATTTGTTCCCAAGGTGAAAACAAAGTCATATGGACAACGTTCGTTTGCAGCAGCAGAGGAGGCGAATCAGACAACATTTTTAAACAAGTTTTCAATGGATTTGGGCTTAAAACACTATCAAAACAATGAAATCGGGCAAAAAATCAATGAAATCAGGCAAAAAATAATAATGAAAAAATCAATGAAATCAGTCAAAAAAAAAATAATGAAATAAAAAACACGTTCATGCTGGCGGTTTCAAAATGGTTAAAAACTCTTCAACCGAATATTTTATCAAGTCCGATACGATATCGTGTCCTCGGGTCTGCTAAATTTATTGTCACAAATCCGTGTGGTTTTGACTGAGCATGACTAAAGAAATTTCGAAATTGATTATGATTCATATCACCGCAGCACCAAGTTTGCCAAATATTTCTAAGAGTATGAGTATCAACTCCGTTAAATACACACAACACATTGCAATTATCGCGAATCACTTTTGGTATTTGTGTGTACCGTTGAGTGACATATATCACATCCGTGTTTTTGTGCCGCCCCCGGGAAAAGATTCTAGCGGGATTTTTTTGATTATCTAACATGATATCGTCATACACGACTAAATTGTTAATACTTCCATCGATGTCTTCCACGGAAGGGGCTTCATCAATATCAGTAATAAATTCAATAATATCATCATCGATTTGAAATTCTTTTGCTTTCTCGTTAAAATCCTTTAGCACTTCATAGCATCGCTGATCGTCTACACTCGGGGCTATTAAATACAATTTGTCCCATTTCATCCATCTCGTTATCAAATTAAGTAGCAGTTGTGTCTTTCCGCTTCCAGATGGTCCGATTATAATCATTCTAATTGAATTCGGTAACATTTCATGGTGTTTAATAGGTTCTCGTCGTCGGGTAGCTGAATAATCAATTACATTCATGATGTTATATATAAATTATGGATCTATATTGTGTGAAGTGTAAAAAACGTACTGACACAGATGACTTGACGACGATTACAACAAAAAATAACCGATCAGCGCTTTCTGGTAAATGCGTACAATGTAGTACAAAGAAATTTAGATTTGTTTCTGAACCCAAGGAACCTTTAAAAATAAACGAGGAGGTGATATCGCAGCCAAGCTAACTAAACTCCCTGGAACCCCATGGGCAAGGTATCCAGGAGAAAAACACCTTCCAGGGTATAGTTATTGTGGACCGGGAACAAGACTTGATATCAGACTCAATAATCATAACCAACCCATCCCCGGTGAAGAACCAATAAACGCCATTGATAAGGCCTGTCACCTTCATGATGTTGCTTATGAAAGCAATAATCTGCAACACAGGCATCTAGCAGATGTGAAATTGATTCGTGCGTTAAATGCTATTCCTGATAAATCTTTCAAAGAAAAATTGGCTTCCTTTTTGATAAAATCGGCTATGAAAAGCAAATTGATGTTAGGTGCTGGTAATTAATAACAACATGGAATCATTTATTATTCCCCAAGAGGATACTGGAGGGGTAGCGCTGCAATCCATAAACTCGCTAGCGCTGCAAAAGTGAAGAAAAAAAAACCACTGCGGCGGATTGGTTATCTAAACAGGCACTATGGCAAATTTATCTACCACCGCCTAAACAAATTCAATTCTCGCATTTTGATGTGACCTTTCCTAATGAAGTTCATCAGGCTGATATATTATTTTTGCCACATGATGGTGGTTACAAATACGCTTTAACCATAATTGATGTTGCAAGTCGATACAAAGAAGCAGAACCGTTAAAAACAAAATCAGCCACTGAAGTGGCTTCTGCATTTGAAAGGATTTATCGACGAGGCCCTCTGCACTGGCCAAATCTATTACAAGTTGATCCTGGCAAGGAATTTCAGGGTGCAGTGTTATCTACAATGAAATATCACAATGTCACCATCAGACGGGGGCATACTGCGCTACATCGTGATCAGGCAATTGTTGAACGGTTTAATAGGACGATTGCTGAGCGGTTATTTGGATATCAATACGCAAAAGAATTTATCCAAGAAAAAAGATCCCGAGAATGGGTTAAAAGATTACCAGCTGTGATTACTGCACTGAATAACGAGATTACTAGAACAATCAGCATGAAACCTATCAATGCGATTAAAAAGAAGTCAATACCTGAAAAACCACAAAAAGATTTCAAAGAACCAATTCTTGGTAGTAATGTCATTGTGAGGTATTTATACGAACCAGGAGAGCATGAAGGGCGGCAGAAAAAAGGCCACTGATCCTATTTGGAGTTTTACTGTACACAAGATATCTAGTATAACACGATCTACGGGTAGACCTCCAGTTTATAATCTGGATTCAACTGCCCCTCAACGGGGTTTTACTAGACAACAATTACAAGTGATTCCTGACGATACTCAATTGCCACCGCATGGTTTTAATTAGCGCCGTTGCGTCTGTTGCACTCAAGACAAGTTAACATCACATTATTTCTGACATGACCGAGATTGTTATTTTTTCTGTCTACGGTGAATTGGCGAGGATCTTTATCCGAATACTGCCAACGCATTATACAATTGCAACTTGCGCAGTGATTATTCTGTTGTTTCTTCAAAGTGATTATTAATTTAGCATCAATATCAAATTCTCGTTGGTTTTTTCTTTTGTCTTGTTGTTTGTAAACGGAGAGTTTTTTATCAATAATTTTAACATCAATATCATCTATTGTGGTGTCATTATCATCGAAAACAATTCTTCGAAGTTGATTTATTCTTCTTACTCTGGATACTGCGAGATAGACTAAATTTGACCATTCGATGCGATTATCTACCATCCAAACAATTGTATCCGATATAGTCAACCCCTGTGAAGAATGTATTGTTGCTGCGTATCCTAGCGTCCACGGGGATTTATTAGCACGCAATGCATCTTCAACGACATTGATATCAACCAGCACAATATCATTTAATACCAGAATTTGTTTTTCACTCTGTCCTGGAATATCAACTTCAATGTTCTGTTTTCGTGTATCCGATGGCCTATAACATAACGGTACTGGAAGTGTTGCAAATTTTTGTTTATGCAATTCAAATAACTTCATCTGAAGTGTGTCCCTGACTATTTTTCTACTTGCAATTATCAAATCATTTGGTCTCCATGCTTCCCAAAACTCATTCATTGGAGTTTCTGAAATTATTTTACGCGCTATTTCACACTGGATTCTATCCGGTTGTAATCTAATTAGTTTCTTCAATTCTTTTAATTTTTCATCAAGTGATCTATGATCGGTATCAATTTCTTCATAATAGTCTACAAAACCCTTTAGCCATTCATGTGGGGATGCACCGACAAATGGTGGTGGTTGTCCGTGATCACCGCACATGACGATTTTTGTATTTTTTAATAACAACCACTCAAGAAATATTTTTAATACATCTTCTGACACTGTGTCTATTTCATCCCAAATGATAATTTCAGGAATAAATTTCTCTCCCATGCGCTCAGGAGTCCATTTATCTCCCTTCCATCGGAAAAAACTGTGATAGGTACAGGCATTTACCCCTCTCTGTATCATTTCTCTTGCAAGTCTGTGTGTTGGTGTTAGTACAATCATATTTGGATTGGAAACACGAAATAACTCAATTGCCCAGGTTGTTTTTCCTGACCCACCACAGCCGTTTTAATAAACTGTTTTATACCGGCATATTGGATCAGAAATCGGTGGTGCATTAGAAAATTCTGAACACTGATTGCTTTCTAAATAATTATTTTCAATTGTAACATCTGCTAATTGAATATAATCATGAAGCATTTCCTTCTTAATTCTCCATGACCCCCAATTCTCGTTGCCAGTAGCCTTAAAATCAGCCATTTTGCTATTTATGTAAAATGAGTCAGTGGCAACTCTAACTGCGGTGTTAGGAAATTTATTGATCATTGAAAATAAATTGATAGAAGCATAACCGAGCATAGAAGCTCTTAAGTGTGTGTACTGCGGATTGTATCCATCATTGTAAGTAACAATTGTACCCAATTTGGTTCCATCGGACATAAATGCGTCCTTACGATTGACATATATCCCCTTATTTGTTAAATCCGCGATTACAAAATCGTATTCAGCTTTGTCTATAATCAACCGTGAAGAATATCTTGTATTATCGTATTTGCCACCCTGGGTAAATTTACCGATTATTCTTCTACTGAGATCTTTTGCTTCGTTGTTTCTGATTTCAAATAACTGTTTGGACCAATCCATGATTTGCTGTTCATTAAAATTAGGAAACAGTTTTCACTGTTCACTAATTATTTTTTCTAGATCAGGTTGTGGTAACCAGACTGATTTCTGTGCTCGATAGGATATAATTGCTTCACTGACAATTAATGATTTTAACATCTTACAATCAAGCATATACCGTAATAACACTATTGGCATCCAGTGTTTTTTAGACATGTGTTTACCAATCCAAAGATAACTACACGGATGAAGTCCTGTAGCCATTTCAAATGATACTACACAAGCGAATCCTGTTAAATCAAAATCAGGCAGTGGTCCATTAATAGCAACACGGGTCATTTCGTGTGTGGGGTGTCCAAATCGTTTGAAATATTTCTCGCATTCTCCATACCCAAGAAAACTTCCTGGATAACACGCAATCATATCAACGGAAATAACGGTTTCAGGGTCGTATTTTGTATTCCATAACCCTCCATGGCTGTATTCAAAACAGGACAATCTGACATCTGATAAAAACTCACTTCTTGTTGGTTTCCACGCGTTTTTCTTCCTAGCAAAATGTGCTGCAATTGATGGTAGTGTAAAACAGTTTGCTAATAATTGATCGTTGTCTTCCCCCTCCCCAGAACTCTGGGGTGAAAACTCACTAGCTAGTTTTTTTATTTGATTATGCAGTTCTTCGGTACGGTACAATTCTCCGTTGGGCCTTACAAACTGATCAAATCTACATTCCTCGTCTGAAGTACTATGAAATAGCCACATTGACACAGGATCGTTTTTACTCAAATGGTAAATAGCATCAAATAATTTCTGCTCTGAAAAAAACTCTTCGGTTTGGGATAGATATTTTACGGTTCTATCCCGTGGGAATATTGTTACTGCAGATGACCACGCGTGTTCATTATGATCAATAATTTCAATTGTAGCTCCCTGTGATTTATATTTCGATTCGTATAATACTTCTCCGGTGATTGTCCTTACTGATATTGGAAATCTTAATGATTTTTCTAATTTAATTATATCCTGAATTGTTGCCCCATTCTCTTTTACCGTTAATTCCCATTCGGTTATTTTTTTTCGTCTTAGATCAGTTAGTTTATTTCCCCGGGACGCATTTGTAAAGTGTTCCATTATTCGTTCTGCTACACAATTGAGCCCTGTCGAATATTTCATGGGTGCTAGTTTTGCAATATCAGGTTTTTCATTGAGCGGATATATCCCGTAAACAACTGCTGTGACAGGATAAGATCTTTCGTAGTATGGTTTGTGAATTCCGGTCAAAATTCCTGGTTTGGAATCTTGATTCACGGTGACAGTTTTTTTGTCCCTGAGAATGGGTTCAAATTTATCCCTAATAATCCATTTTCCATCATCACGGATAAGGAATTTTATTCGGAAAAAATGACTTTTTTCCCCAACACGTGAAATTATCACTGCTGCTTTTTCATCATTCATGGTAGCGTCAACAACACCATCAATTCGAAATGTTGACCAACAATAAGATGCTCCATCACGCTTGAATTCATTAAAACAGTCTCTGATTTTACTAATCATGGCTTTATCAAGAATCTTATTCTTGGGTGTATTAGAAACTATATCAAGATTGAATTGAGCATCTTTCCAGGGTAATCTCTTGTTACGTTTTTTGGGTCTATCGAGATTAAATTTAGGATTAATTTTCAATAATCTCTTAAACTCTTTCATGTTTCCGTCTCTTGGACGTTTGAGATTAATTTTGTTACGTTTTTTGGGTTATCGAGATTAAATTTAGGATTAATTTTCAATAATCTCTTAAACTCTTTCATGTTTCCGTCTCTTGGACGTTTGAGATTAATTTTCAATAATCTCTTGTTTCCGTCTCTTGGACGTTTTTTTGGTTTATCGAGATTAAATTTAGGATTAATTTTCAATAATCTCTTAAACTCCCTCATATTTCCGTCTATTGGACGTTTTTTTTTTGGTCTATCGAGATTAAATTTAGGATTAATTTTCAATAATCTCTTAAACTCCTTATCAGTATTGAATTGAGCATTTTTCAAGGGTGTTCTCTTTAACTCCCTCATGCTATATTAAAAACAAGTATTTAAATGAAAGATTTATGTATAATGAATCACTGCAAATGGCTTATGATTGGATCAGTAACCTCGTGTAACAAATCATGCAGAAATGAGTTCTGTAGGTATCATATGCAAAGCTTTCGTCGTGGGAGCCTTGGTCCGTTACCCTGTATTCGATGTGGGGTTGGGGTCAGAGGGGAATCGCAGTTATGTATTGCTTGTGGTGGAAAGCGATACAGGGAATTGAAGCGTTATTATGATAAAAGAATAAAAAATGGACAATCAATCAGAAATTATGACCCTGACCCTGACGCTGACAAAGTCAGTATCAAGGA
Organism: Unio pictorum; assembly: GCA_030141615.1. Lineage (NCBI taxonomy): Eukaryota > Metazoa > Mollusca > Bivalvia > Unionida > Unionidae > Unio > Unio pictorum. The sequence continues at coordinate 8,939,790 of JARLTB010000101.1, read as the reverse complement.
TAAAATCATAAGAACTCCCCAAGACTACATCGAAAGATTCTCCAGTGATGTAATCATTAGACCAAACACTGAATTAGACAAACAATAGTATTAGTATACGAATGAACCAAGAATTCAGACCACACCCAGTGATTACAAATTATGAAGCATCCAGTGATGGTACTGTCAGAAACCGTAGACTGAAGAAACCGGTCGGTTTTGTGAGTAATCATGGGCATTTGATGTTTACTGTTGGAAAGAAGAAATATTACAATCATCGTTTCGTATTTGAATGTTTTAATGGATTAATCAAAGATGGTCTTGTTATCGATCACAAGGATTCTAATCCAAGGAACAATTCTTTATCAAATCTGCAAGCTATCACACAAAGTGAGAATTTGAAACGAGGTGGGACTGGAAAATACTCGAAAAAAGCGAGACCAGTAAAATCTTTGAATACAACAACTAATGAAGAAACAATTTTTCAATCCATAACAAGCGCCGGTAGGCACTTCGATATTTGTTTATCTTCTGTTCAAAAAGTTGCAGAGGGAATTTATCGATCTGCCATTTCAAAAGAGACCGGACAAAATCTTCAATTTAGTTATGTCTGATACGTCATATTTTTCAATTAGAGATATGTCATTGTTATAGAATAATGAATTCTGAAAACATGAATAGCATCATAGTTGAAATAGCAAAATTGAAAAATCAGGATATCAAACTATCAGATGGCTTAAATCCTGATCAAATCAAGTCGGATTTTCAGGATATAGAATACGGAGTTAACAACAATAAATATATGCTACCAAAGAAGTATGCACTCATAAAAAAAATTCAGAATTCTATTAGAGACTCTCTTGCATTTTCCAGTGACATCAGTGTGTTCGTTCCGTTGTATACTATCGTAGAAGGAATACGAAAAGAATTAGGTAACGAATACGAATTGAAAAAAGAAGTCAACTCTAAAATTAGAAACCTACGGGCGTTAATTCAAGAAAATGAACAATTTTGATTGCCCGACCATTTATCATTTTTTGATTGTGACCGACCATTATCATCGACCCTCATTTTTTTAGCCGACCTTCAAGAGGGATGTCAAAAATAGAATGGAGCAAGTGCTAGTATTATTTATTTTTATAAGAATTTCCACACTTGCTCCATCATTGATAGAGCCGTTAAAACACTTCCATGATGGTGTTAAAAATCATCAGATGTGTCAAAAATAGAATGAAGGAAGTGTCAGTATTAAATATTTTATATACAATTTGGTCACTTCCTTCATCAATGATAGAGCTGTTAAAACACTTCCACGATGGTGTTAAAAAATCATCCGACATGTCAAATTGGAAAATTGTTTTCGTCTGTTAGGTCGGGATTGAAAAATTGTTTTACAATTGAAAAATTGTTTCTGATTTCAAATAATGGTCAATGAAGCATTAACAACCCGATTGGCTCGTGAACGACTAGATGCAATTAGGAGATTTATACCAATTCGTGACTCTGTCAGGAATAAACTGCAACAACGACAGAGTCTTCTGACTGATTTTGCTGCTGGATCTGAAGAATTGTTCAAACCAGTAACCACAGCAACGAAGGAGGTAGTGTCAACAATCTCTGAACAAGGAAAGACCTTTCTCCCTGTGTTAGAAAAAATAGCACAAACAAAACAAATGGAATCAAAAAGAACAGTAGATGATTTACGCGTGAGATTTAACGAGGAAGGGTTAGCAGAAATTGATAAAACTGATCCAACAGGAATTCCTGCGCTTGTTGTTACGTCTTATGAAAACAGAAAAAAAATGGTTGAAACCAGAACATCATAAATATGTTAGAAATATAACCCATTAGGCTGATATATTTTACAAAATCAAAACTGAAAAAAGTCAAATTAAGACAGATAGTGCATCATACATTGAATATATCAAGATGGTGGATCACGTGTATAATCAATATGAAGAACTAAAACAACAACAAAAAACGCCAAAATTGCCAAGAAAGCGACAGCAACCTGCAAAGAAAATATCTTTCTCGCCTAAAAATCTACAACAACTACCACCTGATGATGATGATGATTATTTACAAACCACGGATACAGACAAACTAGATGAAGCAACTGGTTATAGCGGAAGTGGATTAGGAACCCCAAGTAGGGTATGTCCTGATAGTGTTATCAATGATATATCACGATTAGATGTTCTTGTAGGAGGTTTCCGAGCTGGAAATAATTCACCGGAAATAATTAATGAATCAGCTGATATCTGTAGACGGTTATTTCAAGGCGGTATCATGGATATCAAAACATATCGAGATTTTATTGGCGAGTTAGCGGAAAGTGGGTATCATAGTGACTGAATTGAAAAATCAATTGATTAGATAAATAACAATTGAAAACACTAGTGTTTTTATAATAATGATCATACACTACAATCATGATAAACCAACCCCCGTCTATGTAGTTAATTCACGGTTTCCAGTTTATAGAGCATACTACGGAGATGGTTTAGGTAATACCATTGCAGGGTTTTTTGCGAGAATGGCCCCAAAAGTGATGCCGTTAGCTAAACAATTATCAATGAAAGCCATTGATGTTATTCGTGATAAGGGTATTGGTGCTGTTGGAGATCTTGTCGGAAAAGCGTTTTCAGCTGCGAAGAATAAATTAACATCATTAGTGAGACGAAAAAAGAAACCGTTACCGTCTACAGCGGAAATGCCTGCAAGTGTTAGTAAAATAATAAATAACGCAGTAGATGAAAAATTAGCGTCGATGGTGACTCCAAGTGACCAAAGCAAGATTGCAAATATGATAGCAGGAAGTGGCTTTAAAAAACTACGACGATGAAATGGAAAATCGCGATTTTGACTCTGATAAACAGAATAAAATGTTCAAAAAGTCACATGATCCAGCGTTTGATATAGACGCCCCAGTTAGCAAGGATGATTCTGTACGCGATTATCAATATTACGCCTATCATGCAATAGACTCAAATAGTCGATCAAGAATTGAACTTCAAGTCCATGATACCAGTAAATACTTTTTGCCTTGTGAAGCATTTATCGAAGTAGAAGGAGAACTTGTAACAGCTGCTGATACTACTGCTGTACCAGCACCGTATCCAGATGGTACTCAAGTCGGGTTTGTCAATAATGGTATTATGGCACTATTTGAGAGTGCTAGATATCTCATTGATGGAAAAGAAATTGAGTCGATAGATCGTGATGTTGATGTGGCTACAACAATAATCGGGCTAGCAAGATATTCTGATGATTATACAAGATCAGCAGGACCTTCTATGATGTTTGCAAAAGATGTTAAAAATACCGCTGGAGGAAATCAATTTGTTGTAAGACGACCAAAAAAACGTGATAATAGTGATGCTGATGTCGAGGATATGATTATAAACAACGATGTTAATTTCAATCTAGGAGCTGCAACACGTATTTCAATGTTGGGAGTAGGGCGTAAATCATTTTCATGCGCGATTCCACTGCATCATATATTTGGATTCTGTAGAAATGTCAGAAAAGTTATTTATGGAGCGAAGCATACAGTAGCACTGGTGCGAAAGAGTGATGATAATGACGCAATTTGGAGGATTCCAGCAGACAATGCAAATCCCAATGCTGATGCTGGTAAAGTCAATTTAACAAAAATATCATTGTGGATGCCAGTGTTGACTCCAGCAATTACCGCAGAAGAACGATTACTATCATTTATGGACCAAGGAGGAAAGTCGTTGTTGAGTTGGTTATCATTGAGTACAGATGTGAAGCAATCAGATATTAACGGGTTATTCACGTGGAATCTAGCATCAAAACAAGGCATGGCTGCACCACGTCATATATTTATTGCGTTACAGGATAACACACGAAATGGCAATCAACTCTCCAGCCATATGATATTTGATCAATTAGGTGTTAAAGACGTCTCACTGAGAATAAACGGCCAGCAGGAACCATCTGAAGATGTACAACTTAATTACGGTCAAAATCATATTGCACGCGTGTATCATAGGTTGTTGTCATTTATGGCACGTGATCAAAATGTGGATACCGGTCTACAAATATCACAATTGGATTTTAAAAGCCTCTATCCGATTTATTACTTTTCACTGGAACATCTTGATTTAACAAGACAATCTGTTGTTGATATACATTTTAGAGCTAATGTTACCCGTCCTGGTGCTATTGCTAATTATAGAGCGGTTGCTGTCATTCTCAGTGATAAATCAATGCTACTTGAAGGTGTTGGTGGAAGAATGAGAGTGGTAGATGCCCCAGTAGAAAATCTTTGAACGATTTTTCATTGAAATTGTAAACGATTTAGAATCAATCTATTATCTATAATGTCATATAGTAATATCAATGTGTCTTTGACACCCGGTCAATTAAAAAAATTGCAATCCAAATCGGCTAAGCAATGTGGAACCACAATCACGTTGAAATCTAATCAAATGACTGGTGGTGCAAATAAATTATCGCTGACAACTCGTCAAATAAAACACTTCAATGATGCACTTGTAGCAAAAAAAAGGTGTTCAGATTACTCTTTCTGCGGCTGCTATCAAAAATATGATTAAAACAGGCGGTATATTTTCATTGTTAGCTGCGATTCCGGCCTTGATTGCAGCAGCAGCCCCAGCTGTGGCTAAAGCAGCGGCGTTAGGAGCCGTTGGTACCGCGGCAGGAATGGCACTAAAGAAGGCATCTGGACAGGGATATAAAAAAAAGGGAAGGGGTCTAAGACTACCAGGAACCCCGTATTCATGGTACAGCGGAAAGGGTCTAAGACTAGGACCGGTTTACTAGTTGAGGAATCTTTGGTTCCTATGTCCAATTTTGATTTAATGGATGCTGCTAAAAAAACTAGCGATTAAAAATTTCAGAGGTGTTTTTATGAAAGATCAGTTACCACATCAACCAAACAACACTGAAACAGGTATCATTAATCTCGATAACAGCACAGGACCCGGAACTCACTGGGTTGCATACGCTATTGATCCACGGGCAATCGTCTATTTTGATTCATATGGATTAGCCCCGCCAAAAGAGTTTATGCGTTACATAAAAAATTTTCCAATGAAGACTTGGTATTCTACGCTACCAACACAACAAATGAATGATCCACCAATATGCGGCAGTGAAGTATTAAATGTCCTTAACGCTATTTCAGCATCTAGAAAACCACCACACATTGTCGTAAATGAATACACCAGTAATCGAAGTCGTCAAAAACGATTTTAGAGAGAGGTGTATAAAATATCATGATTGATATTTGGGAAGACCTCTGAAACCCAAACCCGATGACACTGCAACCCCTGATTCTATCAAGGACATAAAAAAAATAATCGAAGATGAAATAGCTGAGACGTTGAATTAACAAGTGTTGATCCTAATGAAATAGTTGTATTTCAAAACAAACAGGGTAAATTGAAAACTAGTGATGTGTCATTGGATGACATTTTAGTTAAACAACGAAACGCAATCGAGAACACCGTTGCGTTATTTTCCGATCAGGGTAAACTCAAACCGGGTGTACTTTTTTCGACGATTACAGATCGATTAAAAACTCTCAAAGATTCTGTGTTGGAACTAACAGCACTTCAATCTAAAAGTGAAGAACACGGAAAACAGTTTACCTCATTCCGTAGAAATATCATTGATAAATTTATTGGAACCCCGTTGGATAAAATTGAAATAAAACTCCCGGATATCAAAAAATCCATCGATGAGACGAAAACCTTCATCGAAGCCATCAAAGGGGATGCAACGAGGATGATAAAAATTATTGAAAAAACAAAAATTCCTCATGCGAAAACCAATAACGTAGTATACACGATCCAACACGGATCATTTGCATGGACACCTACAAACAACAAATTAGATATCACTGCAACCGTTAAGGGTATTTATCGATTAACACTAGTAACACCATTGACTCAATTTAATATTTCATCGTCGAGTTCATCCGGGGTCAATAATACGATTTCAACGATCATCGACAAGGATACAACTGAAAAGTTCACGATAACATCTACTGATAAAAATTTGATTAGGTTTTCAACAACATGGTATGTTGAATTCGTAGCGGATTTAAGTAAATAACTTAATTGAAAGGAAAATCCTTCGGATTTCACAATTGAAAACGCTAGTGTTTTTAAAATAAAAATGATTTCATCATCGCATTATCGCTATGATCAGGTCAGAGAATTTCAAACTAGACTCAAAACCCTCACTGAAGAGTATGCAATGAAAATTAAAAAATATCGCAGGAGAATTACCGCAATTGATGTTACTGTGTACGCTGTGAGTGGTGTAATCACCGGAGCCGGTATTATACTGTCTTCAGTAACAATGATGGCCCCGATAGCTGTTCCAATTTGCATTTCTGCGGCAACAACAATCGCGGGAATAATTTCAATAATAACAAAAAAATATCATCATGCAGCCAACGGAAACTACAAGACTACATAATTCAATTTCATGTTGTGTCCACTGCATACTCGCAATTATCCTCATTGATATCGTCATCTCTCGATGATACAATTATATCAGAGAGTGAGTTTTCAGCGATGGTCAGTATTTATGATTCTGCGATGTCAAAATTAGAAATACAACAACATGAGTATAATAACAATGACAACACAGATGGTATTACTTCAACAAATAGTGGAGAACACAAACCCAGTACAAACCAGCATGATCTCAATAACATCAACGAATCCAGAATTCAGTGTGAATTTCCCCTCTCCGGTCCCAGTGAAGGAAATCGTGCTAGCAAAATTACGAGTGTATCACAGTTGGCCTAATATCAGATAAAAATCATTTGGTGGTCAACAACCCAATAATTCACTGGTATTTGCGAATAAGAATAAAGACGACGGTACCCCAGACTGGAACGTTGTTTCCATACCAACCGGATCATACCAAATTGAACAAATCAATAATGAATTCGCGCGTAGAATATAATCCATTACTGGAGCAGAATCAAAAATAGCTATAACAGTTCATGAGCCAACACTATCATCTGCCATTGAAATAAGCACAGATGGTTATGTCGTAGATATCTATCAAAGCTCAATAAGGACCGTACTAGGATGGCCTGAATTACCACCCCCGGGAAAAACCGTTGATTTACCAGAACCAAAAAAATCTGATTATGTCACATACACGACAAAATTTGACAATCCAATAAAAAGCTATAGCGATTATGACAAATTGAATTTTTTCACTGAATTAGATGAGGGAGGGGATAAATACTACATAACTCGACAGGATAAAATCACTGAAAATTTCACAGCGTTCAATAACGATATTTCACAGTTGTTAATATCCCTTAAATCCGGTACTCTCACCCGAGATGATTTATCAACGTCGTAGAAACATGTAACAGAATCCTCAGTGACATGGATATATTTCATTCACTAATCATACGAGAGGTATCCCTTGCCAGACATCCTAACACGAAAATAAAATTTGCGACAAAATATCATATAAGCGTAGAAAATATTTCCGAATTCAATCTACCAGGATATAATCTCTTAGAATTACAAAAATCTCTCAATGATGCCATCGATGAAGGTTTCAAAATAATTCATGACGAATGGAAAAAAGCAACATCACCGAAAATAAAAATCCTCAAACATAATAACGACCCAGATGGTGGCGGCAGGCATATTGCTCCGTTCAATGTGAATATTTCATCGGTGATAGCAATCAATTTAGTATGTGATGTTATCGAAGGAAGCTATCAAATAAATTTAGAACGATCAAATCAAGCTCAGCAGGGATATATTTTGTATTCATTTGCACCAACAGCCCCTCCAGGATTTCTAATTATTGAGTCCCCGGTGAATCCAGTCTATATGCGATGTCATAATAATTCATTAACCAGAATTAATTTCAAACTCACTGACCAGTCTAATAATCTGATTGATCTACAAGGTGAAGTTTTACAAATTAGTCTGTTTGTGAAATCCTGAAAGGATTTTCATCCTGAAGGATTTTCGTCATCGGATTGGATAAAATATTCGGTTGAAAAGTTTTTACTCATTGCATGATCGTCTCCATTGGCAAATGGAAGCTTTCTCTTTTTTGATTTCATTGATTTTTTCATTATTTTTTTTGGCCTGATTTCATTGATTTTTTGCCTGATTTCATTGTTTTGATAGGGTTTTAAGCCTTAATCCATTGAAAACTTGTTTAAAAATGTTGTCTGATTCGCCTCCTCTGCTGCTTTTGCACACCAGGGCCCGGCGACGTGGAACGAATTGCCCATTGAAATTAGACACAAAGACACATTGGTCCCTTTTAAGAGTGCTCTCAAGACTCACCTGTTTCGACTGCAGGGACAACCTTAGCGACCTAATCATGTTTTGTATCTTATATGTTTTCAGAATGTTTTTATGTTTTCCAATTTCATTGTTTTGTCATTTGTTGTTCTGTAGTGTAGTCATATCATTATTGATGGTGTAAAGCGCTTAGAGCTTATAAAGATTAGGCGCTATACAAAGTCCTCATTTTTATTATTATTATTATTATTATTATTATTATTATTATTATTATTATTATTATTATTATACAGTGTATCTTGTAAGGATAGCCTTGTAAGATCAAATTTCCCAGTTGTTTAAATTTTAAAGACCCCTAAACGGTCTTCATAGAAAAAAAAATTATTTTTAATTTTATAGAATTTTGAATTTTGTACAAGGCATGGTGTACTAAATTTTAAAATTTAGATGGTTGTTTCCAACCATTTTTTAATGCTTGTTATATTATGTTCCATACCTTGTAATATTCCTTATATATTCAATAGGTCTACTTACATCGAAAATGGATCCATACATTTTTATATTTTGTTTGTATTTCACCATTCTCGATCTTTTTTCGTCCTTTATTTATTTATTTTATTTATTCTATTACGTTCCAACACATTTTTTTTATTTTCCCTATAAATTGGCTTTCTGTATAGTTCACATGAACTATACAGTTCACATGAACTATACAGAGTATACATAAATATAGGTCACCAGTGACTTTTATGAGAGCATGCTTAGTGAACGACTAAACGTGCGGACGGTGATTATTTCAGTAGGTTATCTAATGTGTTTTTACTGTGTTGTTCTGCTTGATTTCTCTAGGTGAGTATTTCTTAGCTCTTTCACGGGCCTTCCCACTTCCCGTAGCGCCATGTGGTATCGCCCCGTGTCCTCCTTGTTAGTACTTCTCCTCCTGAGTACCCTGTTCCCTTCCTATCTAAAGTTTTTTTTTCTATAGTAATCACCCGTCCCGCATGCTCTCATATTCCTAACTATATAATCTGATATACCATTTAGTGTTTTTATATTATAAATCCCATCAAGGTATAAAATCTTATTTGTATTGTATGTTTGTGTTTTCCCAATTTCTCTTATGATTTCCATTCTTTCGATTTTTTTTTTTTTTTCACAAAGGGTCTTTGTTTGTGTTTTTGTAAAGGGAATGCTTTTACACAGTGGACATTTTGGCGATACTCTGACCATGTGCCGTCGCACTGTGAATTCTCCTGTCAACCACGAATCATGCATGTATTTGAACAGGATACTTTCATTTTTAGTGATTTAAGTCTGACCCAGTTTCCCCAGGCCCTATCCCAATTAACTGTTATATGTTTCTGTTCTATATTATTTTTTTTCCTTATTTATTGTGTAGTCTATTATCCATTTGTATTTTGATTTTGTGTCGATTTCCCATAATTCTTTAGCATCCCTATATTTAAGTAACATTTCTTTTATGGATCTTAATTTCCTTGGCACCTCTATTAACTTAATTAGCTTATTGTTTCTGTATATGTCTGTTCTCTGATTCATAGAGAAACCAAAATAATATATGTAGAGTCCTTGCCAAGCTATTTTTGGCTCCGCTTTAATTTCCTTAAACCTATTCAAACTGTTGGTGTATTTAATTAGGGTTGGATGGGAGAGGCCTCCGCTTTTTTCTTCCCTTTATAGTGTTTCCTTGTTTATGTAGTGCATTTTAAAAGCCCATAGATATTTGGTAATTTCGTTATCTATGCTTTTAAGCGTTGCATTTTGGATGTCTAACGATTTTAATTTATAATTAAGGTGCACACACATATAGTTTTTTGCTACCTGTGCCCGTTCCAATAGGCATAATTGCGTTAGTGCCCATATTTTTATATTATCTTGTATTTTCTCCCTGATTTCTTTGAGATTTTGTTCGTCCTCATTTTCCCCAAAATTTACCCCTAATGTTTTAACACTGTCTTTAATTAAGGTAAGAGGAAGCCCATGTCGCTTACCTCTCCAGTCTCCTATCAAGTATATCTCTGTTTTATCTCTTACCTCTCAAGTCTCCTATCAAGTATATCTCTGTTTTGTCGCTTACCTCTCCAGTCTCCTATCAAGTATATCTCTGTTTTGTCTGGGTTTATTTTAGAACTCGACACCTTTCCAAATTGGTTAAATTCCTTTAACAATTCATCATAGGAATTTTTATCTTGTATCAAAGTTAGTGCAATCATCAGCATATTGTAGCATTTTCACCTCCTCTTTAATATTTGGAACCTTAATTCCCTTAATCTTTTGGTTTTCCTAATTTTAATACTAAGTATTTCTATTGCTATTACATATAATAGCATATATATTGGGCATCTTTGCCTCACTGATCTTTTAATTTCGAATTTTTCCGTTTTTGTTCCATTTACCTGTACACATGAGTTGATATTTTTGTACAGGGTTTTAGTCCAATTTAGATTTTTTTTCCAAAACCAAATTTCTCTAGTGTCTTGTATAGGTAGATTTGTTCTAATGTGTCAAAAGCTTTTTCCTGGTCTTTTAGTACCATAGCACTATTCAGACCTTTAATATTTATGTACTCTATTATGGTTTTGATGTTTAATATGTTATTTTGCATTTCCCGCCCTTTCGGGCCACTAGTTTGATTTATGTTAATATTTTCATCAAGACACTTTCTAACTCTTTCTGCTAAAATATTACTTATAATTTTATAATCAATGTTAAGGAGGGAGATGGGCCTCCAATTTTTTAAATCTTCCCTGTCCCCTTTATATATAAGTGTTATGATCCCTTCCCTCATTGTGTTAGACATGTCTGATTTCCTTAGTGCAATGTTATTATATAACCATTTTAGTATGGGCGACAGTTCTTTCAGCTGCTTTATTCCTAGATAAATTCCCTATAGTCTCTATAATCTCGTCTTGCGAGATAAATTCCTCACGTTTCTATATCTTCGTCCTTTATGTTCTGTGAAATATATAGGTCTTTGTAGTAGCTATATATATAGTTAAGTATTTTAGTTTTGTCTGTGGTTGATTCCCTATCTATTTTAAGTGATTCTAGTGTTTTTCCCCTCCCCTTCTTAATTCCTCCCTTCTGTACAAACCTTCTGCATTTTTATATAATTTTGAAAATTTCCCCACTTTTATTTCCTTTCCCTTTTCTAATTCTTTTTTTTAAATATTTTTTTTAGTTTTTCTTTTAATGTTTTTTGGTGCCCTGTATTGTTAATGTTTTTATATAATTCTCTAAAGCTTCTATCTCTAATTTAATTTTTTTACCCTCATTTTGGATTGATGTATCGCTGCTTTTTTAAAGACCCCTTTTAAATTATCCCATTCCGAAACAATATCTAAATTCCCTTGTTTTTTAAATTTTTCTATTTCCCGTTGAATTACCCCACCCCCAATTCTATATTTTCCAAAATTTTATTATTTATCTTCCATTGTCTCCTCTCCCATCTTTTCCTTTTACTTTTCCCTATTTCTACAAAAATTAATTTATGATCAGAGATTTTATACTCTGTTACCCCTGCCTTGATGTATTTATTAGTCCCTGATTTTGATCCCCAAAATTTATCGATCCTACTTCCACTATTCCACTTGTAATTAAATGTATATTAAACTCTTAATATATTTAGCCGTCTGTATATATCAATCTTGTTTTGTGATTTCATAATGTAGTCCATCTTTTTTTTAAGAAGTTTGTCTGTTTTAGATAGTCCTCCTGTCCAGTCTATATCTTCCCCCACCAAATTGAAATCTCCCCCTATAATTAGATTACTTGACGAATATCTCTCCAGATATTTCCCCAATTCTTCTACGAGTTCTTGCCTTTTGTGCATCTTAGCTGGTATGTAGACATTTATAAAATGATCCCCTCCCATAATTATATGTATAAGTATCCCCCTGAAAAAAACCTTATAGCCTTTCCCATTTACATCCTTGATTATTCTTGATTATGGTTGTTATACCCCTACCCCTTGCGTCCGTTCCTGTTGAGTTATTCGTTATAATAATGCAGTCCATTTCTCGTTCCAGTTCTTTCATGTCGTCATTTAAATTATTATACGTCTCTTGTATATACAGTAAGTCAAAGTCTCCTATTTGTGTACTTTTTCCTTATCTAATCCATTTATATTTATAGACAATAAACGGAAGTTTTGTTCCTCCATTTTTGTTTCTTTACCAGGTTGCCGCTGTATTACTAGTGGTTATTGTTTTTATGTGACTAAACTGTATATATTATAATCATACTTTGTCCCCCTTTTGAGAGGATCCTGGATCATCCTTTCCTTATTTAACAGTGCTATCTAGCACTTCAAGGTCACTGGTGACCTCTGAAGTGAATAAGGTATCCATGTATACGTTTTAGTTTTCTTTAGCTAGATATTCAGGGGCAAGGTCGCTTGTTATATCCGTTAGAGTTCCCATTGTCATAATTTCTTCTCCCCCCCCCCCACTAATGTTTTCTGGGGTTTTCATTGCCACCTTCCTGGGTCTTTCTTCTCCTACTGATTTGGAGAGCTCTTCCTTCTTTCCTTCCTTCTCTTTTTCCAGTCCTTTCTACTCCAGTGACGCAGATACATTTGTCGCCTTCCTTTTCTTCGTCGTGTTTTTTTATCATAGGGATAGGTGTCGATGTTTTTAGGGGTTCTGGGCATTGTGACATGTCAAGAGATCCTAGGACTTCAAAGGGGTTTCCTGTGGTGAAGGCCTGATAGGACTCCTGAATTGAGCCTTCTTACGATAAATGGAGGTTACTCAGAAATATGAAATATACATGGATATATTCAAAATTGTTGGCAGCTGCAGACCTACTGTGTTTATGAATATTACTTCCTCTTAATGTATAAAAATAAAACTTTGAAAATTTTCAACGCTTCGCAAAAATACTAACTTTTACTTCCATAATCCTCTTAGTACTATAAACATGAATCCGGATATTTATTCTGTTGGGTTCCAATTGCTTTTACATTCAAAAATTCCAAATTTCTCGTATGCCGTAAAAGCAGACCACTGTTTTGGAACCGAAGCGGCCGCAGAAAACTGGAAACCAGAAACTGTTATGCCCCCTGACAGTCCTATATCTAGCAACAAATTACATTTTGTCCAATAACAGGACAGGTACGTTTGGACTCTGTATATGGTACAACTAAAATCGGGACACTGAGTTTAAAATCAGATTAAAACTGCATTAACATCGGATACTCTGTGTATCCCAGATAACTCTGTAAAGATCCGTCTGCAACGGTCACTTCGAGACCCAACGATTCAAATGAGTGAAGCACCGGCTTATCACAAAGCGACAAGTAAAAATTAGTTGACACTTTAGTTAGTCGCTATGGATCCACTATTAATAAGGGCAGTAACTGAAACATTGTTAAGATAAACCATACTCGCGTTGGAAGAAACAATGAAGCGCTTAAATGGCGTATTCTGGGTTTTAGGATGATTACCTGCTCCAGCATGGCCCTCGAAATATGAAATTACTCTTTTGAAATTGTTTTTCTCTATCATTGTCATACCCTCGGATGCTGTTACCTTTGTTACCGTTCCCCTGATGTATTCGGTAGTTGTCGTGGCCCTTCCTGCTATAGCGGCCTCTATCGTTATCGCAGTCCTTTTGGGCCTGCCTGTTACCGTTATGCCGCCCTTTGTTGATTTCAGTCAGTTCTTTGAGGAGTGGCGACTGTTCTTGCAGCTCTTTTGCAAGAGCGTTGATTAGATATTCTAATCTCTCCTATTCGTTGGATCCTAAAGTCGAAATCTCTCTCCATCTTGTATCTCTTGTCTCCGCTGTCAACCATGGGGTGATGGTGTACTTTCTTGGGGGAGATTGGGCCAGCGCCCATCGGCAAGTTCAGCTGCTTGTCGACCATCCTAATTTCTCGCAGTAACTCTTCATAGTTAATGATGGAGTCTAACTTATGACTACTCCTCAATGAAGACCAAAACTTCTTTCTAAGGAGGCCATCCTTATGCTCTGGAGAAGCATCTCGAGCCTGCAACCGAAGGTAGTCACAGATTTTCCCTTTTCTCTGGAATGAGTTGAAAAACTCGTGCACCATCACACACACACACACACACAGGGTTCCGTTCCAATATTCGACCAATCGACGCTAATAAAATACAATGCTTACCATTTGGAAAGAGGCAATTGTCGCCAACATATGTGCAAAATATTAATTTTGCACACATGGGATACCACCCCCGTGTTTTCATGACGCGTGATATGTCGGCCTATTCTGCACACAGCTTTGAAACAGATGTAATGTTTATCCATCGGACTATTAAAATGAAATACATTACGTTCTACTGTCTCTGTCAGCAGTTTAGTCGAATATGGCCCGGTTTAGAGCTAGGTTTACAAAATTCAACATAACAATGGAAATACATGGCAATAGAATTTACGCAAACTAAACCAATCTTGTAAAAATGTTACTTTTTAGTAAAGTTAAACATTTTATATATTTTTAAAAACTGGAGACTTTTATTAAATCTTTTGTTTAAGGTTCACATCTCCATCTTTTGTTCAATGTATGATTCCAAAAAATACGTCGTAAAAAGGATTTTCTAGGTTACAGGTTCAAGAAGGTAATGGAATGGGTCTTCAAGTTGACATTTAGAAATCATATTTTGATATGCATTTCGAGTCGAAATATGATATATTTGTACACTTTGAATATCACTTTTTTTACTTTTGTCAAACCTTTTGTATTTCCTTGAAACAAAACAAAATAAGTACATACATACATACATACATACATACATACATACATACATACATACATACATACATACATACATACATACATACATACATACATACATACTGTATAGCGCCTAATCTTTCGAAGCTCTAAGCTCTTTACACCATTTATAATGATATGACTATACTACAGAAAAACAAACGACAAAACGATGAAATTGGAAAACATAAAAACATGCTGAAAACATACAAGATACAAAACATTATTAGGTCTCTAAGCTGGTCCCTGTAGTCGAAACAGGTGAGTTTTAAGCACTCTTAAAAGGGACCACTGTGTCCTTGTGTCTAATTTCAATGGGCAATTCTTTGCACGTCGCCGGACCCGGCGGGGTATGCAAAAGAACATTGTCCATATGACTTCGTTTTCACAGTAGGAACAATAAGTATACGATTGTCAGAAGAAGAGCGTAAGTATCTAGCTGGTGTATACACATGGATGAGGCTGGATAGGTATGTTGGACTGGAGTCTGTCAGTGAAACATAGCACAGAGAACAAATTTTGTTTGATTCTGTATCGAATTGATAGCCAGTGTAGGGTACAGAGCAGTAGTGAGGTGTGCTCTGATCGAGGTACTCTAAAGATGATCCGTGCAGCTGAGTTTTGAACGTTTTGAAGTTTCTGTCATACATACATACATACATACATACATACATACATACATACATACATACATATATACATACATAACGGCTCCGAGTGGCCGAGTGGTCTAAAGCGCACTCCGTTACGGATCACTGCCATCTCACCTGTCTGCGTGGGTTCGAGTCTTAAGATTCGGCTAATATAGTTATGTGAGAAAGCTTGCCAGTAGCTTCTCGTGGGTCGGTGGTTCTTTCTGGGGGTTTTCCTGGATTCTTCCTCCACCATTAATACTGACCGCCAGGTATAGTCTATCGTGTGCTGAAGCATGGCGTTAAACTCTAAAACAACCTAAAACAACATCATTGAGAAGCACCTTTCTGGTGAATGCAAAGCCTTGTGGCTGATTCAGCACAACATGTTCAAAACTAGTGGTTTCAGCAAACTATGTGGTTTCCATGCAATGTAGAATTTCCCAGAAGTCATGGTCAACACTGGTTGAACAATGTCCCTAGCCCTAGTTTTGGCCATTTCTTTGCTGCCAGTCTGAGTTTTATCTTGCCAAAAATAAAAGATCATCATTAACCAGGTTTCAATATCAGCAACTGTAGGGGTCTATTATTAGTTTGGTTATTTATAATATTGTTATAGGACAAAAAAAGATTGTGGACAAAAGAAAATTATTGAATTTGACTTTATAAGCACATTGCACTATTAATTTTTTTTTTAAATATGTATAGTTGGTATAATGATCAAAAACAGTTGGTATAATGATCAAAGACAGTTGGTATAATAATAAAAGACAGTTGGTATAATAATAAAACAGTTGGTACAATGATAAAAGACAGTTGGTATAGTGATCAAAGACAGCTGGTATAATGATCAAAGGCAGTTGGTATAATGATCAAAGATCTTTAATTTGTAAAGGCGGTTTTGTCTTTTTAGGTACACAAATTTTAAAGGGACACAATACACGAGTAATGTTTTGAAAATATAAGCATTATAATGTAAATCTATTATCTGACATATACCGACATTATGGCAGTGTACACATCTAAATCAAACTGTTATACATTATTTCCTATTTTTCCATACTTTTTGTATTGGATATGATTTTGGCATAGTTTGATATAGACTCGTACACAATACTGAAATAATTGGGAGCCAAAAACAATAGGGCAAAGCAAATATTTGTTGCCGCAGTTTTGTTAGCTTTTGGAAAGTATATGGCTTTAAAATTACAACGTATCATCAAAAAATATACTTTTCAAAATGAAACTATCTTTGTTAATTTGACATTTTTTTAACATTTCAGTTATTGTACAAGGAGTCGTAAAAACGACATCTGAACGTAGTCGACAATAAAATATTACCTGTGAATATTGTGAAAAACTGCTAAAACAAAATTGTGGAGCACTTGAAACATGAAGAATCTGAAGAAGAACGGGTCCTTACCAAAAACTGACAAGGAGCATACCTTGGCCAACGAAAAAAAATAGGCATAGAGTTAATTACAAACACGTCAGCATATTGCAGTATAGAAGTGGAGGATTCAATTGTGGCAAGAAAACTGGCCACAAGCCAAAAATGATTTTTATCTCCCATGCATTTATTGTTTAGGTGTTTTCAAAAAGGGAGAGTTGTGGACAAAACCAGTGTGAAATACACTTGTATATTGACAAATTACATTTTATCTACCTTTGTATAATAAAATCTGCAATAAAATATTGCATTGGTCACATCCTGATATGAAAAATATTACGATATTCAATGTTAGCATTACCACGTGGTTGCATAGTTATTTACATGCTTCAAATACATGTACTTAAATTGGCCTTGATTTTGGTCTGTTCCCCATCGTTTTGAGGTTACCAAAGGGTACTGAAAACTGGTCAACAAGTTGTTTTAAACAGTACATGTCTTCTTAACAAATACTTTTGTATCCAATGTTATGACGAACTTTAAAGGAACTAAATCAATCACGCTAGGGGGTGCCAACTGGGGCCCGATTTGGCCCAAAGTATAAACATAACTGCGGAACAGGGGCAGCCGGGGGCGCACATTTGAGTTTTGCCCTGGGCGCCTCAAATTTGGGTGTTTTGCACTGGGCGCCAAATATCTTCACTACGCCAATGTGTTGATCAGTTGATCATTTTAGCTGTGCTGATGTTTAGTCCGAACATTCAGTGGCTGAAAGACACCCAGATGTACATGTTGTCATTGTACGAGTACATTCCCACAAGCTAGGTGGTAAGTTCAAAGGCATGACTAGCTGGAGAGTGGTCAGAAAATATGCTAATTTACAATGACTGATTGCAGAGGTAGAATAATGACCCATTGATTTATTTGTGTACAAGAGTACATCAAATGAACAGCTTTAGCTTTCATTATTGTGTTCGTTTCCAAATGTAGCAAACTAGGTATTGCATGTGACCTCAAAAGCTAGACATCTTGTCATTTAGACAAAATGCTGTTTGCAAATTTGGATAAAAAGGGTTAAACGTCAAGTTGTGAGAACTGACATTTCACGTGGAACACTGTGTATGATGCATAACGTATTGCTTGGAATAAGAACTTTCATTGGTCTGACATAATTCACTCACTCTAATGGAAAACAAGGGCTACATGTCAGTGCTGTAAAGAAGTTTGAAAATTATATGGCCAGATCCAAGTCAAATTTCAGCAACGTTGTACTTTCGTCTTGTAAATCAGCGGATTAAAGACATAACGAATGCTATGCTCACAATTTTTTTAAAATAGAAAATAAATCATATTCCTATCGATTTCATACAGGTATATATGGATGAAAGATCGTTCAAGTTTGCTGCCTGGCAAGTAAGCGGCTATCCCATGCCGACACCAAACTGTGTTGGCGAATTGCAACATTTCGATAGGGAATGCGCTCTGACGCTACACCCCCAACATTAATGTCCAAATATCAAAAATGGGGTGACAAGGGTCAGAGGAAGCTCGGACTAGTCGAAATAGACGATGAAAACAAAGGATTTGTTCAAGCTGGGACCAAGGGCTTCTGTCGACATGTACTTTTTATCTATATGTCAGTATAAGTGGGTAGGACTGTAATACATGCTTTAAAAAATAAACAAGGATACAAGTAACACTAAGCATGATACATGCCGAGTAAGTACTGTAAACTATATTGTCTCTTTTCAGTCTCAAAGTAAGCACTGGGTGGGCCATGAATTGTGAAGTCTTTAATTACCTTTATTTCCTGTTTTGCACATGCAAAATAATAATAATAATAATAATAATAATAATAATAATAATAATAATAATAAAGCAATCATTGTAGTTTATACTAGTTTACTGACATTGTAACTGAAGACATGTTCATCTTGTCGATAAAGTCTGAAAATATTTGCGTCTGTAAGTGTTGGGATACCAATAAGGTTATATTTTTTCCTGTCCTAGGATTGTATAGTACATAGCTTTCTGATTTCTAATGGCATAATGAATTGTGAAATATTTAAAAACTGAAGTTCGTTTGACTTTGCAATGGTTACTTTCAGCTATTCTGAATAGGAGAAGCATACAAACCTTCAATATTTTGCCATGCACTTTAGTTATTGTTTAAACGGAAGGCAGATTTTGCAAGCATTTACATGGCAAACGTGAAATAATCTCATTTATATGAGTAAGGGTGACAACAAAACTCCTACGCTGATTATTCGTATTGCTGTTTTTAGTAAGTGTATTATTATAAAACCAACCACTCCGGTAGCCTAGTGGTTAGAGCGTCCGCCGTAGAAGCGCGAGGAATGGGTTCAATTCCCGTCCAAATCGTACCAACGACTTACAAAAATGATAACACCTACCTCGCTTGGCGTTCAGCAGTAAGAGGTTAGTGTTAGGACTGGTTGGCCTGGTGTCGGGATCATGTGACAGGGTGGGACATCATTCTACATGGCTGTGGCATGATGCCCCAGTGCTAGACATCACTTTAAACTGCTTCATTGCAGACATCATAATGATGTGACTGAAAAATTGTTAAAGCTACATTAAAAAATCTTAAACAAACCAAATTATTATGAAACTACAATTTTGCTTGTTAACTTATTATTCTATAACAAGGGTTGATCATCAGGACACCCACCCACCCCGAATTGTATACAAAATTCTACACAGCAAAAATATTATTTTTGTTCATAATTTCAAATTTCTAAATAGATGAAACAGTCTAACACCAAAAACAATTTCAACTTGGGGGGGGGGACACTGCAATCTTCCCAACTTCTACTTGATTTATTAATGAAACTAGCGTGTCTGAAGATCACAAGTTACTCCTTTTACCAAGAATTTGTTAAACTACCTCTTATGCATCTTAGTAATCGATAAATGTTTGTAACACACAAGGAGATGGTCACCTAATTACTTGGCAGGTTGATCCAGGCTACGGCAACAACCACAGGATGCAAACAACCTGAACTAGTCACTTTCCCAACCGAGAAAGTATATCACAACTTTGTCTCGGGTACTTTAAGTTTTATTACATAAAATTGTGCTAAATATGCAGCATACCACATATAAACAGAGATGCAGCATGCTGCCGACAAATTTTACAACTTGCCCAAATTTCATTGTTATTGTTTCCTACTTTTTTTCCAGTACAGTGCCTTAAAGAGTGCCTCGAATACACATGCTAATATAAGCGTCCATTCAGGAAAAGTAATACCGTTAAGTGTCAAAAATGTACACCACTGTGTTGCAAACAGATTCTTCTGTAACATTTGGACAATTTTATGAATAGGTGGCATCAGATCCCACAAATTGTTCACCAGTATCAACATGTTGTTTTTTTTTTTTTTTTTTTTTTTTTTTTTGGGGGGGGGGTAGCTGTGTTGGCTATATCAGTCGCTAAAGAAACAGCCAAGAAGTTGATAAATCTTAAGTTGGCGATCAGTTCTATTAAAATATGGTGACTCAAAAGTTATAAAAAAGTTGCACAATGTGCCAATTTTGGTCCAAACTATATGGTGCCATGCAAATAAATTTAATTCTGCCATTTCAGCAATGCATCTTCCAGTTTGGATAAAAATTACAACCCACATAATCCAAAAAGATCATATTAGGGCATGGTGTATAGGTTAACATTTCAGAAAATGTCTTAAAACATTTTTTAAATATTGCTCTTTCTAAAAATGTGCGTGTTGAGCACTTATTTTCAGATGAACCCTTTGCTTCCTATATAAAAATCAAACCCTCTTAAATGTGCCTCCCATATGACGTTCACGACGTCATACCCTTGCTCCCCATTAAAAAAAACACATAAACTGTAAAGCAACGTCAACATAACAAAAAATATATTCTCGCATTGCTTGAATAGCCTCAAAATAACCTAATCATTTCCACCACAAGTTAGTATTAGTTATCAATGCCGGATTACCGTAAGTTATTCCTATCATTTTGTGATAAAAACAACTACCGATGCACACATTGTTTTGATATAATCACATCCAACTTGTGCTTCGAAACTTTAAACATGAATATGTAAATACTACTATGTATTTAATTAGCATACTTGGTGACATTAATTTTTAAAATATTCAATTGAAACATTACACTGCCATGTCAACGTTAAATTATTAATATTAGTTAGAAGTCACAAGTGAGCCAGACAAGAGGCAGACACGTACTAATGGCAGACATCGGGATATCTAGTCAGTGCTTGTTCATTAGACAGGCCGTAATTGTAGTCCATTTGGCACATACATTAAGGAAGATTTGAAATTCATAAGAAACATGATACAAGCATTCTGTGATTAAATATTTAACTAAATAACAAAAATAAGTCCTATATATATTACACAATGCAACATTGAATAATTCAATGTGGTATATAAGGTCATGTTTTTTAAAATATATATTACACATTTTGTAATGATAATAACATAACATAGCCGAGCAGCTCATAGCTGACAAATAGAAAATAATCTTACCAGTGCATACTAATTATTACAGCCTATAATTATCAATAATTTGTTTTCACACACAATTTAAACATGTATGGTCTTATTAAGAAAATCAGTTTCTAACAAATATATGCACCCACATGGCATGCGTGGCGCCCATTTTACTCTTGGCCGTAGTGTGATTCAGTTGGATATATGACTTTATTTCATGCAAAGATAGACTTTAATGGTTCATTTCATCGTCGTTGAAAAACTATGGTAATGTTTTGTGGGCAATAATGAAATTAAGCATCAAAGTTTTGATATTAAAAATTGTAGCTTGCAAATTATCGCACTTTTATGTAACTAATCTAGATTTTTCAATCAAAATGTATTGGCCTTCACAAAAAACATTGCATAAAGTTATTCATTCACTTGACATGCTTTCCAAACACTAGCTTATTGAAGGTTATTAAAAATATTTCATAGTTCTCATTATTTGTCATTATTGATGGGTTAAAGGTATGTAAATCTATCTTTTAGATCTATGAATGTATATATGTAAAAGAAAAATAATGATCTTACCTAATCGGTTTCATTTCATTGAAGAACTGATCTCGAATATAAATATCAACTATTTAACAATTCACTTCTCAAGAGTTTCATGTTAAGGAACAAAACAAACAAACATGACAATAAGAAAAAACTATCTACAATTGTTTTGGAGCACATCACACATACTTCTCTACAATGAACATGATTTGATGATAGACTGAGATTCTATGCAGCATAGATTGACATTGCAAATGACACAGCCAAATTTGGTTTCTTTGTCTTCTTTCTCCATGCTTGGTACAGTGTTTGTAGGTGGATTTGTTTCCTTTGAAGTGTCTGCAATCTGTGAGTCTCAATATTTTCATGTGTCCCTGGGGCTACAGAAATTGGATTATCTTCTTGATAAATAATTTAATGAATTATTGTAAGAAATTTTAATCAAACTTAAGACAAGATCAGTGAATGAAAAGTTAACTTTTTAAAATTATTTTTATGAAACTGTACGCGTTAGATTTCAGGTATTCGTGAATTTAATGTTTAGATTTATGTATAGAGATATGATAGATGGAGTTGTGTATACGATATACACGCATAAGTCTTTTATTATACATACAAATTTTAATCATTATATTATGAATTTTATTTTTACAATTAGATTAATGATGAGGGGCAATAAAATATTTAAGTATGTGAATTTCTTTTATGATCTACATATGTGCTGTGCAATTTACTGTTGGAAAAAATGCATTCAAATCTCCATCAATGGTTTGTATGTTTTCTCAGTGTTCACCTGAACTTCATCCAGTATTGGAAGTATTTTGTAAAGTTTGTCATGGTTAGGGTGATCAGCATAAAAATTTGTTGTGTTGTTATCATTTAGGTGAAAGTACTGGAGTTATCAAACCTTCTGAGTGGCATTACATTTTTGATTGCTTCATTGGATAGAAAATTGTCATTTGACCAATAAAAAGTCGTCAGGTGCTTTGATTATCCCCAATAAGATCAACATGCCAAGAAAGACAGACATTTCAGGCACACTGGTTTCTGTCCAGTCAACATCAATGATTTCATGATTCACATTTTGTTCAGCTGCAGATTTATTTGTTTCACTTAAAGTCTTATCAAAAAGACCAACTAGAAAATATAATTGGAAATAGTGGAATTTTGGTGCTGTTTCCTGCAAATTATATTCCTGACCGCTGAGTAAATGGACTTACGTCAATATTTTGCACGTCTGCAAACCAATTTGACTGATATCATCAAAGTCACTAGAGTCTGATGAGATTTCATTGTCTATATATGATGACAGAATTTCAGATCATTCGTCATTAAAGGCACCGTTGTTTAAAAAGTTTGGTATTTCGTCTTTGGAAATGAAACCAGAGAAATTGTTTTTACTTTCAGACAAATCACCGTAATCAATAGACTAGGACGATATTGGGGAATGACGAAAGGTAAAGGCGTAGAAAAGCATATCTGGGAGTTAAGGGTTAAGAAGATCAAATGCAATATGGACACTTCGTTTTTCCTTCACTCACATCAAACCATGTGCTAAAATGACCAGGCCAGGTATTCAAGGTTTGGGAGTTTTCGCTTCACATAAAGACCCTTAATTACAAGAAATGATCACGCGAGTACAAACTATAGTGCCAGAATACCTGTATTGGAAACCAGGCCAAATGTTATTTTCGAACTTATGTTTAGAGTTTGTTTACCCTAGGCTTGCACATAGCTAATAACATTTTATCTAGTATTTCAACTATCAGTTCCAGCACAACTGTTACGGTATACAATAATCTAGGGGGATACATAGACAAGTTGTTCTCTTCCTTTTTTCTTCTTCTGATATGACTGGCAGTTT
Source organism: Unio pictorum (assembly GCA_030141615.1). NCBI lineage: Eukaryota > Metazoa > Mollusca > Bivalvia > Unionida > Unionidae > Unio > Unio pictorum. Next base: position 8,915,835 of record JARLTB010000101.1, on the reverse strand, counting down.
AGGTATCACCTCATTAAAATATGTCATTAAGAAACCATATCAAAAAGAACAGAACAACATGCTGGTCTAGGGGGAATGGAGTCCCATTTTTTTTGACAACTTCTATCACATTTTTACTGAACCATTTCTTTACATCATTATCTGAAAATGCATGCAGTGGCTTAGGGTTGGGGCGGGCAAAGGAGGTGGTGGTCCGGTGCAACAGTTTAGTAAGAGTCGCATATATATCATAAATAATAAAAATGAAATGCTGCGTAATTTTGGTAGTTTGCCTTGTGTGGCACTTTGCCTCGCTACTCCACCGGATGCACATTGGCGAAGGAAAAGGGCAATCACATTTGCTATATTTATTGGACTAGGTGCAACACTGATGTATCAGCATATTCCCAGAATGTTTTGAAGATGTTACATATCCTTAAACAAATAGAACAATCCTTATTTTATTCCAGAATTGTCCCCCCCCCCCCCCGAGTAGCCGAGAAGTATAAAGCGCTCTCCTTTACGGATCACTGCCATCGCATCTGTCTGCGTGGGTTTGAGTCTCGGATTCGGCCAATGTGGGTATATGAGAAAGGTTTTCAGTAGCTTCTCGTGGGTCGTTGGTTCTTTCTGGGGTTTTTCCAGGGTTTTCCCTCCACCATTAATACTGGCTGCCACGTATAGCCCATCTTGTGCTGAAAAATGGCGTTAAACACTAAATCAACAACAATAATTCCAGAATTGCTGAATTTCACCATACAGACGAGTGCGAAACAGGATTTACCTTCTTTACAATAATTTTCTGCTTAGATCGTCCGCCACATTAGTTCATCGAATACTACTTCCGTTTTCAGCTTTCCTTCTAGGTGTTCTATATAAGAATATTGTATCCTTCTTTCGAAACGTAAACAAATAATAGTAAATGTGGTACGCTGTAAATTGAAGACTCGGCTAATTAAAAGGAAATATTGTCTGTCTGTGCCTTTAGAAGTTTATCAAGAACCTATGAAACACCAGTTTAGCGAGATGAAATATATAATTGTCTTATTTCTCACAATTGCTGTTTGTGAACTGTCATGCAATAATTATTACTGTATCATAGAATATCCAAATATGGTTTAGACGCTTAATTTGGACAACAAAGTGCTGCGAGAATCTGGTGTTATCTGTCATGATGGATAACGTACGGTTAGTGTAAATACACCAATATATTTTACCTTATATAGGCTTAATAACTTTATCATATGCGAAACTTCCTGAAAAGCATCACGTTATATATAGGTAGTAGACTTTGAATCTGTTTTTCCTTCAATTTTTTTAATGATTTTATTTGCTCCTTGTCACGGTACATCATATTTCCGTAATAAATACAATGGTGCAACACTATTTGTTTGCTTATCCCAACAAAAAGCACAACAAGGAACTTCTCGAAAAAAACACCAAATATGAAAGAAATGGTTTGTTTTGCGGTCAGTTGGAAAGGAGAAATAAAGGGACAGAAAAAAACCAAATGAAAATTAAATCCATCCGTATGTCCACCCTCATTTACCATTACATCTCTGCTAAACACAAAACAGTAAATAAGTTTCCTAGTTAACAGAAACTGGTCATCTGCTTGACAATGATTGTTACTGCGTATCAGAATTACATGACAGCTTATCACATCACATGGTTAGGTAAATGAAAGTACAGTAAAATAAGGACCATAATTCTTTTGAATCCTGCATATTTCTTTAAAGCACTAAGACATATAAATAGTAATTTTTCATCATTATTACAAAGTGCATATGTTTTCATATGTGATACAAATCAAAATACATGTACTGAAAAAATTGTCAATTATTTAAGCATCAAACTAACATGGGTAAAATTTTCTAATAGTATGATCAGATTTGACATTAGAAACGTGAAACGACATCATAGTTAGAATTGAAGTAGTAAATCGGTTACATGGTACATTACCATGGTTTGTTATAAGGTAAAATCCTTCACATTTCTGATATCCTCGAGACTATAGAGATAAGGTTATGTCGTCTTAGTTTCTACTTTTCCATAACGGTTATCCCTTCAGTGTAAGACATCCATTCTAATATTTATGCTGGACCACTTTAATTAACTTAAAAGAGTTACATAATAATTCTTGGCGCATTATTCTATTTCTAAAATAAAGTTGACACTTAACATTATGAATTTACAAATTTGTAAATAAAATATCTTTTAATGACTGCAGAAAAGTGAGAAGTAAAGAGGCAGAGCAGTAAGTAATACAATTTTTAATATAAACAAACATTTGAAAGACAGGTAAATTTTTTCAAGAAATCCAAACTGAATACTACTGAGGCATCACACTGTAACAGACTCTGATTTAAGGCTATAATGTATAAACTTCGGAACATTTGCAAAATTGTTTCTGCATAGTATTTGAACATGTGGCACTGTTAATAGCAATGCACTATTATATCAGGCTGGTAAATTGTGAACCTTATTGTCTTTTTTCTAAATTGAAAACTGTACACCTGAATTATCTTTCTATATATTTTGTGTGACTTGTCTTTTCTTTTTCTTTGCTTCTTTTATTTATGTTATTAATGGCATGAATTCTTTTTCAGGTCATTGACTTGAGTGATCATGAGGTAGAACAGCTATTGAGTCATTTAGCTCGTGATGTAAACACTTTTACAGACAGCATGGTGCAACTCTGGAACTGGCAAAATTAATCCGGCTTCTTATGCCAGGAGAGGCTGGGAAATTGAGTGCTTACTCTTGGAGGGGAAAAAAGACTGGATGATATTTATGTAGAAGGTATATTATCAAATAAGCATAATTCAAAACTATTGGAGATGGTTGTGCAATATACTAGTTCAAAGAGAACACTTTCAATAGTTCAAGTACTGATAATGCTAACTGGTCAAAAGTGATGATAGGCAATGCAATGCAATGCCTGTTTCATTTCTATCGATCGTGGAACCAATTCTCAGAGTTGAGTTTTTATTTCATCAGTTGAATTTATTGCATACTTACCAAATTTTGATTTAACCCAGTGGTCCTTAATAAAGTTAAGTTGCAGTAGCCAAAGTGACAAGAGTTGGATGACAGAGCAACAGAAGTACGTTATCTGGTGTCAAGTCAAGTAATATGCCTTACCCAAATACACACCACAGTAGCTGACCTGGGCTGATCCAATGGTATAATTCAAACCTACATTCTTTCATTCACAAGTCAGGCATGTAAACCGTTGAGCCTTTACCATTCCTGCCTCCATTAATATCCTGTTTTGTCATTCAGATTGGCATGCCATTTTGATCCTATATCATCTAACTTCCACGAACAAATTCATTTTGACACTTAACAGCAAAATTTAGTTTCAATCAAGTGGGATAACTAGCAAAGTGTAAGATTATTTGCTTTTTTTAATGATTACTTCATATACATTTCAAGATACTGTAGCAAATAATTTTTTCATTTTTTTTTGTTTACAGTAGCTGAAGATTCTGAGAAAGATGACCAGAAGCTAGAAGCGTCAACTCCAGAAAAGACGGAAAGTCGATAGCAATATCTGGAAACAAAAATGAGATGGTCTGAGGACGAGAACAATTGTTAAAAGCGTGTTTGCTAAATAAATTAAGGATAAATGTTTTCCACTTGCTTGGCTGAATAAAAAGCTGTGGATACTGCACTTCCTAATATATCATGAACAGAGTATAAACAGTTTACTTACCATCTGATATAGTACCATTATGGCATACAGGTAATCCATAATACCTGTATTTCGATTGCAAAAATTGCAAACGTATTTAAACTGTTTAATATTTTTGTCACAGATCATTGTCTGAATTCTATAGGGAAAAATTTACAGAAAATTAGGTTAAGAAAGACACCGCACGTGTACGTTTCATTACCTTTTTGGGTATATGAATGGTGTCTATACAAATTGTGAACTTGATTTTCCATAATGGTAAACTATTTTCTTATATCCAAAAAATAGGAAATTAATAAAGAGTTCATAAACAAATACTATACACATAAAATCCGATAACTACATGCAGTGAGTCTGTAACGGTCACAAGCCACTGATATAGTTTTTTTTTAAAGTCTACGCGTCTACAATTTCATACCCTTTAAATATCCAGCTAAGAAAGCCGACGTTATTTACTAGTGAAATGATTCCGTCTAATAACACTGACAAGCACAGAAAACATGTTGCCGGCTTTCGATTTTTTTTAATGTTTATTAAATTGTGATAATCTTGTATAAACCACCGCATTGTCTGCTGCTTGGTTGTGTATGGAGTTAAAGAGCACATGTCAACTATTGTTTGAGCAACGATTGTATACAGATTTAATTGAAGCCAATCAAAAAGACTATTGTACTTTATCGTATTATATTATAATTCATACAAAATCATAATAAACTTTTTTGCGCAAAGTGAAATTAATAACTTTTGTGAACTTGCTTTTCATTAACGGTAAAATAAGTTTCTTAATTAAAACAATAGGAAAATATTAACGATTTCATAAGCAAACCCCATACACATGTAAAACCCAAGAACTGAGTGCAGTAGGCTTGCAATTATCACAAGTCACTTTTATAATTCTTTTTCAGAACGCATGTACAATTTTATACCATCTCAATTTCCAGCTAGTAAAGTGGACATTATTTATTGGTCAACTGATTGTGTCAAATAACACCGCCAAGCCCAGAAAACATGTTGGCGGGTTTTGTTTTTTGATGTTTATTAAACTGAACAAAACTTTTTTCAACCACCGCATTGTCGTATGTGAGAAAGCTTGTCAGTAGCTTCTCGTGGACAATGGTTCTCTCCGGGGGTTTTCCCGGGTTCTTCCTCGACCATTAATACTGGCTGTCTATCTTGTGCTGAACAATGGTTTTCAAACCCTACAAAAACCACCAAATTGTATGCTGCATGGTTGTGTGTGCAGTTAAAGAAGAAACACATATTGTCTACTATTTGAGCAACGATTGTGTACAAAATTAATTGAAGACATCCACGAGGACCACATATTGTTTATTTTGGAATAACACTTCAAGAACCTGGTGAAATTGTCTAATTTAAGAAGCTACGTCACGATCGTATTATATTAAAATTCATACGCAAAACTCTCAAGTAGTACGAAACCGAATAAAAAAAAATAGTGTCAAAAAACAGAAATAGGGAGAGAGTGAACCCTACAGCTTTTATAGGCATATGTTTGTTAAACAAAGGCCTCCTGAGAAACCGCAAAAAAACAGTGTTAGAAACAGAAATTACGCCTCTGACGAACTGAGACGCACCCTGCTATTAATCATATAACAATACTGGCAGGAGAATCATTACCAACTAGACTAGCTCGAGAGAGACTAGGGGCGATTAGGAAATTTCTGTCAGACAAAAATTACAACAGCGACAGGAATATCGAGTTGATTTTGCAATAGGTGCTGAACAATTATTAAACCCGTTACTACAACTACTAAAGAGGATATATATGGAAAAGGAGAAGTAAAAAAAGGTGTTCTTCCTGAACTTGAAAGAATACCAAAAGAAACTAAACAAACATCAGAACTTTTACAAAATCTTCCTGGTCCGGTAAGACTTCAATTTGAGCCGAAAAAAACCGATGAAGAACATAACAATAATAACAACAATGTCATCGACAATGGAATTACTGCAACAGATAGCCTCAAACACAACTCCGCCAAAAGACAGCCATAATCTCAATAACCTCAACTAACCCTGAATTCAGTGTGAATTTCAAAACTGCAATTCCGGTAAGGAAAATCACACTAGCAAAATTACGAGTATATTACAGTTTGCCAAATATTAGATCAAAGTCATTTGGCAGGCAGCAACCAAACAATTCTCTAGAATTTGCGAGTAAAAATCAACCAGATGGAACTCCTGATTGGATTATTGTTTCTATACCGTCTGGTAATTATCAAATCGAACAGATCAATAATGAACTCGAGCGTAGAATAAAATCCATTACGGAAAAAGAATCAAAAATCGCTATAACGGTTCAAGAACCGACATTATCAGCTGCGATGGAGATAAACTTACCTGGTAATGTCATGTATATCTACCAGAGTTCGATCTAAACAGTGCTAGGATAGCCTGAAATCTAACCACCTAAATAATACGTACCACGAGAACCAACCTTGAATGATTTTACCACAGATGTGAAAAATTTATGCAGAACCAGAATACAGAGAACCGATTTCGAAAAGGAGTTATTCCTTATTCTATCTAATGGTGAAAAAATACCCACTAATATTAATGACTTGTTTACGAGTGCTTTTATAGGGCAGAATCTTAAAATGATTGTAAATGAGGGATATATTAATAGTTTCAGAGAAAGAATAAACCCAGAACTCACTAGCGCATTTGATAAATTAAGGAATCTATTTGTTAGTGCTACACAAAATTATTCTGATGATTTAAAGCAACGAATTAATCAAATAATAGGTTACATCGAGTACATTAATCTACGACTTCGTCATCGAGTAATACATTTTAAAGTTACTCAGTCGTATGATAATAAGGTATGGTTTCATTCTGATATGGTATTTCTTGATCACTATAAAATAACCAAACAATAATTATAGACATTTGTAATCCCTGAACTTGCAACCGAACAACTAAAGAAAAGACTCAGCGATCTTGTCAACGAAAAGATTTCTAAAATACTCGCTGCATGTAAAAGTAAATGCCCCCCATGGGCATCCTCAAGCATAATAATGACCCAGACGGATGTTAAAGACATATAGCACCTGGAAATGTCAATATATCCTCAGTGATCGCAGTAAATCTAGTATGTTATGTTACTGATGGATGTAACAGAATTGTTACCGAGTGGTTGATGGATTAAATGAACAACACAAACACAATATGTGAAAGATGATATAAATTTATGAAATAAATTATTAATGAAAACTAATGATGTATCAACACAATAACTCATGCGTTCAACCCACAATCATACTTCACAACCATTCACAATTCAAAAATAAATTAAATATTAATACAAAATAAACAAAGATCCAAGGAACCTCCTGGACTACACAAATGTTTCATATAAAATGGAAACTTTACAAAAGTTATATTATCGCACAACAAATACAAACATCAAATTACATTATCGCATGTATGGATTGCGACAACAAGTACTAACATATACATGTATTAAATCAAGTTACTAACTGTTATCGAGATTCACGTAATCCCATGGAATCCTACAGATTCAAAGTAACCACGTGTAAATATAACAATGTATTCAATTGTAACAACAATTGAAACACACACACATGCGTCTCGACCCTGTACAACTGTACGATTCACCAACTGTTGAATCGCCGCACAGCTTCTCCGAATACCTAGGGTTGACCCAATACTTTAATCGGCCGCTTGCCCTTCACGGATCCACTACAGTTATACGTACAGACAGCATACAGCATCTACTAGAACCACCGGTCCCAAACACTTAGATGATACTACCATGGAAGTTTACACCTCTAGATAGCTCCGACACTCGGACATTTAGACTTCTAGATTTCCGGATATTTACACATCTCGACAGACGTAGACGGACAGACAATCTGACAGACAGACAGATACCTCAATTTGATCGCACAATCAAATGGCACAATTAAACAGCACAATCACGGCACAATCACTGGAGCAATCAATCACATTCAGCCCTGTTGCTGGAGCAATTAATCACATTCAGCTACAATTCAGCTACATTCAGCTACAATTCAGCTACAATTCAGCTACAACTCAGCTACAATTCAGCTACATTCAGCTACAATAAAGAAACCAAACTAATAATAGTTGTTTCTAAAACATTCTAAAACTTAGATTACGCTATTGCATTTAAAGTCTAATAGTGACTAGTAATTCCAAATATTCAACGGTTTAAATCTGCATTGTAATAAAGGCATCATTACATGAAATGACAAACTGAATAAAATTCGCAATAAAATGAAATATAAATTTAAAACTCACCACTTTGGCTGGAGAAAGAATGACGAGCTATCTCTCCTTTGACAAGATACTTTTGAGTCGTAATATTTTTAGAAATATTCTGCCTTATATGTCCCCAAATAGGTGAGCAGAATTCACGGCAAAATTCCCTTGCACCCCGTGATTATAATGTTCCTGACTTCAAGTGATTTGTAGTCAGGCACATGCAAATTGCTACACGTCGCTTACCTTGAAAAAAACTTATTCACCCAGGTAACGCATGTACGACGAAACAAAAAAAAATGGTGAAATTAGTTTGTATTCAAGAAGAAATTAATTCAATTTTCGCCTAATTCTGTGACAATACCTCCCCCCTAAGAATAAAAATGTACATATTTTTAAAACTTACACAGAATAGAAGAAAAATAAACTGATGATATCTTACAACATTTATACTACAATATGGATTTTAATACTGGGTAAATTTATACAAATTTCCAATCATGTCCTACTCAGGTAGTCTGCCCCTATATTTTCAACTCCCCTTATTGCTTCTACACGGAAGCGATAAGGTTGTAGTGTCAGCGCCCAACGCATCAACCGAGCGTTAGCGACCTTGGCCTTGTTTAAATACAATAGGGGTTGGTGATCAGTCTCGAGAACGAAATCTCTCCCAAATAGATACGCATGATACTTCCCAATTCCCCATACTACGGCCAAACATTCCTTTTCTATAACGGAATAATTTTTCTCCCTTGGTATCAATTTCCTACTTGAGTAAGCTACGGGTAACTTACTGTCGTCTTGCTCTTGCAGTAAAACTGGCCCCAACCCAGTTTCAGAAGCATCTGTCTCTTGATGTACAACTTAAGCATGTTAGATGGAATGTCTTTAAATTACCGTCTATGTCAATTTTATAGTCCATGTAACCTTTGACCTCTTTAACTTCATAGAAACCTTTCCACTGGACTAATAACTTATTTGAGCTAGTTGGAAGAAGCAATAGAACCTGATCTCCTACAAGAAATTTCCTATTTCGCGCTTTGCGGTTATAATATTTGGCATATCTGCGCCCCGATTTCATTAACTCGTCACGTGCCATCTGGCATGTACTCTCCAGTTTATCTCGCAGATCTAACACGTACTGGTAAGTAGTTTTTATTTCCACGTTCGCGACATCACCCGTCCATAGTTCGCGTAGTATCCGCATCGGGCCTCGAACTGTTCTACCGTACAACAGTTCGAAGGGTGAAAACCCTAAACTTTCCTGCGGTACTTCACGGTACATGAACAGAACAGCGTTCAAATAACGGTCCCAGTCTTGCGGACGTTTCACGCACATCTTTCATAGCATGTTTTTCAGGGTACCATTAAACTTCTCTACCAATCCATTGCACATCGGGTGGTATGGGGTAGTGTTTAGCTGTTTGATGGATAACAGCCTACTTATTTCACCCATGAGGTCTGAGGTGAATTGGGCACCACAATCTGTGAGGATTTCTTCTGGCACCCCTACCCTACTGAAGATATCAACTTATGCTTCAGCTACAATTTCCGTTTCAATAGTTGGTAACGCTACGGCTTCGGGTATCTGGTAGCGTAATCAACAAGAGTAAGAATATACCGATTCTTTCTTTCGGTAACCGGTTGTATTGGTCCTACAATATCTACTGCCACTCTTTTAAACGGTGTATCTATTAATGGCATCTGTCCTAAGGGCATCCTTGTGATATTCCTTTACATACGGTTTTCTGACATACGTTGCACGACCTACAGAACCGTGTAACATCGCCATTAACACCGGGCCAGTAGAATTCAGCGACTACTCTGCTGGTGGTCTTAGCCTTACCTAGGTGTCCTGCCATGCTCGACTCATGCGCCACCCTAAGTACTTGAGATCTATATCTCTGGGGTACGACTATTTGCCAATACCTCTTACACTCCGGAGCGCTAAACTATATATGAATTAATTCGTTCTTACGTACGAATCTTGAGCTACCCCCACCCTTGCAGTGTTTAATCGCACCGGACGCGATTTTCTCAACAATTGTTTTGATGGATTCATCACGTTCTTGCTCTCGTTTGAACTCATCACGCGAAATTCCTGAGATCGATTCAGGGACTATTAATTTATGAAACGCGGTTTTCTCTCGTCGTGTTTGCGCTCGCGTTTCGATTGCCTGGGCCAAAGGTATCTTGAAATCTGCCATGATTGGTAGACGGGCACCTTCAACATTACCGATCGTCAGATCGTAAATAGGGTTTTCCATACAAAGGGCATCAACAGTTCCAGTTAGGAAAGGTGTTTTTACAGTGATCCTTGCTACGGGAATGCGACCGATCGTCTGATCAAGTAGCATACATGGGGACTCCCACCCGAGCATTTGGTTATCCTGCACGAGACTACGTTTGATCACTACGCCCGTGCAACCAGTGTCACGTAATACTACGACTTCTCGACCGTTGACTAACCCTCTCGCGGTTGGTACTCGCGCTTCGGGAAATAGACACGTGCCAAGCGAATGAATACATAGTTCTACCTGTACGATGTTATCAGATATACCTTTACTTTGTATAGCCACTGCTACCTTATGTTTAAGTCCCTTTCTTTTAGGACAGTCTTTTTGAACATGACCCCATACATTACACAAGTAACATTGCATACGCTGACTACCTGGATTCCTAACTGACCTATTTGCCTCAGCTGATTTCACAAGCTCCCTAGGCATCGGTCTCGTAGAGTGGTTTCCAGACTTAAAATCTTTTGAAACCACGTTATGGGTTCCCCATGAGCTTCGGCGAAGAAACTGGCTTCCTTAGCCATATGTTTTACGTTTGAGAAGACTTTCTCTTTCAGAAATTGACCTAGTTCTTGCCCAACTGTGTTAAATAATTGATCTCTGAGCAAGAAATCAGTCAACCCTTCAAACGTTTTCACCGCATTGCCGCATTCAATCCACCGCTCAAAATAGTTCGCAATTCTAACGATGATCTGACCAAAGATTTCTCCCTTATCGGGCTTGCTATACCTGAACTTTTTGCGAAAACCCTGTTCAGTGAGATCGTACCTTTTAAGAAGTGCTTCCTTTAGGACGTCGTACTTAAACACATCGTCTCTAGGAAGTCGTGAGTATACATCTAGCGCTTTACCTTTTAATAGAGCACTAAGATGCAGTGCCCAGTCATTTCGACTCCACTTCTGGTTTTCGGCATACCGCTCAAACCGATGAAGATAGCTATCCATGTTATCTTTTTCATCGTCAAAGGAATGTGGTTTGGGGCCCTTAATTTGCTAGAGGCAGAATCGTGTTCTCTTCCAGATGTTGCTAATTCTACCTTACGCTCATGGTCCCGTTGCTTTGCTCTTTCTTCTAACTCTAACATTTCTTCTTTTGCTCGTTTATCTAGCTCTATTCGCCTTTCCTCCGCTTCCCTTTCCCATTCTAACCTGTCCTTTTCGGCCTGCTTCTCTAATTCTATCATCCCTTTCTCTAATTCTATCTTTTCCCTCTCAAAGGCCAATTTCCTTTCTTCGGTTTCCCCTTTTTCCCTTTCTAATTCCCTTTATAATGCCCGTTTCCTTTCTTCGGCTTCCCTTTCTAATTTCCTTGCTCTTACCCTTTCTTCCCTTTCCCGGGCTTGTTCTTCCTGAATAAATTTCCTTAAACTTTCTCCTTCATACCCAAATTCTTTGCCTAAGGCTACCAAGTCCTTAAGGGATGACATGACAATTGTAATATAAATATAAATATATATAGAACAGACTGACCTTATCTTCCTGATGAAGGTAACCAAACCAATGCTTTAAATATGTTTATACTGGACCCACGGACCTAGATAAACTAAACAAAAACAAACCCCTGCTTGAGGATTATCTTGTCAAGAAGGTCACGCTCAAATATAAACATTAAATGAATACTTTCACAAACAAAATGATTGACAGTTCACTTAATCCAGCGATCCCATTTCTGACACCATTGTAACAGAATTGTTACCGAGTGGTTGGTGGATTAAATGAACAACACAAACACAATATGTGAAAGATGATATAAATTTATGAAATAAATTATTAATGGAAAATAATGATGTATCAACACAATAACTCATGCGTTCAACCCACAATCATACTTCACAACCATTCACAATTCAAAAATAAATTAAATATTAATACAAAATAAACACAGATCCAAGGAACCTCCTGGACTACACAAATGTTTCATATAAAATGGAAACTTTACAAAAGTTATATTATCGCACAACAAATACAAACATAAAATTACATTATCGCATGTATGGATTGCGACAACAAGTACTAACATATACATGTATTAAATCAAGTTACTAACTGTCATTCATGTAATCCCATGGAATCCTACAGATTCAAAGTAACCACGTGTAAATATAACAATGTATTCAATTGTAACAACAACTGAAACACACACATGCGTCTCGACCCTGTACAACCGTGCGATTCACCAACTGTTGAATCGCCGCACAGCTTCTCCGAATACCTAGGGTTGGCCCAATACTTCACGGATCCACTACAGTTATACGTACAGACAGCATACAGCATCTACTAGAACCACCGGTCCCAAACACTTAGATACTACCACGGAAGTTTACACCTCTAGACAGCTCCGACACTCGGACATTTAGACTTCTAGATTTCCGGATATTTACACATCTCGACAGACGTAGACGGACAGACAATCTGACAGACAGACAGATACCTCAATTTGATCGCACAATCAAATGGCACAATTAAACAGCACAATCACGGCACAATCACTGGAGCAATCAATCACATTCAGCCCTGTTGCTGGAGCAATTAATCACATTCAGCTACAATTCAGCTACATTCAGCTACAATTCAGCTACAATTCAGCTACATTCAGCTACAATTCAGCTACATTCAGCTACAATAAAGAAACCAAACTAATAATAGTTGTTTCTAAAACATTCTAAAACTTAGATTACGCTATTGCATTTAAAGTCTAATAGTGACTAGTAATTCCAAATATTCAACGGTTTAAATCTGCATTGTAATAAAGGCATCATTACATGAAACGATAAACTAAATAAAATTCGCAATAAAATGAAATATAAATTTAACACTCACCCCTTTGGCTGGAGAAAGAATGACGAGCTATCTCTCCTTTGACAAGATACTTTTGAGTCGTAATAGTTTTAGAAATATTCTGCCTTATATGTCCCCAAATAGGTGAGCAGAATTCACGGCAAAATTCCCTTGCACCCCGTGATTATAATGTTCCTGACTTCAAGTGATTTGTAGTCAGGCACATGCAAATCGCTACAAGTAGCTTACCTTGAAAAACACTTATTCACCCAGGTAACGCATGTACGACGAAACAAAAAAAATGGTGAAATTAGTTTGTATTCAAGAAGAAACTAATTCTATTTTCGCCTAATTCTATGACAATGGAATGTACCAAATAAATCTCGATAAATCAAGCAAGGCTTAGCAGGGATACATTTTATATTCGTTTACACCACTGGTTCCACCCGGATTTTTAATAGTTCAAGACCCCGTAAACTCCGCCTATATGCGATGTCATAATAATTTATTAACGAGAAAAGATTTTAAACTCACTGACCAAAACTTAATTGACTTGGATAATGAAATTTTACAGATAAGTATCTATGACGAAATCCTAAAGGACTTTCGTCTTAAGATTTTCGTCTTAGGATTTCTTAATCGTTAAATGCGAGTGCAAAACAATATATATTTCAGTCTGGTAAAACAAACCGCTCTGACCTACTTTCATTTCATTACTTAGAACCCGTCTTTGATACTGAGACGTGCTTTTGTACTTTCACTTTGTATAAGTTGTTTAAGTTGTCAAACGCGTAAGTTCATGTTTTTTTCTAAGTTTCATATTCTTTTGATAATTCCGCTCTTATTTTTCTACTGCTGTAAACAGAGGCACGAACTGATTTATTTCGCTGTTATTCGCTAATGATGCGTTAACAGCCTGTTGTATTTCCTTAATGAATCTAAATTGAGATGGTAGCGCATACCTGTTTTCGAGGGTGATTTCTTGTAGATATTCAAAGTCAGATAGAATTTTATCGCAATCTAATTTATCTGATAATTGTATTCCTTGTAATAGCAGAAATTATATCATTGATATTTTCATAGCACATTATATAATAGATATAACTTTAAATTAATTTTTTACAAAATAAAACCAACAGTAGCCATAATGAGCGCTTATCATTCACTCGGTCGCTTTTATTGGACTTTGTGTCTTTCAGAAGGACTTTTGTTTTCCTTGTTTTTGATAACTCTCTTTTGAGATTTTATCTTTGACCCTTTGACCGTTTTTCTCGGCCGACAGTTCTTTATGAACAGTCTTGTTTGGTTACATTCAGTGTGACATATGAGCTGTTTGCATTCACGTTACTGTTTATTTTAGGAGCGCCCATAGACATATCTGCAGCGAATTTTCAAAGCGAAACGAAAGGTTAGAATATTCAGAAGATTGTCTATGTATGTCTATTTCATGCACACAACTCAAGAATCGAATTCCTTGGATTGGTGCAAAATCGCACCCACCACGTACATATTCGAGCTTGTTGGGAAGTGTACATGAAATGCTCTTGGGCTGGCGTCCCACTTATATAGAAAAACCCTATTAATCGGTACCGTCAACAATAATGCCTGTCACGAGACTGGAACGCTGGTCTCCAGGACGAGAAATCAGCTGCGTTACCGATTACGCCATGTTCCAATCTAACAAGTACATACTTTGGAAATTGATTTATGGCTAACTACGACCAATTTACATGTATATATACCCGCAGTTAAAATAAATTTACAAGGAATATATTTGCAGTTAAAATAAATTTACCGGGTATATGAATTTGCAGTTGAAATAAATTCCGTCAAACGAATATATCCACACACCAACCAAGTGTTGTATATATTAATAAATACACGGGAAAATCCATTTACGAAGGAGAGTAACTCTATCAGCAATACACACACATCCGCGGTGGAGTTGTCTCCTTTTTTGGTAATATATTTTATCTTGTATATGTAAACCGAATTTTTTCTTAAAATATTTTTGGAAAGGCTGATTTAGTGATATTTTCTGCTACATATCGAACAGAGAGTATGTAAATATCAAAATAATTACCGACTTTCTTCACTGATTGAAATATTAGTTCTTCGCCCGTCTCAACATTCACTGATTTTACAGGTATCGCAATTTTTGTTATGCATTCCTGTGCGACCGCGTTCGGTATTCTCACTTTGAGTAATAGTAATAGCTTGAAGGTTACATAAAGAATAATTTGTTGGATTTCCATGGATGTGGTCAATCACAAGACTATCTTTGACAACCCCCAAGAAACTGACAAAGATATTTTTCTTCCCAGCACCAAGTATGAGATAACCCTGATTATTGACAAACACTTTTTTTTTTCAACCGGCAGTATCTGACTACACCATCACGTGATGCTTCATAGTTGCTTATCATAGGATGTGGTTGAAATTCTTGGTTCATTTATATATAATATATTATTTGTTTAAATCATTATTTGTTTTAATTATTTGTTGAGAATCTAGTAATACAATCCTCTGGAGTTTTTATGATTTTGTCATTGACACTGTTCTTGACAGGGTCAACATCATTATTTCTTTTATCATAATACCGTTTAAGTTCTCTGTATCGCTTACCAACACAACGGAGACGCAGTTGTTTTATTCTCGTACTCCAACAGCACATCGTATACAAGGTTTCGGACCTAAGCTTCCTCGTCGCACATACTCTGAATGATATCCACAGAGTTCGTTTCTGTAGGATTTGTTACAAACGGTCATGGATCCTATCATCATCCATTTACAGTGGTTCACTATATAAACTATCTTTATTTAAATACTTGTTTTAAATTTAATATATGGAGGAATTCGAGAGATTATCCAAAATTAAACCGTCGAAAATCTATAAATTTAATCTCGATAAAATCTCTGTAGATGCACCAAGTAAGGGTCTAATAAGTGACAAAAGCATAATCAGAAAAAATGCTATGAACGAATTTAAGATCGATTGTGTATCTCACTCCTTGTCAACATTTCGAATCGAATGGTAGTGTTGGTGCTACTATGAACGACAAACAAGTATAATAGCACATCTTGAACATCGAAAAAAAAATTCAGAGTGAAATTTATTATACTGGCAGAAACAAGAAACTGGATTATTCATGATAAATATGACCATATCCTAAAAAAACCTGTCATCGTGAGTCAGGATTCCAAACGAGGATAACTGACCGAACCGACAAACCGTATTACGAGCGAGCGTATCATGTGACCGAGGTTGTTTATGGAATTTATCCGATAAACGAAAAGCCAAGTGTTTAGAAACTGAAACCTATGAAACTGTCAGGGATTGTGTAGCCGAAGGAGTAATAGAGCATTTTACAAATTTGATGCGAGGGAACAGTTTGACAGGTCTCAGACGCAGAAAAATAAACAAATGGGCGCTATCAGTCAAGGAAATCTGGAGCTACAATACAAAATGTGGCTGAGCTAGAAAAAGAACCACTAAGATTCCCAATAACAGTATCAACTATGACAGGAGAAGTATTATACGAATCGAAATATTTAAAAAAAATGGAGTTCCAATAAATATCATTGATCATAATGCACACGCGTGGACTAACGCAGTAACAATATTTCCACGAGACAGAACTGTGAAATACTATCCGCCAGAGCACTCTATTGGGAATTTTTTTTAAATTTTTTTTTTACGAGTTACTTAAAAACGACCCTGCACTTAATCACAGTTTCTTTTGATATAAGGGTGACGCATGGATTCCTGATGGAATGGGTGAGAAATATATTCCAAAGTTCATTATTTGGGATGAGATATGCACAGTGTCATCTGATACATTAAAAATGTTTCTTGATTGTCACTTACTGAAAAATACAGCTGTGATAATGTGTGGCAATAATGGTCAACCACCACCATTTGTAGGTTTGTCTCGACATAATTGGCTGAAGAATTTTGTAGATTATTATGAAGAAATTAATACTGACCATAAAGCACTTGATCCAGAATTAGGCGAGTTCAAGAAATTAATCAGATTACAAGCGGATAAAATCCAGTGCGAAATAGCGCGTAAAATTATTTCAGAAACCTCCTTAAATGATTTTTTGGGAATCATTGAGACCAAACAATTTGATAGTGGCAAGTATAAAGATAGTCAGTGACAAACTTCAACAGCGGTTGTTCTAATTACATAAAGAAAAGGTCGTAACCTTTTCAATGCCGTTATGTTCAAGATCAGCTGATTTACGAAGACAGAATATTGAAGTTGATATTCCTGGGAAAACAGACAAAAGAAATTCTCTTGTTAAATGATATTGTTCTGCTTGATATCAATGTTGTCGTAGATGTATTGCGCGCTGAAAAATCTCCTTGGACGCAAGGATACGCTATGAAGATACATTCATCTCAGGGGTCAACCATCTCAGATACATTTGTTTGGATCGTAGATAATGGCATCGAGTGGCCGAATTTAGTGTATGTCGCAGTGTCACAAGTTAGAAGAATAAATCAACTTCGTAGAGTCGTTTTAGATTTAAATGACACCACCGTCAGTGATATTGTCAGCGATGATATAATAATTAGAAAACTCGTTGGTTATTAACAAAGCGAGAGAAAACAAAATAGAATTTGTGTTGATGTTGAATTTATAATGATGCTAAAATAACAACAGAATAATCACTGCACGAGCTATAATTGTGTAATGCTATGGTAGTATTTGGACAAAAATCCACCTTAATTTACCGCAAATAGAACAACTAGCAGTCTTGGTCATACACGAGAAAATGTGATGTTGAACTGTTTAAGAGTGAAGCAGACGCAGAGGTGCTAGTTAAGTGATCGTGGCGGTAATTGTGTATCCTCGGGTATTACTTGCAACTGTTCAAGTGTAAATCCACGCTGGTGAGCAGTTTAATCTAATCTGTAGATTGCGGTTCTACCCGTGGATCTTTTATAGGAATCTATTTGTTAAACCAAGGCCTCCGTCGAAACCGAAAGAAAAGTGTCAGAAAAATAAATTACGCCTCTGACAAACTGAGACGCATATTTATTGTCGCCTGTTTTGGTGATAGACACTTTGTTGACTATTTAAATTCAATTTTGCTGAATTTAAATTCCTTTTTTGGTGATTTTCGACACCATTTTCAGTGATTCAGACACTATTTATGCATTTCTATGAATCCATTTGGATTATATTTTGGTAGTTCTAACTCCATTTCTAAAATGCTAAAGTTCATTCAGGTGATTCAGACTGTTTCAATGTTTAATAACATTGCTTTGGTGATTTGGATTCAATGTTTAACTTAGCAATTTCCAACTTCATTTTGGTGATTCAGACTTTAATGCATTTGTGCATGCTTACATACTTTTTCAGTTATTACCTTTGACAAAATTAGGCTTTGATTCAGTCCAGCTTGGCAATTCATCTAGATTTCTAATTGGCGGCAGCAGTAAATAGTTTCCTATTACCGTAGAAATGAATATGAAAGCATCTCACATTCTATCTGCTATTTGGATATCAAACTACACATTTAGGTGTCAAGTGACCATGATACTTGAATTCGTGCTCTATTTTTAAATAGGGAAATCACCACATGTCTAAACTTTACCTCCTTTTTAAATTGAACACTATGATCAGTAATCTCATTTTCACAATTTGTTGACATCTTGAAAAAAGAAAACAAAATTAAAAGTAACATGAACATTTATGTCCATAGGAAGTACATTCAATAGGGGGAGGATTACCTTCAAAGTGGGTGTCTAAAACTTTAGTTTGATTGAATTTCCCCCTTTAAAAATGTTACATTTGATACATTTGTCAGTAAGGGAACAGAAGGATCATGCTTCTTATGGCCGTGAAATGCAAAACATCCGATCAGTAAGCATGCCTTGTTCTTGGCAAGAACTTCAAAAAGAATTTAATTAGGAATGTTTGTCATTCTAACAATAAGAAATAAAACAATAAAAAATCTGTGATCGTATAACATAGTATACATCATTTCACATCAGCTGACATTTTGAGAGATGCTGGACACATGAAATCTGGACAGGGTGTATGCCTTTTAATATATGCCAGTTTAATATGCATGCTGGCCACACACAAGTGATTCAGACCTTCTTGGGCCTCATGATGCATGATATATAGAGGTCTGCTCTAAGGCTGTGTGAAGCAAGAGGTGGATTATTCTCACTTTGATACATGTTATGCTGTATGCCATGGACTTTCAGTCTTAAAAATGCTGCTAAAATGGAAATGATGGGCACATTGTTTCTAGCAAGTTTGACACAAGTCCTGAAAAATACGTTATAGTAACCCAATTTTATTTAAAATATAAGCATCCGAGGGCTGGCAGCAGGACGTCAGTCGGAAATAGGGAAACATGAGTGGCGACTGGGCCTCATAATTGATAAAATGGCAACAAGGCAACATAGTTGGCAACAGAAGTGAATGTTAAGTGGTATGGCAAGGACAAAGAGAAATCAGTCATCACATTGGCAAGTCTTTTACAATATGAATTTATATGGATGTTGTATACAGTACCTTGATGTTTGAAAGATATCGGCATTTCATATAGAAGTTAATGGAATTCCAAGGAACAGTAGAGTTCAGAAAAAGGGTGGAAAAAACCCATACATTTTTTGTTAAAGAATCTGACTTTAGAGCTGTGAATGGTGAACTTTGAATGGTGAATTTTGATATTTTTAAACAAAACATATGGTTATATGAACCACACACATTTTTATTAAAAGCATTTTCACATTGTGGTGAATGCATTGCTACAATTTTTGTATTTAATAACATCAGTATTATATAACATCATAATATCATTAGATGAATGTTTTTTTTTATAATTTAAGAGAGTGTGGAACACTAATACTACATGTAAAGCGATAAACATTGTGTTTGATTCAATGTCTTGTTAGTGTTCGTGGTTTTTTTTTCTCCATTTGGTTCTTGTATTAATAATTTTGGTGAGGGTATATAGAGACTATCATACATTATTATCATAAATATTTCATTCACACACATTGTGTTCAGCCTTTTCACTTAATCCATACCTATCGAGTTTCAATCCCGTTATAGGGTACAGTCATCCAATTTGTGTGTATATCCTGTTACAGGGTACAGTCATCCATTTTGTGTGTATATTCTGTTACAGGGTACAGTCATCCAATTTGTGTGTATATGTTAGTCCCAATATGCACACACAGTGCAAGTTTTATGTAAATATGTTATTGCAAATGGGAGTTACAGTACAGGCAGAAAAGATGAGCTATTGTTGTTAGCAATTTTAATGTCTTGGAAACTAAATCACAACATAGCTCTGGTATGCAAAGCACATCCATCCTTCAATCCATTTGGATGGCAGTAGGAGAGGAGGTATTGTGGTTACAGTCCAGACACACTTTTTAACCATTATTGTTTGGTTTTCAATAAACCCTGGAAGGTCTGAATTGAAATAACTTGAACTGACCACAACTCTTGAATGATTGCTGTTAATCAAGGATTGTCTTCCTTAAAAAAACAAAGTGATTTGTATATTGATTAATGAAACACACTTTACACAAAATTAGGTATAAGAGGTTTAAGTGTTCTTGAGGTGCCTCACTAAGCCAATATTCAAATACAAATAAAATAAAAGCGATTTGCAGGTAAAACTAGGTTCAGCGAATGTTCTACATGTTGCTTTGAGCTCTGGATCGGCCAGATAATGGAGGGCAGGTGGGTATTTTTAAACAAATTAAATGTCTTGGCCTTAATTAGCTTTAATAATCTTTATTTCATATATAAACAACAAGAGCTTGTTATACGTTATGTTAGTTGAAAAAAACTCAAGGTAAATAAAAAGAATATTAAAACCTCCCACCAAAATAAAAACAAATTAAGAAATAAAGTTTGCCTTAAATTGCCGTTGTAGTTTTCATTTTTTTAGTTTTGATATGTAAAGGAATATAATCCATATTACTTTGTTTTTATCGTGTCAGATTGGGAACGTAAGTATCTTGCTGGTGTGTACATATGGGTGAGGCCACATATGTATGTTGGACTGGAGTCCGTCGGTGAAACGTAGCACTGAGAACAGATTTTGTGTTTGATTCTGGATCGAATGGATAGCCAGTGTAGGGTACAGAGCAGCGGGGAGGTATGCTCTGATCGTGGTACTCTAAAGATGATCCGAGCAGCTTTGTTTTGTACTTGTTGAAGTTTCTGAAGCAGTTATTGAGACAGACATAATTGTGTTACAATAGTCCAGTCTTGAAGGCACTAATGAAAACACAAGTGTTTTTGTGGCATCAACTGAAAGATATGTACGAATGGAGCTGTATGCGTCTCAGCCCAAGATATGCTGTCTTGCATATGTTAATGACATGTTGGTGCAATGTGAGAGTACTGTCTCGAGTAACACTTAGGTTTCGTACTGACTGTGAATATTTAATGTTGTTGTTGCTGATATTTATTGCGGTAAAGGATGTGAATGAGAAAGTATTTGTTTTGTGATCGGAATGGCCTGAGTTTTATCATCATTCATTTGCAGCTTGTTATATGTCATCCATGATTTCACATCAGAAATACACTTCTCTACTTCTTGGATGGTAGCATCAGCTTCAGTTGGGTTGCTAGACTTATATATGTAGTTGTCATCAGCGTACATTTGGCGAAACACTGGGTGATGATCTATGACATTTGAGAACGGCTGAGTGCAAAGATGAAGTGAAACGGTCCAAGAACAGACCCATGTGGAACACCACAACATGGATCAATTGGGCTGGAGTTAATTCTATTTGCAGATACAATTTTTTTTCCTGTTGACTCAGTAGGACTTGAAAAATAGTAAGGCTGTATTGTGAATGCCAACTTTAATTCATGCTAGAAACGGTCAAATAATATATCACGACAGGCTATACATGGCGGCCAGTATTATTGGTGGAGGAAGAACCGGGGAAATCCCCCGGAAAGAACCACCGACCCATGAGAAGCTACTGGCAAGCTTTCTCACATAACTACATTAGCAGAATCTTAGACTCGAACCCACGCAGAGGTGAGATGGCAGTGATCCGTAACGGAGAGCGCTTTAGACCACTCGGCCACTCGGGGCACAAAAATATAGTATATTGTGTAAAATTCTGCAGGCAAATCAAAAGACAGAAAAAACTGAAAGTACCTAGGAAATTCAAAACCATAAAAATGAACACCCAAAGAGCGGAATATATAATTGGATAAGGGAGGAAGTAACGAATATCACAATGTGCAAAGTAGAGCAAGAATACTGGAAAACAAACTGGGCGATAACATTTTGCCAGATGTTCCAAATTAAATCATTAAAACCGCAACGTTTGATTTTTAAGTATTTACACAATGTTTGGTTAACGGGCGAGGTGGCTATTAAGTAGGTACTTGATAAAAGTGATGCCCTAATGCTCGTTATGCAAAAATGCGAACTTCACACAAAACAAATGTCATCGCCCAGTGCGAAAAAAAAATGACAGGTTAAGACTTATTATGGAAATAAGTAACGGGAATAAGTACCGAAAGAACAACATATTCTTCTTGGATGGAGACTTTGATAAGAACCTACTTATGAAAATTATAGATTATACCATAAAAATCTTGATGGCCTGTGGACATGTTATACAGATAAGGAAAACTATACTTCCTATATAAACATACTAATACTCTATGTAGCTTTGTCTAAAAAGGAAGGGGTAGATGGGTGGTGGAGATTGGGCTTACCCCCCCCCCCCCGCATAGGGGAGTGTTTTGTCAAGCACAGACTGGATCTTTGACCTCATTTCTCACCTCATGGAGAGAAAAAAATTAACATACCGATTTAAGCAAACCCCTTCTGGTGCATCGAAATTCCCCAACCAAATGGAACCGTTAGCAAACAATCCCATTCTCTTTTTTCTATGCAGAGGAACGAATATAACAATTCTTCAGGAATTAGATGGCTGAAAAAATATAACTGAAATTATCAGTATAATTAGAGATTTCATTTATGCTTTACGTCTCTTTCTTTAGATTTGTTGCGATTTCTGGTGATGTTTGAGTGATTGTCCCGCCGTTGGATAAATCGGTACTCCTTTAATTATATATACTCGAGTGAACGGACATCTTTGTAGGTTTGGTAACATGTATTTTAATGATTGGCGTAACGTAATTCAATCGAACTTCGGTAAATTACAATATGCACCCTAATATAAACCTTTGGCCATTAGACCAACAAGCCTTCTGCTAAAATTGTTTAAATTCTGTGGAGTTGATTTTAAAAAGACATTTAAAGATTTGTTTACTTTTAGTAATGATGGCATTGATTAAAACATACTATCGTAAGTGTTCTACATATCTTGAGAGCCATTCATGCAAGTGTACTTTTCGTAAAATGTGGTCAACTTATCTTGAGTGGGTTCTTTTAATAGTAAAAGTAATGTACTCAAGATTTTTCTTCTCTGTCTTAGTAGTAACGTCCTCACTTGGTGACAGATTGGCATTTCTTTTATAAATGTAAAAGGTCTGTGTTTTATAAAGGTGAAAGGCCTTTAGTGACCGCTCTGGTGACCTATTTGTTAGGGCGTCCGCCTCGGATGCGAAAGGTCTCGGGTTCGAATCACCGTTGAGACATGCTAACGAATTCTAAAAATGGTACTAGCAGCTGCATCGCTAGACGCTCGGCATTAAGAGGTTAGTGTTAGGACTGGTCGACCTGGTGTCAGTATAATACGACTGGGTGGGATATCATGCTACGTGTTTGTGGCATGATGACCCAGTGCTAGACATCACAATAAACTGCCACGCTGCAGACATTGTAGCAATACGACTGAAAACGTGTTAAAGCTACGTTAAAAGCGCACTCTCTCTCTCTCTCTCTCTCTCTCTCTCTCTCTCTCTCTCTCTCTCACACGCACACACACAAGCTCAAACGTACTACCACAATCATATAGTTTAATATAAATGGAAGTAAGTCTGTTCTGGTTACTGTATTGTTACACGTCAAACAAATTCATTATCAATTATTACATAACCCACCTCAACAATGCTTTACGTAGTATCGAATAACAGTTCTAATCATTAAGTCTCAGGCAGAAAAAAAAATGGACCTAATATTCACTATAAAGAACTGTTTACTTTTGTCTTGCGACGTTAAAAACAAACAAAAAACACCCCAATCTTTTCTATGATACAAAATTAGAGATGCTAAAACGAGATGTCAAAACCTTCAGATTTTTTGTTTGTTTCCTTTTCCTAAAAATTATTTTTAAACTCTATTTCAGAAGATTTTATCACTGTCCACCCATATAAGCTAGATTTTACTGGATGAAAGTAACAGGCTTTGTGTTACCTTGGAGTGACACCATGTATGACCCCTATCGGTTCATACATCAATTACTACCATGATTAGTCACGACTTCTCAGGCTTCACATGAAATGCATGCAGTCCACTCATCTAATTCGTATCTTCATTCCCATGTGCAATTCACTGTTATATTGTGTAGCATAACATATAACAATACACAATACTTTGTCATCAATATGGAAGGTTGATATATATTTAATAGCAACTTCCAGTTCCGGTGGCGTCAGGAAATTAAACAATGTTTGATAAATGATGCACTATGTTTAAGATATGACATACACAGCCATGTCAGTTACCTCTCAAGTATATTTAGTTAAGTGATGGAGAATGCGTGATTATTGAGGTGTTTCATGTACAGTTATGCCAATTACCTCTTATTTATACTCAACTGAATTGTGGAGGATGCGTGATTATTGAGGTGTTTCATGTACAGTTATGCCAATTTTACCTCTTAATTATACTCAACTGAATTGTGGAGGATGCGTGATTATTGAGGTATTTCATGTACAGTTATGCCAATTACCTCTTATTTGTACTCAATTAAATTGTGGAGGATGCGTGATTATTGAGATGTTTCATGTACAGTTATGCCAATTACCTCTTAATTATACTCAATTGAATTGTGGAGAATGGGTGATTATTGAGGTATTTCATGTAAAGTTATGCCAATTACCTCTTATTTATACTCAATTCAATTGTGGAGGATGCATGATTATTGAGGGGTTTCATGTACAGTTATGCCAATTACCTCTTATTTATACTCAATTAAATTGTGGAGGATGCATGATTATTGAGGGGTTTCGTGTACAGTTATGCCAATTACCTCTTATTTATACTCAATTCAATTGTGGAGGATGCATGATTATTGAGGTGTTTCATGTACAGTTATGCCAATTACCTCTTATTTATACTCAAATTGTGGAGGATGCGTAATTATTGAGGTGTTTCATGTACAGTTATGCCAATTACCTCTTATTTATACTCAATTAAATTGTGGAGGATGCATGATTATTGAGGTGTTTCATATACAGTTATGCCAATTACCTCTTAATTATACTCAACTGAATTGTGGAGGATGCATGATTTTTTAGGTGTTTCATGTACAGTTATGCCAATTACGTTTTAATTATACTCAGTTAAATTGTGGAGAATGCATGATTATTGAGGTATTCCATATACCTCTCAATAACTCCATCATGTGATAGTGAATGCATTATGCTTAAGGTTTTTCATATGTATGTCAGTAAACTCTCAATTATACTCAATGATCTGATAGAACATGCATGACTGTTAATGAATATGCATATCGTTACCGCAGCGAGAGGATACATTCTGGTTAACCTTTACATATACATAATATCTAACTCTCAAGTTTAGTCAGTTATGTGATAGAGGGTGCATGACTGTCAAGGCTTAACATACGTGGCAGTTGCTCTCAAGTATCAGTCAGATACGATTTTATTAACTTTAACAAAATCAGCACCAAATCTTCACAATTAGGAAATTTGTTTACGGGCTGGACAACTATTTCATACATATTTCCCATGCAAACAAAAAGTCTCATGATTTCCTCATCATAGCATTTGAGGATGCAAGAGAGATTGGACGCCATTTTGTAAATCGTTTTCATTTGGAAAGATGATATTATGAGTCTTATACTTAGAAGGCATCCAACAAATAAAAATGGATCCATGATGCAAGAAGGCTCACTTTACCTGTATGTAATGCATACAAAAAATAAAAATGGATCCATGATACAAGAAAACTAGTTTTACCTGTTTACCTGCATACAAAAATAAAATAGGATCTATGATGAAAGAAGACTTTTTAGCTGTATACAAGGCTTACAAGAAATAAAAATGTATCCATGATGCAATAAGGATCTCTGTATACAAGATATACAAAAAATAAAAATGGTTCATGGTGCTAGAAGACTCTCTTTACCTGTATACAAAGCACACAACAAATAAAAATGGATCTACGATGCAAGAAGACTCTTTACTTGTATACAAGGCATAAAAGAAAAGAAAAATTGATCCATGATGCAAGAACACTCACTTTACATGTATAGAAGGCACACAACAAATATAAATGAATCCATGATGCAGGAAGACTCTCTTTACCTGTATACAAGGCATACAACAAATAAAAATGGATCCATGATGCAAGAAGACTCTTTTCCCCTGTACACAAGGCTTACAACAAATAAAATGGATCTATCATCCAAGAAGACTCTCTTTAACCTGAAGCAATTATTTATTTTTAGAAACGCAGTCGCATCTATGTTGAATTGTGATCATTTTATTTATCATTATGCATACGTAGAAGAGCCAGGAAATTCTAATGTGCATCTGTAAGCAAGTATTAATCTTTTAAAAAATTATGTTAGCAACTCATGTGACTGGGATGGTTATACACGACTTTAAGACTCTTTCATGCAAAACCTTAGCAATTGGTAATGCCACCATTGTAACCATTCCCATATGGTAAAAAATGCAGTCTAGCAACTTACAAAATTGAAGGAACTCACTAAACCGTATCCATATAGAAACAAGCCAACAGTTGTGACAAAAGGATTCCCAAGAAACTTCCACAAAACAGGGAAGTGGTTTTTGTCTCATGACAATCTAATTGACCCATTTACAAACTAATAAATTGGGATGGCAGAGAAGGTGTGGTACACATATACGTCTTAAATTTCAGTCTGACATATACAGTGTATCTGAGAAGCATTAAAACGAAACATTCACCGAGAACAAATGCGGAAAAATTTATTCTTTCCTTTGCTAACATAAATGTTTCCCAGCAGATGGCAGCTTTATATTTCATGAGAATACTGGAATTCATTTCAATCAGTTTTTCTCTTAAAATGATTTATTTAGCCACACCCCTTGATTTCTGACAGCCACCTTTTATGAATTTATGGCTATGCTTGTCTTTGGCCTTTGGCAATCAATATTTTATTTATAAAAGCGATTTCTTGCAAGATTATCTCTTGTAACACTCTTCCACCCTTTTACAGACAAATCCAATAACACACAAAGACCTTACTAAGAAAACAAAAATTAATCTATGATGCACTAATGAATCATAATTATCATTGGCTTTTGGCTGAAGTTATGATGAATATAATGTATTAGAAGATGAAGGATTATGTTTCGTTTAACATAAATAATATATCTTATTTCGAGCCAAATTCATCCAACAGTTCCTGAAGTAACTTGATACGCTTGCACTATATTCAGAGTGGGGCCTTATCAACGTAATACTCCAGATGGCACATAAAATCAAGTCACATGTATCTCAAATTTAACGTCATATATTTACAAATATTTTGATTAAATTTCTCTTCAAATATGCAGTATAGATACAGATATTCCAACCCTTCAAATTTGATGTAGTGTTTATATTTATTGTACAATTCTTTTCTTCTGAATTTCAGACTCTCTCTCTCTCTCTCTCTCTCTCTCTCTCTCTCTCTCTCTCTCTCTCTCTCTCACACACACACAATTTAAGGTAGTTTTCATATCATACTGAAATCCACTGTCAACTTGAATTAGATTTCATCAAGTAACTTTTACAGATGAAAGATGAACTCTGCTGGATCTTTATATCCTTGTTTTAGTGAAGTAAACATACCTATATGTTTAAATAAATTAGGCTCAATCAAATAACCAGGAATATTGTTTGACTGAATAAACTTGTTTATGATAATATCTTTATGCACACTGTTATCTTGAAAGGCAGTGAGGTATCCAGTTAGCCATGGAATTATGGAAGTGGGATACAAAACTGCTTGAGTACAACATCCTGGCGTGTCACGGAAAATAAAAAGCTGTGGAAAAACCCTTCGCAATTCATTTATGTTTTGACGACCCACAACAGAGGCAATTATAATCATCAAAATGAAGCCACTAACAAAATAGAATAATAACAGAGAATATTTGAGTTTTTCTTTGCTCAATAAAATATGGAAAATTATTAGAATTGGACTACATACAGCACCCACACTAAGAAGTTCCACAATTCGATCAAATTCAAAGGCATAACCCTGCCAGCGTTCTGGGTAGAAAAGCTTAATGAATGCAAGCTTTCTAGATCCAATTTCATCCAAACAATGGCTAGAATGTAAAGTATTTCGATCAATGTTAAATTTCAGAACATGAAACAAATCCTTATGAGGTATCACATCATCTTCTAACATTAAAACAAATTTTGAATCAAAAGCATAGGTGACATTTAGACAAAAAGCATAATCAACGCTTTCCTTGATGTAGATGCTATAAGGGATTGAATAATCTCTGGATCCAAATGCATAAAGGTGAGAAATATTGATACGAGTTGGAAGATTGGATGATCCGAAGCGTTCCACATATGGAATATAGGTTTTAAGAAAGGTAGCATCAATATTGTTACCTGGATTTTGATCCACAGAACAGATAATCAAGAATTTTCTCCTAAATAACATATCACGTTTAGCTAACTCATCCACTCTTGCTGCTGCCTGCAGAGCATAGCCAGGTTGAATTGTGTCAAGCTGTATGCTTGATCTGTCATTGGTCACAATACAAATTACAAGGTCAAGTTGATGATTCTCAGCCAAGGAATTGTACAAATCAAGAGATGCTGTGCCATCTAAACTTTCAAAATACTTTTTCGCTGACTGAAGCCTCTGTTCGTTGAGATTGCTTGCTATCTGGATGAGAGTTTCTGACTTGTGAATTTTGTTATACAGTAACGAATAAGGAAGATTGTATGTGGCATAAGGAAGAAGAGCAAATAAAGTGATAACCGTAAGAAGCAAAATCTTCCATAAATGAGGGTTCCAACAGAAGATTGTCCGCAATGAGAATCGAAACATATTGAAAACAGCTTATAGTAGTGAACTGAGGTAGAAACAAAGTTAAATGAATATGATTGGTCGATATTTTGATGATCCTGGGATGACTTGTATGACCCTCCAATATAGTGGTCTACGTTGATCCATCCATTTTCTCTCAGTAATACTTTTGTAGTGATCACAACATAACAGTATTCCAATGTTAAAATAATGATCACACTAAACAGCGATCATGACAAATTCTGATATAAAGTAAGTAAAGAACAGAAACTCCATACTATGTAGGATATGATTCAAATAGAGATGCATCAACTGCAAGATCCTATATACCCCAATTATTCTGTCTGTCTTGGACTGTTATTCATCATGTCCTAGCTGCGAGTTCATGTACATGCAGAGATTACAAGACATTTTATTTATCATATGTTACACAATCTGTTTAATTCTGGTCTTCCGATCTTCGTACCTGAAAAGAAAAATATGACATGAGCAGAATGCTTGCATGCAAAGTTAAAAAACAATAAAAACCAAACAAATGTGATTTGACAATGATTTTTGTGTATATATATATATATATATATATATATATACACACATACATATATACATGCATATATACATACATATATATACATACATATATATATACATACATATATATATATACATACATATATATATACATATATATATATATACATATATATATATATACATATACATACATACATATATTTATACATATACATATATATATACATACATATATATATATATACATATATATATATATATACATACATATATATATATGTACATACATACATATCTATATATACATACATATATATATATATATACATATATATATATACATACACATATACATACATATATATATACATACACACATATATATATATATATATATATATATATATATATATATATATATATATATATATATATATATACATATACATACATACATATATATATATATATATATATATATATATATATATATATATATATATATATATATATATATATATAACTTTTCAACTACGTATACAAACAGTAGTGAAAGCTAACATGAAGCGATCGTCCTCACGCTAAAAACGTCATTGGCAGATTTACCGTGCCGGTGGCCTAGTAGTTAGAGCGTCCGCCGAGGAAGCGGGAGGTCGTGGGTTCGATCCTCGGCCGAGTCACACCAAACACCTAATAAAATGGTACTAATAGCTGCCTCGCTTGATACTCAGCATTAAGAGATTAGTGTTAGGACTGGTTGGACTGGTGTCAGGATAATGTGACTAGGTGGGACATCATGCTACATGTCTGCGGCATGATGCCCCAGTGCTAGACATCACTGTAAACTGAACGACTAGAGAGAATGGGAAGACGTGCGATACACAGTTTAAGAGAGGAAGGTGATGCAGTCAGTCGTGAACATTGCGATCTTTTCACCGTTTGTTATTATGATGAAATAAATCCAAATTAAATGCTACTAATTAATAATGTTGATATAACTTAGGTTGAATAGTTTCTGATATTAATTTAATATTAATTAAATTTTGTTATTTATCTTGTCTAAGGGGTGTTTGTATTGCATTATTTCTTCCCAATAACCTTGCTCAGTACTCTGTAGATGTTATATATATATATATATATATATATATATATATATATATATATATATATATATATATATATATATATATATATATATATTCATTCACACCGGACCATAAAATCGAGGGAGGCCATCTCCTAGATAACGCCAGCCATATCCAATAAACCACCCCACTTATTAAGAGAGCGACATTACAGTAGATAAACGTGTTTGAAACAAACATTGTCAAATATGAATATTATTACTACACAGTTAAGCTTACATGAAAGTAAACAAACAGGATTTTTAACAGTTATCACGGTTCTTGTTTGGAAAGTACATTCCATATGATCATTAGCAGGTTTCAATTACGTCTTTGCATTAGTATTTGCCTTCAATAAGTAAATATTGGTGCTTAAACAAAATGGTGCGAAAATATGCTATTACCTTAGGGTGATGTTTCATTCCGTCGTAAGTTACAATTTGTTGATGTAGGGGTTTAACGCCATTTTTCAGCACAAGATAGGCTATACATGGCGGCCAGTATTAATGGTGGAGGAAAACCCTGGAAAGAACCACCGACTCACGAGAAGCTACTCGCAAGCTTCTCACGTACCCACATTGGCCGAGCCCGAGACTCGAACCAGCGCGGCAGAGGTGATCCATAACGGTGTAAGATACAAATATTGCGAGTAGTTACTGCAATGAAAGGAATCAGCATTAATATCAATAGACTAAATCTGTTTTATTAAAGGAGCAAATGTGCGTTTAATAAAAAAAACGTAGTACAAAATATTACTCTTTTGTCAAATTTACAATCATTTCTGAGAAAGCCTTTGATATTCAATGCATTTGCTATTTTCTTACATTTTAAAGCTTTTAGAGAGAATTTTTACAAACATTTAAAGCATCTTTTAAGCTTAGTATTAGGGACAAGTAACTATTATGCACTGAAGCTAAGATTTGTATGAAACGAACCCCATGGTTTCTAAGTTTATAGTCCTCACGATTATACAAGCAGTACTGATAAGAAGAAGGGACGTTTTCCGATCCAATTCATATCTTGACATGCTTTTTTATTGTGATTTTATTCATTCCGTTTATAAATAATACTGAATATTTTTAAAACTAAAACTTACCCGATATTTAGGATGTTTAGTTATGATCTGATCCAAGTGCACCTTCTTCTTTCAAACCAACATTTCTTGCACGTGAAAGGTCACAAGTGATCATTAATGTACAGTATTGATATCTCAAGTAATATAGATAACTTCTAAGTCAATTGTTGATAGATGTATGAACTGTAGCATTACTTTGTCGCATGGCAAGTATGTTAACCCTGGCTAGATAAAATTATATGTACTGGGATACCAATACAGGTTGCATTTTATTGTAATGATCAGACTTAAGTCCGTGGAATACAGCTAGACTTATTCAAAGACAACAATTAAATATTGCTCCCACCTCACACCACCAGCCAAAAAATATCTGTTGTAACACGCAGAGGAAACATAAACATTTTCACCCCTACTCTCTCAAGGGCATAACCATTTAATGACATTGTAGCACAAACATTAAAATTTGTTCTGTATATACAAGAAATACTACCTATGCCGCTTGCACTACTAACAAATGTCTCGTGTATTAGCTAGGCCAAGGGGACGTGCACATTTTAATAAAGATGTTACTTAGACATACACGCAGGAATTTAAATAAACGAAACCACTCTGAACGGGAGAAAAGGCGCCAGGAATAAAAACATCAGGGCTAATTGGTTATGTATTATTTTTCGAGACGTTGAAGGCTTACATTGCATTTCCCTCTAATATGACCAAAAACCGCAGTCTTTGGATTGACGACCCATATACATTAGGACATTATCATATTACAGACTTCGGTTCTCATACTTCTTAATGTTTTTAAACTACCTGTCTACATTTTTAAGGGGCCGCGAAGGCACTTTGGTTTAGGTGCTAGCCTTTGCATTGGAAGGTAATGAGTTCAAGTCCCCGTATAACCAAAACTTGTCACAGATTTCCACTGCATGTTTCGCGAGGATAAATCTTTGATCATCATCACTGCTGTAACTGACCGAAGTATTGTCGAGTGACCGTAAAACCCAAATCAATCTATCCACTACAGTTGTTTTCTTTTACGTCGAGAGAATTTACACTACAGTCCTAATGAAGATATGTTCTGGTGTGAACATAGGCAAATCAAAGGTTTCAATGTTATCCATTTTACCAGTCAAAACTTTTAGTCTTTGTTTTTCCGTGAAGCCGTAGATTCATCCGAGTATTCGGTGTTCAAATCCTGTCGAATTTTGGGTAAAGAAGATTGATTTTCTTTTCTTCGGATGATCATTTTTGAAAAATACTGAAATACTTATTTTACGTGCAAATATTTACAGAGCGCATCATTTCCTCCATTCCAGGAACACACATTTATCTCTGGTTATTTTTTTCTCAAAAACCAGGAATTAAACCCTTCAAAGGATGATATGTATGTAAAGCAGAAATGAAATACTTAAAATGCAAATACATAGAATCCTTCATCATCACAATTCCAGTACAATCAATGAAAGCGAAGATTAATCTAAAAAGATAATAATATTTAGATCCTAATATTTTCGCTCCATCTGGATAGATGCGTTAAACTGGGGTCCATTGTGTGATGAAATACTGGAAAAAATTTGTTAATGTTTAAAAACAATAAAGTAAAACAAATTAGTTAAGCATGTTGCCCTACCGAATATATCTGTTATACATAAAATATGCAATGAAGAAATGTTGTGTAAACATTAATTAAAATTATGTTAGAACAGTAGAAGACTTAACATTGCAGTTAATAAAAGCATTACATCTTTTAGTGCAGCGGCCACTTTGGAATTATTTTTAATAAGTAAGAAAAAATAAACTAATAATGAAATACGTGTCTCAAACTTTCAAATTTTCTTATCTCCTAAGTCTAATCGCTCATTTATAGGTTACTGCATTTGTATGGGAATATATGAACGTGACTTGAGGAGTGCGGCATTAAGTAAAATAAACGAGTTCAGATCTGAATAAGAATATGGTAGCTTTTTAAAAAAAAACAATTTGCTTAACTACTTAAGACTGAATAATAAATAATCAAAGAAAACGCTACAAGAAACATGATAACTAAATATTTTCTGTATTCCAAAGTAAATACCTAACCAAAGGTACATCTATGCATAATAACCTAATTAGTGTGCACACAGCACCACTTAGCGACCCTGGAGTGCGCGCTAGGTCCTTGTTTCAAAACTAATTATCGTATTGGTCTACTTAAAATTTTAATTTAGGGTTATATTGTGAATGAATGGAAAGACAAAATATTTCCAGTTGGTCCGCGGAATGGAGGGATTTTGTTTTTTTCTTTTGATTCAACTCGGTTTTGATTTTCTGTTTGTTATGGACTGAATTTATTAGCTGGATCGATTTCGTACCATGTGCAAGTGACTGGCCGAGTGGTCTAAAGCGCTGTCCGTTACGGATCACTGCCGTCTCACCTCTGTCTGCCTGGGTTTGAGTCTAAAATTCGGCTAAATGTAGTTATGTGAGAATGCTTGCCAGTAGCTTCTCGTGGGTCTATAGTTCTTTCTGGGGGTTTCCCTGGGTTCTTCTCCTCCACCAATAATACCGGCCGCCATGTATAGCCTATCGTGTGCTGAAAAATGGCGTTAAACCGTATAAAAACAAATGGAACAGTGAATGAACTGGCGTTGATTCAACTACACCTTTTTTTTGCTCCGTAATTGATTGTTAAGAATCATAATGTGGAAAACATTATTTTAATTGAAATTCTCAAAAAGTCGCAAGATTAAATATTGGTTGCTATGAAATATTACGTTCGTTTTGTTTTGAGTACAGACAAGAGAATGGGATTTCTGTTTCTGTAGTCGAAATTACAGTACAATTTCGCGGAATGGATCAATTTTGGGAACCAATATAATTCTGATTTGTAGAAATAACTAAGAAATTACATTTTGAGGAAATTCAAGATGCAGAAACGGGAGTATATTTTAATGCTATTGTTATCAATATACGCCTTCAGTTACATTTTTTAAATATATTGTTTTGACTGGCTAATAAAATGGACTGTCTCTGCTGGGAAATGGAGAACA
This sequence comes from Unio pictorum, assembly GCA_030141615.1. Classification (NCBI taxonomy): domain Eukaryota; kingdom Metazoa; phylum Mollusca; class Bivalvia; order Unionida; family Unionidae; genus Unio; species Unio pictorum. The sequence goes on along the minus strand of JARLTB010000101.1, from coordinate 8,880,868 downwards.
CGTGGCCTTAATATGGTTTTCGATGTAATTTTTATAGATCTTTGAGATGACTGGTCATAGTAAAAAAAACATTAGATTTGCAAATAGTTATGAACATTTCTTATAAATAAGTGTTTAAATGAGCAGAACGGTATTTTCAATAAATCGTGTCTCACGTTGACATTGCGAATACCAGATTCATTCGTTTGCCTGGCTGAAAGTTTCCTGTGTGACACAGTGCACTCATCCACTTTGTCAGCCTTATCATCTCTACTTTCAAATGGACTAAGCATCTTGTTTAGTTCATCCACAAACAAACCTAATAAACATAAAGCTAAAGCGGCAGTTACATGGGCGTACATTGTTTGTTTACAACCAGTCGCAGTTCCTAAACACGTGTCGCGCTGTATAAAGCAGTGCAGTTTGAAAAAAAATAATGCACGATTCAGACAATGTAAAGATGACGGAGCAGCAATGAGCATATTATAATATACTATATCAAATGCTTGAAATAATACAGTACATTCTAATTTGCATTTCTGTACATCTCCCTCTCTCTCTCTCTCTCTCTCTTTCTCTCTCTCTCTCTCTCTCTCTCTCTCTCTCTCATACACACACACACGCACGCAAACACACGATGCACACAAATACACACAAACGTATTAACACACACACACACACACACACACACACACACACACTTTATTGTGCAAAACCCGTTTTATTACAGTTACGTTTGAGGCATTGGAAATAATTTGTTTTCTTCTTTTCTTAGCGAAACGCACGCATGATTGAGATAGAAAGCGCGTTATGTTCTTGCAGGGAGAATTAAAAGGGATTCTAGGACGTACAATTTACTCTCCACTTTAATTTCCAGTAACGATAACATTATCAATCATACTGAATTCATATATATTCAGTCCCGGTCCTAGGATGTGCGGAGCCCCAAGCAAAACAATTCATTGCTGACTTGATTTCCTGAAAGCGTGAGGCTCATGGCGATTGCGCTTGGTTTGTTCGCCTTGCCCTAGGGCCGGGCCTGTATATATTCCTCCGCTACTTATGCGTCAGAAAATGTCACTCAGTTTAAAGTTGTTGCACATCGAGCGGAAATCAAGTTTAGAACGCATCAACTAATCACAAAATAATCCAACGCCCGTATTGCGCCGTTTAGATATGTTACACTGTCTGTCATGTCAATATACACGTAGTCAGAGGCAACTGAAGTCACATTCTGTTAAGTGATCGTTTCTATGATTCTAGTTCTGTGTTGACATGATCTTTGTAAAACGGATTTGCAGAAAGATTTAAACCTGGGTTACAGAAGAGATTCTGAATCTGTGTGATGCCCAAAGAGACCTCAAAACACCAAACACACAACCGGGGCAATAGAGAACCGAGAATAAATAAGAATATCATAAAAACATCGAAGAAAGCAAACGAAGATTGGCTTGGACAAATGTGCACAGAGCAGTCTGATAAAGAATAACACCAAAAAGGCATTCCAACTTGTGAAAGACCACACCAGACAAAAGCAACCAAGAGACAGTACCATTCAAGTTAAAAATGGAATATGCCTCACAGAAGCAAGTGACATTGCACAAAGATGGACTGCGTATTGTAAAGACATCTACAACCATACGACCATAGGAGACCCAGAGGTGCTTGGAGTTCCTACCTCCACAAATGATGATGATATTCCCATTCTCAAAGGTGGAATCAGCAATAAGAGCACCGAAGAATGAGAGGGCAGCTGGAGTAAACAGCAAAACTTATCAAGAATGGTGGGGAATCAATGACTGAGCTACAAACGAAAATCTGCAACAAGATCTGGCAGACAGGTGAATGATCAAGGTACTCTAAAGATAATTCGAGCAGCTGTGTTTTAAAATTTTTGAAGTTTCTGGAGTAGATATTGTGACGAACCAGACAGAATTGAGTTACAATAGTCCAGTCTTGAAAGTACTAATGAACACACAAGTGTTTTAGTGGCATCAACTGAAAGATGTTTGCGAATGGAGCTGATGCATCTCAGCCGAAGATATGCAGCCATGCATATCTTCATGACATGTTGGTGCAATGTGAGAGTACTGTCTAGAGTAACACCTAGTTTTCATACTGACTGTGTTGGTGTTGCTGATATTTATTGTCTAAGGTAAAGGATGTGAATGACAAAGTATTTGTGTTGTGATCAGAATGGACTCTAAGCACTCACGCAGCAGTGGTGTTGGAAATGGTGGAATTGGATCAAGTTCACATGACTTTGGTGCACTCTTCATCAGGATTGTACAGACTAAATCCATAGAGACATGTTCAAATGATCCTAATGGTTGTCACTGAAATTCTGTATCTTAACTGTATGGTGACGAGTCAGTTGAAATTGTGTTGCCAAGAGAATCTGTAATGAATTGTACTTTGTCACGAAAGAAATTTGCAAAAAGGTCCGGAAGATCTACTGGAGAGAGGGTAGTTGGAAGTGTTGTACATTTGTTGCTTGATATTAGTCTGTTAGTTATCTCGAAGAGCTCTGTGCAGCTGGAACTCTCCGTGATCTTAGTACTGTAGTCGGATAATTTGGCTAAATGGACTATGTTTGTGAAGTTCTTCTTAATGGCTTCATAGATTTGTTTATGAATAGTGAATCTGGTGGAAAGCCAAAGCCTCTCTGCTTTACGGCGATGTCTTTTAGCAGTGCGAAGTCGGTCCCTAACACTGCTATACCGTTCTTTTCTTGATATTCTGCTGTTAGTGGCTGGGGCGTGTATTTCAAGCAATGAATGCAGGCAGTTATCGAGTTTTTCTGCTGTAGGATGTAATCAAGTTGTTAGGTTTTCTTGGATGTCATGCATTAATTTGGGACTATTTACCATACGGGGGTTTCTCTTAGTAGCAAATAAAGGTGGAGGGTTTGGGACTGATACGTTGAGATGGTATATAATAAAGAGGTGATCTGGTACAAGTTTGTGGGATACAATGGAGAATTGCAGAATATTATCATCAGGTCTATGAAGGAACCAGTCTAGAATGTGACCAAGTTTATGGGTGGGTTGGTTATCTGACTGTTTAAGGTAGAAAAGATGAATGGAATCAAGGAGTTTTGACGTGTATGGGTTTCGATGACAGTCAAAGCGAATGTTGAAATCTCCAAGAATAATTAGGTTCTACCTATCGAATTTCCATTTTCCAGAAGATTCTGAAACTGCTCCAAAAAGAGAGATTCGGTCAGCTTGTTTGTTTAATAGGAGGAGGGCGGTAGAGACAGAAAAATGGACTGACTTTTGTTCCAGTGTGAGTGTTGTTTGGACTAGTTTAAATGATGTTTGGAAGAAATTGAAGGTTGTGTTGTATTTAAGATATTTTATCATGGAATTCTTTGTGATGACAGCAATTCCACCTCCGCCAGAGTTGCGGGGGAGCGACTTTATGAAGTAAGCGGTGGGTGTTAAATCCGCGCACTTGGGCTCATATATATATATATATATATATATATATATATATATATATATATATATATATATATATATATATATATATATATATATATATATATATATATATTCAATCTAAATCACATAACATGTATATTCCAGGACGAAAAGAAGATGGTGAGAACTGACCTGTGTAAACTTATATAACATGTAGGTTATAGCGTATATTTGACGCTTCAGATAGAAAAGAGTAGGCCAACAAGACTCCGTCGTACAAAAAAAAAAAAACATCTTGTATGAAATGTGACCGTCACACGACAGCAACGACCAAATACTTGGTTTAGCATGTTCGAGGACAGGGGATGTATTGCCGTTACGATCGCGTATCTTAAATTCATTCTGCTTTTATGACAAAATGGCCTGATAAGATTTAGAACTGCGTAGACATGTGTACGGAATACGAGTGAAGATTGTACATATTCCAAATCTCTGATATAGCTCCGCAGGATAGATGACGTCACAGTCAATTGTATTTTGTAACGTTCAAGAATGGCCGACGTTTTCTAACCGAGGTTTTCTAACTACGGATTTATGGAAATTTCGATAACGTGATTATTTATTTCGGTATAAACTCGATCTTACGCCTGATATCACTGATTTAGTATCTCTTCGAAGAAATTGTTTCTTATATGTTTTCTCCCACTTAATAAAAGTCTAAAGATTGAAGAAATTTGTTGCATGAGCAATAAATACATGGGTGAGGTGACGATAGATGCCTATTTGAAAGACAACTAAGTAAGGTAACGACTTCTGCAAAACCCAGTTTCAATGAATCCGTGCTCACTCTTACACGTGACATCACTGATTTAGTACAATGGCAGCAAACACTTAGGCAATTGGCGCTGGCATCAGCTCGCTAGCTCACACTAACATATAGATCATCACTTATGTTCTTGAATGATGTAATTGTGTGTTTCACGTAGAGGCCGACATAAACTAAATTTCTGGTTTCGGCCGAAAACGAAACAAGACCGAAAGTTAAAAATTGACTTTCGGCCGAAACCGAAGGTTTACCTACACCTTCGGCCGAAACCGAAACCGAAAGATAAACCGAAGTTGCCGAACACAAGATTTATTAAACAGGCATGGGTCATGATGCAATGCCACACTAATTAAAAACGAATACAGAAGTAATCATTCAGAGCCTGCATTAAGGGAACTTCGCTAAATGTCAAATTGCCTAGCGCCGGCTGACCGGCCGACAAACAGAGTAACTAGCGTTGCATTCTGAAACTTAAAATGGATCTTCTTATGATGACCGAAAGTCAATATCAGTTTCGGCTGAAACCGAAAGCTAACTTTTTGGCTTCGGCCGAAACCGAAACTATGCCGAAAGTGGTCATTTGCCAACTTTCGGCGCCGAAACCGAAACCGAATTTCGGTCGGCCTCTAGTTTCACGTCTTAATTAAATAAATCTTAATTCGCAGATGACTCTTATAATACAACAGTCTTACCGAGAGACTTCAGCATGTACATTTCAAGACGCAATTTTTGGCATAATCGATATGTAAAAATTTGAATCGTTTCCATCCCCTGCACCTAGACATGATATAAGATACTAGGAGAGGGGTTGTGGAGTGGCAAAAATATGGATAACAGCGTTTGTAATTCAGTTTACTTTCAGCTCCGGGGCATGGTACGTATACAGGAGTGCAGTGAATAATAAGTAACTGGGCATGTCCATGAAATCTTTCTTTTTATTATTTTAATATTTAAATATATACTCATTTTAGTAAAGCAGAGAGAGAGAGAGAGAGAGAGAGAGAGAGAGAGAGAGAGAGAGAGAGAGAGAGAGAGAGAGATTTCAACCTCATAGATGATTATAGTCTGGTTGTAAGTTCATCAGCTGTACCATCATCCAAATTTTGACCCAATGCCGGCTCTTTTTCAAGTTCATCAAAAGATTTCCTGCGGAGTAATACAAAACTAAGGTATGTTCTTCCATTTATTCACACACACACACACACACACACACACACACACACACACACACACACATATATATATATATACATGCAAATAAACGAATTAGTTAATGATGCAAACTAGTTATTTAGGTATGGAAGGAATGTTTGATGAAAATGATTTTTGTTTGTAATCGATAGATGCATATACTACATGACTGAGGCATAGATTTACTTGGTAACTTTCTATTACGTATAATACATGACACCGCGTCCTAGATGTAACTTAATAACTTTTTATTACGTATATTACATGACACTGCGACCTAAATGCAACTTAGCAACTTTCTATTACGCATGATACATGACACTGCGTCGCCGATGTAACTTTACAGCTTTCTATTACGTATAATACATGACACCGCGTACTATATAAACTTGATAACTTTTTCTTACGTATACTAAATTAATGCCTCCTAGATGTAAATTTACAATCTTTTTTATTACATATATTACATGGCATTGCAGGGGCCCCGAGTGGCCGAGTGGTCTAAAGCGCTGTCCGTTACGGACCACTGCCATCTCACCTCTGTCTGCGTGTGTTCGAGTCCAAGATTCGGCAAATGTAGTTATGTGAGAAAGCTTGTCAGTAGCTTCTCGTGGGTCGGTGGTTCTTTCCGGGGTTTGTCCGGTTTCTTCCTCCACCATTAATACTGGCCGCCATGTATAGCCTATATTGTGCTGAAAAATGGCGTTAAATAAAAAAAAACAAAACAAACATGGCATTGCGTCCTAGATGTAAATTTACAATCTTTTTTATTACATATATTACATGGCATTGCGTCCTAGATGTAACTTGATATCCCACTGTTATGTATACACAAGGATGAAATCCTCTTGAAAAATGTAGAATAACAAAACACAGCTAAAGTTTTCTCACCTTCTATTCTTTCTTTTTCTTTTTGCTGTAAAGAAAAAGAAAACGAGCTGAGCAAAGTCTACGAAAAAGGAGAAATGTAAAAATGTTAAGATTCTTTGAATTAGTATATGCTAGACAAGGTTTTGGAAAGTTCCAGCCTGGTTCCAGATTAGCTGCAAAAAGAAATACAGTGCCATCGAGGCTTCTTTAGAAAATTCCCATCATGTTAAAGTACTGTTATTAGGGCACACCATGTGCTGCGACAATTTAGAAAATATCTGACCCTGTATTACAAAGTTCCCCAACTTGAGTGCTCACTGGACCTCTAAATTAATTTTGTCCTAGGTATTGGAATTATTAAATTGTTACAAAATAAACTATATACACTGAACAGATATAGGTATCTAAATGCATTGCTGCTTCGAAAAAAACTTGTATTTAATTTAGTTGTTTTTTTTTGGTAAGCATTACCATTTAGGTTTGCGTTTTCAGGAGTTTTAATGACAATGCGATAAGACCTGGTAACACCGCGACTTCTGAGTCTGAACTTTGAGTTTGAGACTTCGATTTTGTGTCAGCCAATCAGTAAACAAAACTGCACTGTCGTGCACGTTTGATTGGTTGAAAGTCGATCATAAATTTGATTCATTCACGAAAAATCATCCTCAACTTGTGTGTACACGCAAATTCTGATTTTTATAGCTTACAACAAATAAAAGAATTCAAATACATACGACTGCGAGGCAATATTATATTGAAATACCCGTATCTGCTAAATATGCATAGTTTGTTTTGCAACAATCTAACAAACATACGACTTACGACAAAGGCAATTTCAAGCTGGAGTATATACACTCGAGTTAAGAGGTTTCGTCAATGTGCGCATATAATATATGACCAACTACTTGTGCCATATATGTGTAATCTGAAAATGTGGTCACAGGAGAGAGAGAGAGAGAGAGAGAGAGAGAGAGAGAGAGAGAGAGAGAGAGAGAGAGAGAGAGAGTCTATTATCCATTCTTACTTGCGTAATTTCGACAGCAGATTATAATAACGATCACCATAATGGCGAGAGTTACACAGGAAGCTACTGCGATGGCGATGGAGACAAAGATCCGTTTAAATGTGTCACGTGGTGCTGTAAGTAAAAATTAAAATAGATTGTACATTAATGTCCAGTTCTAAAGACATTTATCTGATATCTGCTCAATGTTTATATATTCTCGTATTTTAATTGTACTTCTCTTTTGTGTTTTTCCACTTTTTCATAAAAACTCGACCAATGTAGACTTTCGCCAAGTGGTTACACCAGTTACGTTCTTTGGAATAGGTCATGGGTCATTCGAGGTGAACATGTGTTGGGTTCATTCAAATGCATTACAGAAATCATGAATGCAGAAAATATGCAAATACTTGGTCTTAAGTCACTGTAGATAAAATCTTCACACTGAATGCCATTCTGCTTTTTGTCAACTTGTAATTGCCGACCATTTTATTCCGAATGACCTTTGACATCTTCAATGCGTAACGAATACTTTTGAGTAGTGATGGCGGTCAAAGTGTAGGTCTATGTATTATGTGTGTTATAATCTGTTGAAACTGAGATAGCAACATCACTATTTAAATTTGACGGACTCTGAGTACTTCTGAATAAAAATCTTTTGAACTCTTTAAGTTGAAACCATTCGTGAAAAGGATTTACAAAAATGGGTTTTTACAGCTAATCTTCTTAAAAACTACAGAGAGGGATTGAATCATACGTTAGTTTTATAGTGCACAGAATGTAAATAATGTTTAGAGGAGTAGAGAAACACAGGTACCGAAGTTTTAAACCTAATACATAGAATATTATCCTGACCATGTGTCCTTTCAATTTGTTCAGCCTTCACAAAGAGTTGACAGGAAATCTAGAGGAATTGCACTAACCCTACACCTTTAAGGACGAGATAAATGTTCTCATGTTGAAGTCTTTTGTTTATATTTTCCAAACCGATATTAGCCTCCAAAACCGTTTTTTTTTAATTATTATTTTTTTTTACAAAGGTTCCTTATTTCTGAGCATTTGTAATTCACAATTCATTGTTTGCGCAACTGAATTTGTAACATCATATGTGTAATCAGAAGATAATAAAAGACTTTGGCGCTCTGGAGACACGAAGAATAGTGTATGGTACCTTGTTGACAGTTATCTCCAGTGAAACCTTCAGGACAAATGCATGTGTATTTGTTCATCTGGTCCTGACATGTCGCTTTATTCAAACATGGGTTGGAAGCACATTCGTCTACATCTAGAACGAGAAGGAAGAAATTATATATATATATATATATATATATATATATATATATATATATATATATATATATATATATATATATATATATATATATCTATTTATATATATATATATATATATATATATATATATATATATATATATATATATATATATATATATATATATATATACTCAAGTCGTATTATATAAACTTTGAAATGAGAGGATAGTTAATGTTGATGCATCTTTTTTTAGGAATCCAGTCTCCAAGATTAGGCTACTGTGACTTGCCTTTAAAGCCTCACGTGCACAAAGCAGTCAAAATATATCAAGTAACATCCGTTTTGGTGACGATGTGAGACAACCATAAATGGTAGGATGGCAGGAATATCTGCACGTATTTCTCTATAACTTCGAGATCTGTATCTCAGTTAAACTTGTCAATCACGCGACGACTTCAACATCTATTCTCTTGATTAACTTTCTCATTTACAGGATAATTTCAAAATCGATCATTTGATTAACCTTTTCAATCGGCGATAAGACCAAGATTTATCACTTGATTATATTGATAACTGACCTGATAACTCCACGAACTATAATTTGATTAACTTGATCAATTGCTATCCATAAACATGTCTTGCTGCAACTAGAAAAAATATCTAAATTTGAACCTAATGGTTTGGACCAGCATTACTTTGAGTTAGAAGTTCCAATGCATTTGATAAAAAAGAGAAATTGTTTTCCAATATTCAAATATCCAATTATCCTGTCAAGTTTCATCGTTTAATGCTGTAAAATGTGTGACCTTTATCCCAAGGTCACAGAGGCAAAAAAAAGTGTGCTGCATAATGAAATTTCTTAGCTTCTTAAAGAGCTAGGCAAAGCATCAAGAAAATCAGTAAAGAAGTTTATTAAAAAAAAAAACGAATAAAAAATTTCTCAGAGAAAACAAACTAATCACACGTTTTGTTAGACGACAACCTTAATCCCTCCCCCAAACGAGAGAGTAAGCGTGTCCTCAAATGAACGGTCTTACAATGCCTTTAATTTTTCATCAAATTGTAATTTGCATAAAGAAAATCCCCAAAATAACCGTTCATTATTTTTTCTTTTGCTTCTTTTTATTTGAGCATGGTAAAGGTTAATATTCACAAATTTAGTGCGAATGTATATCGGTCATTGATAAGACCTGTACTCAAACTCCGTTCGTAACCTAAACCGATGAGCACTACAAGCATTATTCCGGTCAGTACTGCAGCTACTCTAACCAGTAAAGAAAGAAAGAAATAAAGGAGGATGAAGGTCTCTTGCAACATACCTATCTCACACGCAACCCCTGCAAACCCCTCGAAACACGTGCAATTGAAAAAACCTCTTCCTTGTTGACATGTTCCGCCATTCTTACAAGGCTTACTTGCACATTCATCTATATCTGAAAAATGAATAATGTGGTGCACAAATTAGAAAACCGATGCTTTGCTAGTATCAGTAGAAATCATTCTCTTCAACTCGTAAACGATCTATCGCCCACACCTATTCTCAAAATATTCTCAATCTTTCGAGTCAGACTGAACGTATCATCGGTTGCGCTTGTTCTCAGGAATATGCAAAGTTCCAGATGACCGTCGCTGATGACGTATTGTCTATATTGCGCTTTAAGAGTAACTCTTTAAACTCTTAACAGAGGACAACTCATGACAAGCAACAAGTGTCAATGTAAAATTCCCAGAACTGTTGATAAATGTAGCAATAATAACTGTATAAATACATGTATATGTTTATATATATGTACTGGCTGTTGCAACTAAACTTCAACACCGGGACATTGTCAATGTTTGACTGCAGTAAGTTTTCTTGGTGATTTGACGGAAGCTGTAAATTCATTGTATTGCGTTATATCTAGTTTCATAAAGAGACCTAAACGTACTAGCGTTTTTCCGTCCTGTACTTTCTAAGTGCAAGTATCATTGATTCGCAATAGATATAACATTGAAATACCTACCATTTTATGAATGAATGAATGAATGAATGAATGAATGAATGAATGAATGAATGAATGACCTTGTTTTCGAAGTACTTGGCAGTTTTTTCCAGTAAATTCCCGATGACAGTAACATCTGTAGCTGTTCACCAAGTTTGCACACGTTCCACCATGTTTACACGGCCCAGACAAACATTCGTCGATTTCTGAAATATGCAGATTACATATTAGATCAGTTTTTTTCTTTTCTTCTAAGTCACTCTTGATGAAACGTGACCTTATCCTAGGGGAAAGAATGGAGATCAATTTACAGAAGAATAAGCATTATGTTTTCTTCGGATAAATATAAATTCAAGGTAGGAACCAATCTATATTTTAGGTGTTTTACTCTATACAAGTTAAGACTTCTGCAGCAAAACTGATATAAAGAATAGTCCAATGAAATTGTTGCTCCGATTATATGAACAATGTAAGATAATATAATGAAATCATCAACTCACCTGTTTCACAGCGACGTCCCGTATATCCGGGAACACATTCACATGTGTAAAAATTATTGAAATCAAAACACGTGGATCCATTAAAACAAGGGTTACTTGCACATTCGTCTATATCTACAAGGACAGAGAAAATAAAATATAAATGCTCGTTATATTAAGATGTTAGGAGACGGATATTTTTATTTTTCTCCTGTAATATATAATTTTACTTTTCCTCCAGTTGCTAGTAGCTTTAATCAATTTATGCCTTTTTAAATCATATACATATTATAAGTGCCAGATGACCAACCTCTTCATCGGTCATTTCATACTAATATTTAAATGTTACTAGAAAAAAATGAAATGTTCCATCTGATTTATATGCGCAAGGAGTTTTCAATGTAAATATTCAATAAAAGACTTAAATCGTCCCTGTAAATATTTTGCTAGTACTGTACATACTCGTCCCGCACGTGTAATCAGTGAAGCCTGGGGGACAGCTACATGTAAAACGGTTGACTTGATCTAAACATTCAGCTGAATTTTTACACGGGTTAGAGCCACATTCATTTATATCTGCAAAGAAAGCATTTTGAAGAAGATAAAAAAAATGAAAAGCAAAATATATTAAAGTATGAATGAAGAGAAAATACTTGTGCAAGATTACAATTGTGCTTATAAAACTGTGAAGTTTCCACATTCAAAAGTGATAGTTGATGTTTTACTTCGGACAGTACATGATTCAGATGGTTTGTGACTTCATTTTAAAATGTACTTTGGTTTATAATGTATTGTATTACGGCACACCATCACAAACAGGTTATTAAGTGCCGCCTTGCCCATGGACACACGCTGTGTTTCTTCTGAGTTTACTAAAGTTGATTATATTTGTAAAACATTTTTTTCTCAGTCTCCTTCATTTCTGTACCTACATATAGAAATGAGCTATGTTATGTCCCCCTACCCCGAAAGAGACCAGCAATTGTATCACACCGAACAGTTGATGACTCATCAGTTATTAGTTTTTGCGTCACTAAACTTTGTACGACGGTGACACGAGCTTTATTACTCTTTTTGTATGTGCTTTCATGTGGACACAAATTCATTTGAAGGAGCTGTATACGGTCGAAAGTTTACTGTATGTTTAATTTAGATAAAGACAGCGCACTAACAGTTTGTGTTCACTCATTGGCCATTGCATCCTGTGGTTTTACCACACAGCTTGTAGAGCATAGCAGAAACTATGAGTCATGATTCTAAATTTTAATAGTACCTAGATTACTCTATAGAAATTGCAGGTAAATTAGGTAATCTATGGTAATTACAGGTAAATTAGGTAAAGTTATTTAAGCAGCTGATAGTAGTAGCAACAAAACCCAAAACAAAATGTTACACTTCATCAAATGTCGACCAAGTCAATAAATTAAATGATATATGTACAATAATTGATATTATTGACTGGGTACTTACAGGCGTGGTTGTAAAGTTAAGGGGCTATTGTTAACAGGTGACATGGGTATGGAAATCTGATTGTAAAGAAATGGCAATAAAATTGTAATAATGGCGATGTCCCGTTTCATTTAATAAAATATCCTGCATCATTTAACAGTGGTAGTGAGAAGAAAACATATAGTGTAAAACAAATTCATGCCCTTTTTGTTCGTTGACATTAATGCAGTGTACAAAATGTGGAGTATGTGCAGTGAAAAAGGAACGTTACTGACACTTGTTAATAATTCATTTAGTGTCTAGGAAAGCTAAATGACCGCGATACCACAACATAACGTGTTCTTGAAGATATATGATATAGGTAGGGATCGACAATCATCCAGTAAAACCGTCCCCAACCCGTGTAAATTATGTTGGGTACATGACATTTCGCGTAATTACACACAAGTGCCAAGTAAACATAAATAAAAAAATTAGTTGATGTCTCATTTGTTGCACATTGTCGTTACATGATTAGTAGGTCAATATATGAATTGTAAAGAGTTGTTTGGGTCTCTGGGAAGAGGTAGTACCTTTGATGGTTACAATATGTCGTGCCTTCTCAAGAGTAGTTAATCCATGTTGGTACTCTCCTGTTTCCCAACTCTCACATGTGGCTCCTAACAGCTGTTTGCATGCGACAGCGGCCATGCCTTGGGTAACCGCTGCTACTGGCTGGCTAAACCAGGTGGGGTTAGCCGGTATGTCTCGATAATTTTGGCGATTTTAGGGACTTGCTTAACTCAGCATGCGATGACTGCTCCGGCTGACATGGAGGATGAGATCAATCATAAGCTCTAACGGCCGAGAAGGTGGTTCAGCAATGCGCTGTTGAGCGCAGAGGGCACGTTGGAGCACACAAGAACAATCTGGATATCCACTGCAGCCAAAGAAGTTGCCAGCCGTAACAAGTTATCGTGTCACTAGATTACGACTTTTACGGCCAAGAGGGTGAAGTTGTTCCTGTGCAACAGCTTCTTCACCATTATCTTCTTTATACGCAGGATTTTATTGTAAAACGCTCTTCACTCAAACCATACGGTCATCTCGCCGCATCTTCCAAATATAAGAGGGATGGGGGAAGGACGAAGCGACAGGTAGAGGTTACTTCTGGCAGACGTAGTTCTAAACCTACACTAAAGCGGTCTGTGGACAACTACACGTTTTTCTTTAAACCAGGAGAGCACAAAGGTCGGGCAGCACCCCAGACAACTGAGCAGCTCTGTGTAGGTCAGCACTGCTCACCCCAATAAGGGAAGAGACTAAAAAATGTGTCCTTAAAATTGTCTATCCCATAAACTAACTGGCAGGCTATCCACGTTTATCAGTTAGCCCTTAATGCGATCGACACCATGAGCATAAACAAGCCAAACACATGATCGGTTCATGGAACATACGCACGCTAATAGACAAAGAAGCTACATACAGGTCTCAGAAGAACAGCCTTCATAGTCAGAGAATTGGGTCGTTACCATATTGATATTGCCGCTCTTAGCGAGACACGTCTAGCCGATGTTGGGTCTGTCTGCGAACCCGAGAGTGGTTACACCTTCTTCTGGAAGGGAAATAGAAGATGAACACAGAATCCACGGGGTCGGTTTTGCCGTACGTGCTGAACTTTTGCGTCACTTCTCATCTGTTCCTATGCATGTGAGCGAACGCTTCATGCAACTCCACGTCCCCCTCTCTTAGTCACGGTATAAAACCATCATCAGTTTGTATGCCCCCACTTTAACAAGCAGCTCAGACAAGGAGGCCTTCTAAGAAAGTATATATGCTCTCGTAAAAGCTACCCCAGCATGCGACAAACTCGTCGTACATTTCGATTTTAACGCCTGAGTGGGACACGACTATGTAAGCTGGAATGGAGTATGGGACAGCATGGACTCTTTAAAATGGACCGCTTCTACTGTCGATTGTTTTGTTTGTTTTTATGGTTTAACGCCATTTTTCAGCACAATATAGGCTATACCTGGCGACCAGTATTAATGGTGGAGGAAGAGACCGGACAAAGCCCGGAAAGAACCACCGACCCACGAGAAGCTACTGGCAAGCTTTCTCACATAACTACATTTGCCGAACCTTAGACTCGAACACACGCAGACAGAGGTGAGATGGCAGTGGTCCGTAATGGACAGCACTTTAGACCACTCGGCCACTCGGGGCCCCCTCTACTGTCGATGCCTCTAGAGAATAATCTGACAATATCAGATACACTCTACCAACAGAAGAACAAGTATAAAGCGACTTGCATCCCAGATCCAAACAATGACATCTGATCGACTATATTATCGTCTGCAACAACCTACTGAACATTTCCTCCACCGTAGATCCTGCAGCTTTGGACGCAATTGTCCTGAAGCCAACAATCTCTGATCTGGACTTAACCCTTACCACGGAAGTCGAGCGAGCCATCAAAATGACAAGCTCTGGCACGGCAATAAGCGCGGATGGAATTCCTGTTGAACACTTGGCCATGAAGCACTTGAGGCACTCAAAAGCATCCTGATTAGCATTTGGAAGGAAGAATCCATGCCACAGGAGTTCATAAATGCAATTGAGTGTCACATTATACACAAAAAAAATAAATAAAGCTGATTGCGGAAACTATCCAAGCTTATCTTTCCTGTCAATTCAAGAAAACATTATAGCGCTTATATACTCATCAGCCACACGAGGACTCGTCAGCAAATAGCAGCGCACGATTGACTTCATCAAGCCTCCATTGTCAACCAAATCATATGAAATGATTGCCAATGTAGGCCACAAGCCACATAAAACCGCCTCTTTGTATCCTGCTTGCAAATGACTACACTGTACAGAAACGATACTTATTGATTGTCCAAGTGGTCGAATGTTACATACAACACAATGTCAATAACTATTTATAACAAGTATGACAAATGTCACTAAATCGCCACTATTATACATGTAACTAATTGTAAAATAATTCATTGTCAATTCTATCCATATACGTGGCGTATATGACACGACGTAAAATCTACTGCAAACATGGATATATACAATGGACGGAAAAATCCTCGAAGATACAAACTTGAGTTTAATATTTACAAAACTAAGTAATCGCTCCGGTGGCCTAGTCAGGCTAGTGGTTAGAGCGTCCGCCGCGGAAGCGGGAGGTCTTGGGTTCGACCCCAGTCCAAGTCATACCAAAGACTTTAAAAAATGGTAATAACGGCTGCCTCGCTTGGCGCTCAGCATTAAGAGGTTAGTGTTAGGACTGGTCGGC
The DNA here is from genome assembly GCA_030141615.1 of Unio pictorum. Lineage (NCBI taxonomy): Eukaryota > Metazoa > Mollusca > Bivalvia > Unionida > Unionidae > Unio > Unio pictorum. Next base: position 8,865,100 of record JARLTB010000101.1, on the reverse strand, counting down.
CTGGTGTCACAATTTACCGGTCGGCCTGGTGTCACAATTTACCGAGCAGTCACATCATCCTGACCATGTTAGTACCATTTTTTTAAATTCTTGGTAAAACGTGGCCGGGGACCGAAACCACGACATCACGCATCCGTGGCGGACACACTGTCACTAGGATACCTGAGAGGTTTGTTAATTAGTATAATGGACATAATTAGTTCTATTTTTTAAAAAAACAAAAAGTGCAAAATATTTTCCAACTATTTTTGGATCTGACATTTATACACTATACATCCTCGAAAACTAATATAAAAATGCGAAAGTTAAAACACGTTAGAAATGTCTCGTGGCATTTTGTTAAATAGTGGCACCCATTTGAAATTAATATTATGTAATCTTCTAGCAATTACAACAACTTACAATATATAGTTTCTGCTGTTTTCGTTTCAAACCACAACAAAATTAATGCAATAACCAAAGGTGAACAGGAAATTTAAATAACAGTGAGTGAATTTATTTCTAACGTTTGATAAAGGTGTGCTTTAAAAGATAAAATACAAGAAATACCTGTTTCACAAAGCAAACCGGTATTTCCAGGTACACAATTGCACGAGAAATAGTTAACATGGTCAATGCAAGAGCCGCCATTCTGGCATGGTGAACTGGAACACTCATTAATGTCAGTTTCACAAGTTGCCCCCGTGTATCCATCTCTGCATGTGCAGGAGAAATAGTTCACGTGATCGTTGCATGTTCCGTTGTTCTGACATGGTTTGCTCATGCATTCGTTTATCTCCGTTTCACAGAAAATTCCACTGTAACCTGGAATGCACTCACAAGAGAAACTGTTCACATGATCCCTGCATGTTCCACCGTTTAAACATGGGTTACTTGAACATTCGTCTATATCTGTTTCACAGAGTGTTCCAGTATATCCACCAAGGCAGTAGCAAGTGAAATAATTCAGAAAATCCAGACACGTTGCACTATTTGTGCAAGGGCTACTTGCGCATTCGTTAATATCTGTTTCACACGAAGTACCTGTATAGCCATCAACACATCTGCATGAAAAATAATTCACATGATCTGTACAGTTGCCATCGTTTCTACATGGGTTACTTTGGCATTCATCTATTTCAGTTTCACACAAAATGCCTCTATATCCATCGGCACATTCACAGGTAAATCCATTCACGTGATCATGACACGTGGAATCGTTTTTGCATGGAGAGCTTTGACATTCGTCTATATTGTTGTCGCAGAATATTCCATTGTAGCCATTTGCACAGATACAAACGAAAGAATTCACAAAGTCTTGACATGTAGCATGGTTATGGCACGGGTTGCTCGTGCATTCGTCGATTTCTTTGGCACATGTCGGCCCTGCGTATCCTGCCACACAGTCACAGAGGAAACCGTTGACTTGGTCTCGACAAATGGCACCGTTGTAACAGGGATTACTCGTGCATTCATCTACGTCTATGAGGATAAACACGAGGATATATTAATATTAGAGGTTTAATATATAACGGTTAGGAATGCATTGAAATTACAGAACAATAAATCCTTTTATACTATTAACGAACTAATTTGCTGGTAATATAACTTATCGCTTCCTAGCTTATGCATGACATTTAAATATTATTAATTAACATGGAAATTTTTTTAAATAATTGAGCGGATGGCAATAAAGATGATAAAGAGAGAAAAAGTCGCCTTGTGGCTATTTCATATAGAGGAAAAAGCATATTACACTCATGAAAGCATTAGGATAATCTAAAATGCGGCAATCTATTGTATTGCGCTAAATAGCCTAAGTGTGCTGGTGAGCCGTTAAAAATCAATCAATCAATCATTTAATCAATCAATCAATAAAAAGCGACAACTTAAAAGACGTAAAACTGACAAGCAACTTCTAGCCATTCATCAATATACCATTCTGCTATCATTTGCCAATCATCCGTTACAGAGACGTTTTCTTTCTAATGTTCAAATGACACCTTCTGACACAGTTTGTCAGCTAACAAAACAAAAACATTTTTCACAACAACAAAAATACATGTTTGCTAAGATTTTTTTTGGTTGAAACTAGATTCTTGCAATCGTACACCTTCGAGAGACCTACGGACAATTCTCACATGGTATTACATGTATATCGCTTCATATTAGAGGAATGAAAGTTAGGGCTAACATGATTAAGCAAATGATCGGCTTATCGATCAGTTTGTGTGCCAAAAGAGATATTGATGCAAAAATTAAATAATCGATTTTGCAGAAATTCCATTCACTAACATGACAGTTACTGTATGTTGAATTATCTTAGGTTTGTTTAATTGAACATAGTAAATGCAATGCTGGAAATAAATCTATGATAATGGTTAATTGTTAGGATGTACTATCTGAAACAAAGAGAGATGGTAATGACGGACAGTATTAAAATATACAAAACACAGTTCCATAACAATGTGTATCTCTCAACCAATGGGAGCTGGAGGTGCCATTTAGTTCTGACCCCGTCCTTATATGCTGCAAACGGCGGTACATTAAAGTAAAATCAAAAACGATTTGTCAACTGCAAATAATATAATCTTTAAGTGAGGTGAACTGGTTGGATCCATTTTTTTTTAAAACGAAGCGATTTAAACTGTTGTAGGTGAAAGCTCTCTATTTGGGTTGTATCGTGTAGAAACAAAGATGGCGACTGTCTATCACTGTCTTCTTTATATTGTCATTTAGTAACATGACAAGGAAATTATGTTGTAGCACCAAAATAATGACGGTCTAGATTCATGTGATGACGAGCTTTAATATTTATTACGTAAAATGATTATTCGTGTGATGTATTATGGTACGGTGCACTTTGGGGGCCCATATACACTTATAACATTCTAACCTGGGATTCCTTTGAACTGCTGTAAGTAAATGCGATTTGTATCTATAGAAGAGGAATGATAATTCCGATTTTGGCGATTTGTATCTATAGAAGGGGAACGATAATTCCGATTTTGGATCCGATTTGACAACCCGACTAAAAATGCACCACCCCCACCTACAACATCTGAGTCTTTAACAACACTGTTCTTTGGTTTTTAAGGATAAATCAGATTCAACATACTTTCAATCAGATGGTTTAGAAAGGTCTCTTGTTTCAACTGGCCGTAAATGAATTCCTATTAAGAAAACCGAAAAAACTAAGCCAATCGAGTAATCAGAATATGTGAACCATATTGATAACAAGTAGATGAATGTACACATTTTTTTCCAGAAGAAAATTAAAGACTCCGCCAAAATGTACAAACTATGGACGCATGGTGAAAGTAGAAACAAGAAAAGGATCACAACAATTTCACAAAAGATGACGGAATAATCGTTGTTACATGCTTAGGCTCGAATAAACAGTAACATAGAAAGAGTGAAAATAACAAGCTTGTAAAAACTTAATAAACAATTTATTGAGCACAAATATTTTCCAGTAAAGAAAAATAAACTTACGGTTTTAAGAATCAATTCCAAAATTAATCCAAAAATAATTCAAAATATAATCCACTAGTGATATTGCAAATGTCCTGGTAATGAAATGTCCTAATAATTCCCAGTTCGAATCTTAGTGAAGCATCCAAGATGTAAGACGATCTCCCGTGATGAATTCAGTTCTGGTCTTATGAAATTCACTGAGCACAAATGTTTTCCAGATAAATAACGAAAATAAATCCTCTTGATTCAAACGAATTGAAATAATTTCCAGTACAAGGTAATTTAAAATAACTCAAAACAACTCAACTTAATATTCTAACAGTCCAACTTCTACTAAATAGTTCGTTCCAAAACATAATTTATATACCTGTTTTTACGTAAACAAGGAAGGGGTCACATGATCTTCTATAATCTTTAGAACAAATTTACGTTCAAAAAATCTCGTACACACCGTATGACCCAGATGAGAATCAGTTATTTTTACTCTTAAGAACTAAAAATAGAAAGATGCTTATACTAAAGCTCCATAATGTCCTTGGAATCAACCAATCATTTTAAAAGCTTGTTTACAACTCTGAAGCCAGGTCAGAAATGAAGTCAACATCTGGTGTTTATTTGTAGAGTACATGTCATCTCCCAATGAATGAATCTTAAACTTAAAATGTCAATTTTGAATCTGACAAACAAACAATTAAAACAAAAATAAATGACTAAAATCAAATATACGTAACATCGTGTACACCAGTCGATAAGAATGGATTCCTAGGAATTGGCGATATTTCGTGTGAGTCATTCATTAGAGATTTGTATCGAGCGAAATCTGTGTCTACTTACCCATTTCACAGCTTTTTCCTTTATATCCGGCATGACAATCACACGTGTAAAGGTTAACGTGGTCGTTACAAGTGGCATTGTGTTGACATGGCTGGGAGGCACACTCGTCTGTGTCGATCTCACAGGTTCTGCCAGTGTAACCAGCTACACATGTACAGGAATAATTGTTCACACCGTCTATGCATGTTGCTTGATTTAGGCACGGTGCAATAGCACAATCATCAATATCTGCAGGTAAAGAGAGGGCTCTACAGTTAAAGGTATATTTGTATGGCTTAACTTTAATCAGTACCGTGTTAAGTGCTGAGACAGACAGAGACAGAGACTTATAAATATACACCAAATAAAACGGCGATGCGTGCTTAGTCGTGATGCAATATGAGCTGGTGTGTGCAGATACGGCGATGGGTGCCGTTCACCCGCGGCCCTGTGTTCGAAATAATAAATGTTTTCTAACATTTCGAGATAAACATTTTAGTCTAAAGCACGATATCTGTAATATCGTGTGGTAAAATGATTGTAGAAAACCTGACAATAAATGTGCTTGCGAATGAACAATAGTGCGTTTGCAAAATGCATTACGATGCAGATTTGTTTATCTTGTTTGTCAGCAGCTATACATTTATATTGATAATACACAAGCATTTTCTGACAGGAAATATGTTAGGACATATCGCATTTATTGTTAAGGCTACGTTAAATATCCAAATCACACACACACACACACACACACACACACACACACACACACACACACACACACACACACAGAGAGAGGACATATACTAAAGTAGTGTATTTTCTTTATACTTACTTCATCGCATATGTAATGTCTGTGTATGCGCTCGCGCGCGTGTGTGTGTGTGTGTGTGTGTGTGTGTGTGTGTGTGTGTGTGTTCCTAAGGATTATGGGCACGAGTTTTCAAATCGTATATGCAAGAAACAGAAACATTATGGCGGTAATCCTCACCAACTGAATTAGAAGGATGTCGCATTGAAATAAACAATGGCAACAAAACGATGAGAAAGGGTTGCGATTAAACAAGAATCCCAATTGACAATGGCGCTAATTTAAGAATTCTTGGAAAAATGGAACACTATGGTTAAGACCACAAAGTGACATTGGATCTCATAGTTTTTAAATTGTAGAGGTAAATGTAGTTTAATGTATAACTTTGTGTTTGATGAGTATCAAAGTAGCAAGCCAAATTGACTAAATGACAGCCGATATCATCTGTCAATCGGCTATGGTACAACAGAGAGTCCAAGATACCGTTCACTATGTAATATATACAAATTAAATACTGTAAGATTTTGCATTTACTTTTCAAGAAATGTTCATATATATGTAGATGAGTGCGTGATGCTTAATCAGTTTACCGAAGAGTCGCTTAAACACCAACTTCATGGTGCCATGAAAGGAAATTAGATTATCCGTTGTTCGAGGAAGTTATGGATTTTTTTTTTATCTCGGGTGCATCAGTCCATTCAGTCAGCAAGAAGATGAGTTTTAGAATTATTTGTTTGCTAAAAGATCTTTATAACACCATTTTTTATAAGTCTTTGGTAGTACTGGGCCGGGTTTGAAGCCGCGACCTATCGCGTCCGAGGCGAATTCTCTAGCCACTTAGTCCACTGGAATGGTCTTGAAGTCAAATGAAATAAGCATATAGTATTTCCCATATATATTAAGTAGTACAGAATTCTATGGATGTTTTCATTTTCCACTTTTTTCTTCTTAATCAAAGCGATGAATTCAATAATGTCCCAAATTTACTAAAGAAAGAGGACTTATATGATAGTGTCCGTCGTACTATATATATATATATATATATATATATATATATATAACCTTTGCTTAACATTTGTATCTGAAATCTTTTGTAATTATTTATGAGTCATATAGAGACAATGACAAAAAAACTAGACTGTTATCAAAGCATTTTTTATTGACATGCAAATCGTAATTTTTGCTCCTTACCTGTCTCACATCTTGCTCCAGTATATCCCAAGGAACACGTGCATTCAAAGCCATTAAGTATATTCCTACACGTGCCATTATTTGCACATGGGTTGGAGTCACATGGGGTCAGTTCTGTAACGCATATAATGGAAAATGAATTCATTGCAGAGACTTTAAATAATCAAAATGCTAGAGCAGTTAAATATTAACATAAAGTAGGCTGCGAAAGGTAACAATACGAATATTTACGACTTTCGTCCTGATATGTATGCATTATGTCCTGTATGGCTAAAACGTTTGGCACAATGCTCAACTCCAACTCCAGATATATCAAAGGAATTTAGAATGCTTAATAAAATTCTGAAAGTTCTTGGTTTAAAAAATACGTTTAGAACAATGTTACACAATGCTAAATTGTAGGTACTTGACGTTTGAGTTCCGACCTCGTGCTGTTCGAGACTACTGGGCCAGGACAGTTTCAAGACAAGGACAGAAAAGCCCCGATTAATATGTACAATCCAAATACCTGTTTAAAACAGGAAATATTCAACTGGGTGCATATTTGGTCAGATCCAATGATCTTAACGTGGAAGAAAGAATAGTTTCAGACTATTTAAAAAAACAAAATATCCACTCCCGTTTTTACAAAATATAAGCTCTCTCACCAAAAGGTGTACACTCCCTCTGTACGAAGACAATTATCCATACAGCAAATAGAGTACCGGTATAATTCCCACTGTACAAAGTATCGGTATACATTCCCTCTGTACAAAGTATACACTCCCTCTGCACAAAAAGAATATATAAAGGGCCAAATATCTATCATTACTGTGAAAAGTTTGTTTTCATGATGATAATCCATTCATATCTGTAACCGAAATTTTTTTCCGTACTAATTTTTCTTTAATTGGATTTATTTTCTAAATCATCAAATACATTTGATTTTATCGAATCAAACTAGTAACAAAAGAAAACGTTTTACAAATAATCTGGATCATTTTATCCTATGAATTAAGACAATTGTACTTACAGTAACCAGTTCCCCGAGACCTAGTTGTTGTTGTTGGGTTTAACGCCATTTTCAGCACATGATAGGCTATACATGGCGGCCAGTATTAATGTTGGAGGAAGAACGCGGGAAAATTCCCGGAAAGAACCACCGACTCACGAGAAGCTACTGGCAAACTTTCTCACATACCCACATTGGCCGAATCTGAGACTAGAAACCCACGCAGACAGAGGTGAGATGGCAGTAATCCGTAATTGAGAGCGCTTTAGACCACTCGGCCACTCGGGGCTCTCCGAGAACTAGTAATTTGATCTTTACATCCATAGTTATTTTATTGCCTTACATTAACGTACATGACATATTTAACAACAAAACCCATAGGTTTTGCGTCATTCACCGGAATTTGTATCGTTACAAATTAAATATTTCACAGTGTGTTCCATTAAAACTTTGTTATTTTCGTTTACAAATCATATATGACAAAAAAACAATACAACCAAACCATGTCAAAGCTTGTCCACAATAGATATGAAAAGAACTTTAAGCATATCTTAAATAACACGTGCCTTCAATGCTAGCTATATTCCTACACGTGCCATTATTTTCACCAGGGTTGGTGCCACATGGGGTCAGTTACGTTATGCATATAATGGAAAATGAATTCATTGCTAAGACGTTATATAATCAATGAGTTAGTGCCGTTAAACAGAAACATACATAGGCTGTAAAATGCAATAATAACAAAAATGTACGTCTATCGCCATGATATGAATGCATATGTCCTGTATGGTTGAAACCTTTTGGCACAATGCTCAACTCCAACTCCATATATTTTAAAGGAATTTAGAATGCTTAATAAAATTCTGAAAGTTCTTGGATACAGAACATATTCTGAAAATTGTTACACCGAATGTCAAAGTTTAAGAGTTATTTCTAGTCCCGTGCTGTTCGATACTACTCAGACAAGACAGGAATCATACATAGATCTTGAAACTTTTCAGGGCAAAGGCAGAAAATCCTAATTAATATGCATAACCCGGATGCTTATTTAAGACAGGACAGCGTCAGCTAGAAGCATCTTTGGTCGGATCATATGGTCTTGACTAGGAGGAAAGCATAATAATCAAATATATCAGAATATTTAAATATTACAGTATCCATTCCCCCTGTACAAAAATATAGACTCTCACTCCCTGCGAAGCTTACATTCCTCTGTACAAAGAACTGGTATACAATCCTTCCGTGCAAAAGAGTATATATTGGGCGAAATATTCTGCATTAACATCAGTAGTTATTTCTTCATGATAACAATTAATTTATATACATGTATTTTAATCCCAAACTTCGTTTCTGTACTAACGTTTCTTTTATAGTTTTGGTTTAGGGACTGAGTCCATTCTAGTGTCAGTTGACTGTTCAACATGTTTTTATCATTACATTTTTTTATCCCATCGAAGCTAAATAAAAATAAAAGATAAAGCTTTACAAGTACTCTGGATCATTTTATTCTCAGTAACAAGACAATTATCCATACAGCAAATAGAATACCCAGAGACCTAGATTTTGACAGTCATGCTTAAATGTATGGTCTTACTTTTAAGTAAATTGCATACTCTCTCACCTGAAAATTCATACTATATTGAATAAATTGATACTAGGTTGAATAAATTCATATTAGATGGAATACATTGATACGGGATTGAATAAATTCATACTAGATTGAATACATTGATACTAGACTGAATAAATTGATACTCTATTGAATAAATTCATACTAGGTTGAATAAATTCATACTAGGTTGAATAAATTCATACCAGGTTGAATAAATTCATATTAGATTGTATAAATTGATTCGGGATGTAATAAATTCATACTAGATTGAATAAATTGATATGGGATTGAATAAATTCATACTAGATTGAATAAATTGATATGGGATTGAATAAATTCATACTAGATTGAATAAATTAATACTAAAGTTTACAAATTCTAAGAAAAGAATCAAGAAGTTCAGTGGTAAATTGTTGTAATCAACGAATAATAATGGTCATTTTGTTACATATAGCGGTCATTTAAGATGTAATTGGATGGCCTTATTGGACAAAAATATATTTAAAGTTTTAAAAAACAAAAGATAAAGCTTTACAAGTACTCTGGATCATTTTATTCTCAGTAACAAGACAATTATCCATACAGCAAATAGAATACCCAGAGACCTAGATTTTGACGTCTTACTTTTACGTAAATTGCATACTCATCAAGAAAACCCGATTAGTTTTCTTGTCTCTCACCTGGACATTATATCCGTAACGACTTACCTACTTCGCAGTGCGTTCCATTAAAACCTTGAGGACATGTGCACTCGTAGATTCCAACAAGGTCTATACAAGTGCCGCCATTCAAACACACCACGCCAGCACAATCATTTATATCTACAGACAAAATGCCAACATTCAACAGCAATTACTAGACACAAATGTCATATATGGTAATAAAAGGTGTGTGTGCGTGTGTGTGTGTGTGTGTGTGTGGTCTTTGATTTTGCAAAACCAATTCAGTTTCTAGAATATATAGGATAGTCTTAGGCAGCCATTATCATCATCTTAAAAGTCTTTAGCTTACGAGATATTATATTGTGAAATGCAAAATTTTAGTCGATCTATTAATGAACCATTAGGTGGGACCAGATAGCCATTAGTTAGATTTCTGAGACGCGTCGTGCAAGAGTGAGGGATCTGTTGAGTCTATGTGACCGTTGTACTAATTAAACTTTGTTTACACAGAAGCCGGGGCTGAATGCTGGCAATCTTTTAAAGTTTCATTTCTCACGGAAAGTGTCAGAATTGAGAAAATGCCAAGATTCTGTTACTTTAAAACCCAGCATGTCATATTGACTTTTAGAGGAAAGCGGGAGAAAATACATTTGATCACGGTTAAATAAGGAGTGTGTTTCCACACGAATTCGTAGAACATAATACTGGCCTAGTGAAATTAAAGGTTAGTCTTGACATTGCTCTGTAAGAGAGACAAGTGGTAGTACTATTTTGTAAAGATTCCGAATGTTATTTGAGAGAAATACATTCGTAAGGAAGCGTGGTCGAAAACCGCCAAAACCAACGGTTGAGTGACACACCAAACACAAAAAGGTATTGTCACAATTCCCTGTATATTGTTGATGCAGTTTATGTTTGCTTAGTTTACAGGTCTTCATGATTTCGTTTGTTACATTTGTATAATTGATTTAATTTGATACATTTGTATAATAATGTGTTTTGTATTATGAATCGTAAGTTCTTGCATGAATTCATTTGATACATTTGTATAATAATGTGCTTTTGAATTATGAATTGGAATTCTTACCTTAATTCTTAGTTAAGAATGACGTAGTGTTAATTTATGTCGTACAAACACTATGTTGAGTTATTGATAGGTAGTTTTACGTTAATTCTTGAACTTATCATATTGTTTGATTAATGATTGTGCTCTAAGAATTTAATGTATTACGTTAGTAAGGGATTTACAAGAATACATGTGAATTCACCGAATTTTGATTTCATAGATTTCATAGATGATTTAGCGACAGTGTATAGGATTTATGTACTGTGGAAAATTAAGGCAGAGCCATAATTCAACGCCTTGCTTTGTAGTACGTTAAAGTATTAGGCAAAGGCAAAACGAATTAACAATTGGTTTAACTGCATTCATTTAAGGACATGTGTAGTTAATTACTGGCCGTAAAATTGTTATCACTGATAGAAATATCTGATTGTTCGAACCAGGAATAATGGACAATCTCAACTGTAACCCTTGTAACGAGAGACTTAGGTTGTTTTAATTTTCTTTTGAAAGGAAGAAAATAGTTTTTGGGAAGATCGTGAAGTTACGAGAATAACGACGTAAACATTGGACAAAGAATTGAGAGACGGAAATTGCAGTGTACGCATGATACAATTGACAAGTCCGGAGTCAAGCGGAACATCCACGAGTGCAGAGTATCTAGAAATTGGACGAGACTGCGACATCTAGAACGACATTGAATTTAACAGTGAACGAGGATCAAGGAATAGCAAGTTATGAAAATCGAACAAAGCATTGACTTCGAATGGACCACTCGATCCTATGATGATTTTTAACTATCAGTAATAGAACGGCTAATTTGTTTAATTCTATTTCAAATCTTATTGTAATTCGGTGAAAGTTTATTCTAAACCGCGTGTATTCCTAATGAAAGGAAGTTTCATAATTGTCTATGTATTTGATTAAATTGTTTGTTTTATCTTTACGGGGGCTCGGAGTTGTTTTATTCAATATACCTGCTCGTTTTGCTATCTTTATTTTCATACTCGAACCGGGCAATTATATCGAGGGCGGTCATCTCTTAGATAATGAGTATCAAAAGGAAGTGGGTTATAGTATTATTTTATATGTTGTACAATACCCCTTGACAAAGTGGAACGTAACACCTACCCTTTGACAAGTGGGGCTTATACAATATTATACGAAGAACGCTCATAACCCGCGAGTAACCTGACATATATATATATATATATATATATATATATATATATATATATATATATATATATATATATATATATATATATATATATATATATATATATATATATATATATATATATATATATATATATTTATATATATATATATATATATATATATATATATATATATATATATATATATATATATATATATATATATATATATATATTGAATCATCTCTGCTTAAGATATACTTCTCAAATATTTGTTTTTTTCTTTGATGAGTTACATAATGATGCGAATCAATTTTACAGTCGTGTAAAATTGTGTCTGCAATAACTAAACTAATAACTTCTGTTAACTTTCATGTTTCACTAGAACTAAGGGTACATTCGAGGCAGTTTGTTAATTAAACCAATTGTCAATAACTGTTTCATACTTGTCTCACATCTTGTCCCAGTATATCCCAAGGAACACATGCATTCAAAGCCACCAGCTATATTCCTACACGTGCCATTATTTGCGCAGGGGCTGGAATCACACGGGGTCAGTTCTGAAATGGAAAATGATTTCATTGATATGACTTTAAAAAAATAAATATGCTAGTTCAAGTAAATAGTAAAATCAATAGGCCATAAACGGTAACAATAACAAACATTTGCGACTATCGCCAAGACGTGTATGAATATGTCATGTGTGGCTGAAACGTTTTGGTTACAACGTTTGACTCCAACTCCTGATATTTTAATGGAATTTAGCATGCTTACAAAAATTTCTGAAGATTCTTGGATACTAAATTTATTCTGAATAATGTTTCACAGTGTCAAAATGTATGACTTGGAGATAGTTCTAACCCGTGCTGTTGGAGACTACTGTGTCAGGACTGGAATCTTGCATAGATCATTTACGTTTCATGGTATGGACAGAAAACCTCAATTACACGTGCTAAACGTGGATGCTTATTTATAAACGGAAAGCGTCAGCTAGATGCACACTTTGAAAGATCAAGTTGTCTTGACGAGGAAAAATGCTTTTCGTTCAGAATATTCCAAATAACAACGTCAATTTTCTCTTTGTAGAAAGTAGACAACCCCTCCGTAGAAAGTATACAATCCCTCTTTAGAAACCATACACTCCCTGTGTACAAAGTATACAAACCCTCTGAACAAAGTAATACACTCCCTCTGTACAAAGTATATTCTACCGCTGTACAAAATATACACTCCCTTTGTACCAAGTATACAATCCCCTCCGTATAAAAAGTATAAAATCAATCTGTAGAAGTATACTGTATAAAGTATACAATCTCTTTGTATCATGTATACAATTCCCTCTTAGAAAGTATACACTCCATCTGTAACACGTGTACTCTCACTCTGTACAAAGTATACAATCCCTCAGTATAAAGTATAAAATCCCTCTGCACAAGGTAAACAAGTCCTCTGAACAAAGTATACACGTCCTATGTACGAATAAGTGCAAGGCTAAAAGAACACTACCGGCATCTAAAAGCTTCAGCCTCATTTTTCACATTTCTAGTCGTTTATGATACACTGTCTTTGGATAAAAATTCAAGATACCTTCTTAGTTTTCATAAAATATAGTATTCAAGAAAAATAACTCACTGCGCCCGACAAAGTCTCTATTACAACTGTGACCATGTTTTAGAAAGAAGAAATAAAATGAAAAATTCGAAAAGAGATGGTCATATATTATGAATCTAATTCACAACCCGAACTTCGGTAGATTGAAAACAGACTCAAAACAAATGGCAAATGAAATTTGATTCATATGAGAAGTCTAGTTCATTCATTCATTCATTCATTCATTCATTCATTCATTCATTCATTCATTCATTCATTCATTCATTCATTCATTCATTCCTATATGAATATTGGTACTAATGAACATACACAAAATCTTAACAACTTATGATATCAGAAGAAAGATGATAGTCATTAAAGAGTTATTAGTCCATCAATTAAAACATTCTTTATCTAGTCATATTTTGTCCTTTGATTTCGAGAAACAAAACACATAAGTAAATTCAATTATCGTTGAAATATTGACGTTACCTGTTTTGCAGGTGACTCCAGTAAAGAACTGTTGACAGCTACAATAATAATGGGTTGCATTTAAATTCTGACAGGTTCCATTATTTAAACAAGGTCCAGAGCTGCATGGAGCTGAGGGCGATGTGACTGAAATAAATAACTACAGACAATATATAAACATATGAAAAGATAGAACAAACGAACGAAGGAACGAACATTTAAGTAAATAAGAACGAAAAAATGAAGAAATTGCACCTGTAAATGACAGTAGACATTCAGGCGAATGACTGGATAAACGAATAGTAACGAAAGGTATAGAACCAAATATAGGAATTTACCGAACTGTATGAACAAAAGAAATACGGGGTTTTGCGAAATATCAGCATCGTCTTGCATTGTTGTGTTCTAGGAAGTATGGATGACATCGACTAAATATGTCTAAATGACCAGTGTTGCTCAGAATCAGGAATTAATTCATACTGGATTGAATTAATTCATACTAGATTGAATAAATTCATACAAGATTTAATAAATTCATACTCTATTGAATAAATTCAAACGAGATTGAATATATTCACACTAGAATCAATAAATTCAAACTAGATTCAATCAATTCATACTAGATTGAATAAATTCATATTATATTGAATAAATTCATATTAGATTGAATAAATTCATATTAGGTTGTATAAATTTATATTAGAGATTGAATAAATTCATACTTGATTTAATAAATTCATACTTGATTTAATAAATTCATACTATATTGAATAAATTGATACGGGATTTAATAAATTCATACTAGATTTAATAAATTAATACGGAATTTAATAAATTCATACTATTTTGAATAAATTGATACGGGATTGAATAAATTCATTCTGAAGTTTACAAATTCTAAGAAAAGAATCAAGAAGTTCAGTGGTAAGTTGTTTAATCAAAGAATAACAATGGTCATTTTGTTACATATAGCTGTCATTTAAGATGTAATTGGATGGCCGTATTGGACAAAAATATATTAAAAGTTTTAAAAAACAAAAGATAAAGCTTTACATGTACTCTGGATCATATTATTCTAAGTAACAAGACAATTATCCATACAGCAAATAGAATACCCAGAGACCTAGATTTTGACAGTCATTCTTACTTTTAAGTAAATTGCATACTCATCAAGAAAACCCGAGTAGTTTTCTTGTCTCTCACCTGGACATTATATCCGTACGACTTACCTATTTCGCAGTGTGTTCCATTAAAACCTTGAGGACATGTGCACTGGTAGATTCCAACCAAGTCTATACAAATGCCACCATTCAAACACACCACGCCAGCACAATCATTTATATCTACAGACAAAATGCCAACATTCAACAACAATTACTAGACACAAATGTCATATATGGTAATAAAAGGTGTGTGTGTGTGTGTGTGTGTGTGTGTGTGTTGTCGTTGATGTTGCAAAACCAAATCAGTTTGAAGAATATATGGGATTGTGTTAGGCAGCCATTATCATCATCTTAAAGGTTTTTGGCTTACAAGGTATTATATATATATATATATATATATATATATATATATATATATATATATATATATATATATATATATATATATATATATATATATATATTTGTATTGAATTATCTCTGCTTAAGATATACTTCTCAAATATTTGTTATTTTTTTTAATTATTTACATAATGATGCGAATCAATTTTACAGTCGTGTAAAATTTTGCCTACAATAACTAAACTAATAACTTCTGTTCACTTTCATGTTTCACTAGAACTAAGGGTACATTCGAGGCAGTTTGTTAATTAAACCAATCGTCAATAAATGTTTCATACTTGTTTCACATCTTGTCCCCGTATATCCCAAGGAACACGTGCATTGAAAGCCACCAGCTGTATTCACACACGTGCCATTATTTGCGCAGGGGCTGGAATCACACGGGGTCAGTTCTGAAACGGAAAATGATTTCATCGATATGACTTTAAAAAATAAATATGCTAGTTCAAGTAAATAGTAAAATCAATAGGCCATAAACGGTAACAATAACAAACATTTGCGACCATCGCCAAGACGTGTATGAATATGTCATGTGTGCCTGAAACGTTTTGGTTACAACGTTCGACTCCAACTCCTGATATTTTAATGGAATTTAGCATGCTTAAAAAAATTTCTGAAGATTCTTGGATACTAAATTTATTCTGAATAATGTTTCACAGTGTCAAAATGCATGACTTGGAGATAGTTCTAACCCCGTGCTGTTGGAGACTACTGTGTCAGGACTGGAATCTCGCATAGATCATTTACGTTTCATAGTATGGACAAAAAACCTCAATTACACGTGCTAAACGTTGATGCTTATTTATAAACGGAAAGCGTCAGCTAGATGCAGACTTTGAAAGATCAAGTTGTCTTGACGAGGAAAAATGCTTTTCGTTCAGAATATTCCAAATAACAACGTCAATTTTCTCTTTGTAGAAAGTAGACAACCCCTCCGTAGAAAGTATACAATCCCTCTTTAGAAACCATGCACTCCCTGTGTACAAAGTATACAAACCCTCTGAACAAAGTAATACACTCCCTCTGTACAAAGTATATTCTACCGCTGTACAAAATATACACTCCCTTTGTACCAAGTATACAATCCCCTCCGTATAAAAAGTATAAAATCAATCTGTAGAAGTATACTGTATAAAGTATACAATCTCTTTGTATCATGTATACAATACCCTCTTAGAAAGTATACACTCCATCTGTAACACGTGTGCTCTCACTCTGTACCAAGTATACAATCCCTCAGTATAAAGTATAAAATCCCTCTGCACAAGGTAAACAAGTCCTCTGAACAAAGTATACACGTCCTATGTACGAATAAGTGCAAGGCTAAAAGAACACTACCGGCATCTAAAAGCTTCAGCCTCATTTTTCACATTTCTAGTCGTTTATGATACACTGTCTTTGGATAAAAATTCAAGATACCTTCTTAGTTTTCATAAAATATAGTATTCAAGAAAAATAACTCACTGCGCCCGACAAAGTCTCTATTACAACTGTGACCATGTTTTAGAAAGAAGAAAATAAAATGAAAAATTCGAAAAGACATGGTCTTATATTATGAATCTAATTCACAACTCGAACTTCGGTAGATTGAAAACAGACTCAAAACAAATGGCAAATGAAATTTGATTCATATAAGAAGTATAATTCATTCATTCATTAATTGATTCATTCATTAATTCTTTTCGTCATTCATTCCTATATGAATATTGGTACTAATGAACATACACGAAATCTTAACAACTTATAATATCAGAAGAAAGATGATAGTCATTAAAGAGATATTAGTCCATCAATTAAAACATTCTTTATCTAGTCATATTTTGTCCTTTGATTTTGAGAAACAAAACACATAAGTAAATTCAATTATCGTTGAAATATTGATGTTACCTGTTTTGCAGGTGACTCCAGTAAAGAACTGTTGACAGCTACAATAATAATGGGTTTCATTTAAATTCTGACAGGTTCCATTATTTAAACAAGGTCCAGAGCTGCATGGAGTTGAGGGTGATGTGACTGAAATAAATAACTACAGACAATATATAAACATATGAAAAGATAGAACAAACGAACGAAGGAACGAACATTTAAGTAAATAAGAACGAAAAAATGAAGAAATTGCACCTGTAAGTGACAGTAGACATTCAGGCGAATGACTGGATAAACGAATAGTAACGAAAGGTATAGAACCAAATATAGGAATTTACCGAACTGTATGAACAAAAGAAAATACGGGGTTTTGCGAAATATCAGCATCGTCTTGCATTGTTGTGTTCTAGGAAGTATGGATGACATCGACTAAATATGTCTAAATGACCCGTGTTGCTCAGAATCAGAAATTAATTCATACTGGATTGAATTAATTCATACTAGATTGAATAAATTCATACAAGATTTAATAAATTCATATTATATTGAATAAATTTAAACGAGATTGAATAAATTCATACTAGAACCGATAAATTCAAACTAGATTCAATAAATTCATACTAGATTGAATAAATTCATATTAGATTGAATAAATTCATATTAGATTGTATAAATTTATATTAGAGATTGAATAAATTCATACGGGATTTAATAAATTCATACTTGATTTAATAAATTCATACTAAATTGAAGAAATTGATACGGGATTTAATAAATTCATACTAGATTTAATAAATTAATACGGGATTTAATACATTCATACTATATTGAATAAATTGATATGGGATTGAATAAATTCATTCTGAAGTTTACAAATTCTAAGAAAAGAATCAAGAAGTTCAGTGGTAAGTT
Organism: Unio pictorum; assembly: GCA_030141615.1. Lineage (NCBI taxonomy): Eukaryota > Metazoa > Mollusca > Bivalvia > Unionida > Unionidae > Unio > Unio pictorum. Next base: position 8,846,937 of record JARLTB010000101.1, on the reverse strand, counting down.
GTTGTAATCAAAAGAATAACAATGGTCATTTTGTTACATATAGCGGTCATTTAAGATGCAATTGGATGGCCTTATTGGAAAAAATATATTAAAAGTTTTAAAAAACAAAAGATAAAGCTTTACAAGTACTCTGGATCATTTTATTCTAAGCAACAAGACAATTATCCATACAGCAAATAGAATACCCAGAGACCTAGATTTTGACGTCTTACTTTTACGTAAATTGCATACTCATCAAGAAAACCCGAATAGCTTTCTTGTCTCTCACCTGGACATTATATCCGTACGACTTACCTATTTCGCAGTGTGTTCCATTAAAACCTTGAGGACATGTGCACTGGTAGATTCCAACCAAGTCTATACAAATGCCACCATTCAAACACACCACGCCAGCACAATCATTTATATCTACAGACAAAATGCCAACATTCAACAAAAATTACTAGACACAAATGTTATATATGGTAATAAAAGGTGTGTGTGTGTGTGTGTGTGTGTGTTGTCGTTGATGTTGCAAAACCAAATCAGTTTGAAGAATATATGGGATTGTCTTAGGCAGCCATTATCATCATTTTAAAGGTTTTTGGCTTACAAGGTATTATATATATATATATATATATATATATATATATATATATATATATATATATATATATATATATATATATATTTGTATTGAATTATCTCTGCTTAACATATACTTCTCAAATATTTGTTATTTTTTTAATGATTTACATAATGATGCGAATCAATTTTACAGTCGTGTAAAATTTTGCCTACAATAACTAAATTAATAACTTCTGTTAACTGTCATGTTTTACTAGAATTAAGGGTACATTAGAGGCAGTTTGTTAATTAAACCAATCGTCAATGAATGTTTCATACTTGTCTCACATCTTGTCCCAGTATATCCCAAGGAACACGTGCATTGAAAGCCACTAGCTGTATTCACACATGTGCCATTATTTGCGCAGGGGCTTGAATCACACGGGATCAGTTCTGAAATGGAAAATGGTTTCATTGATATGACTTTAAAAAATAAATATGCTAGTTCAAGTAAATAGTAAAATCAATAGGCCATAAACGGTAACAATAACAAACATTTGCGACCATCGCCAAGACGTGTATGAATATGTCATGTGTGGCTGAAACGTTTTGGTTACAACGTTCGACTCCAACTCCTGATATTTTAATGGAATTTAGCATGCTTACAAAAATTTCTGAAGATTCTTGGATACTAAATTTATTCTGAATAATGTTTCACAGTGTCAAAATGTATGACTTGGAGATAGTTCTAACCCCGTGCTGTTGGAGACTACTGTGTCAGGACTGAAATCTTGCATAGATCATTTACGTTTCATGGTATGGACAGAAAATCTCAGTTACACGTGCTAAACGTGGATGCTTATTTATAAACGGAAAGCGTCAGCTAGATGCACACTTTGAAAGATCAAGTTGTCTTGACGAGGAAGAAAGCTTTTCGTTCAGAATATTCCAAATAACAACGTCAATTTTCTCTTTGTAGAAAGTAGACAACCCCTCCGTAGAAAGTATACAATCCCTCTTTAGAAACCATGCACTCCCTGTGTACAAAGTATACAAACCCTCTGAACAAAGTAATACACTCCTTCTGTACAAAGTATATTCTACCGCTGTACAAAATATACACTCCCTTTGTACCAAGTATACAATACCCTCCGTATAAAAAGTATAAAATCAATCTGTAGAAGTATACTGTATAAAGTATACAATCTCTTTGTATCATGTATACAATCCCCACTTAGAAGGTATACACTCCCTCTGTAACACGTGTACTCTCACTCTGTACAAAGTATACAATCCCTCAGTATAAAGTATAAAATCCCTCTGCACAAGGTAAACAAGTCCTCTGAACAAAGTATACACGTCCTATGTACGAATAAGTGCAAGGCTAAAAGAACACTACCGGCATCTAAAAGCTTCAGCCTCATTTTTCACATTTCTAGTCGTTTATGATACACTGTCTTTGGATAAAAATTCAAGATACCTTCTTAGTTTTCATAAAATATAGTATTCAAGAAAAATAACTCACTGCGCCCGACAAAGTCTCTATTACAACTGTGACCATGTTTTAGAAAGAAGAAAATAAAATGAAAAATTCGAAAAGACATGGTCTTATATTATGAATCTAATTCACAACTCGAACTTCGGTAGATTGAAAACAGACTCAAATCAAATGGCAAATGAAATTTGATTCATATAAGAAGTATAATTCATTCATTCATTAATTGATTCATTCATTCATTCCGTCATTCATTCCTATATGAATATTTATACTAATGAACATACACGAAATCTTAACAACTTATGATATCAGAAGAAAGATGATAGTCATTAAAGAGTTATTAGTCCATCAATTAAAACATTCTTTATCTAGTCATATTTTGTCCTTTGATTTCGAGAAACACATAAGTAAATTCAATTATCGTTGAAATATTGATGTTGCCTGTTTTGCAGGTGACTCCAGTAAAGAACTGTTGACAGCTACAATAATAATGGGTTTCATTTAAATTCTGACAGGTTCCATTATTTAAGCAAGGTCCAGAGCTGCATGGAGTTGAGGGCGATGTGACTGAAATAAATAACTACAGACAATATATAAACATATGAAAAGATAGAACAAACGAACGAAGGAACGAACATTTAAGTAAATAAAAACGAAAAATAGAAGAAAATCCACCTGTAAGTGACAGTAGACATTCAAGCGAATGACTGGATAAACGAATAGTAATGAAAGATATAGAACCAAATATAGGAATTTACCGAACTGTATGAACAAAGGAAAATACGGGGTTTTGCGAAATATCAGCATCGTCTTGCATTGTTTTGTTCTAGGAAGTATGGATGACATCGACTAAATATGTCTAAATGACCAGTGTTGCTCAGAATCAGGAATTAATTCATACTGGATTGAATAAATTCATACAAGATTTAATAAATTCATACTATATTGAATAAATTCAAATGAGATTGAATATATTCACACTAGAATCAATAAATTCAAACTAGATTCAATAAATTCATACTAGATTGAATAAATTCATATTAGATTGAATAAACTGATACTAGATTGAATACATTCTTATTAGATTGAATAAATTTATATTAGATTGAATAAATTCATACTTGATTTAATAAATTCATACTTGATTTCATAAATTCATACTGATTGATTAAATTGATACGGGATTTAATAAATTCATATTAGATTTAATAAATTAATACGGGATTTAATACATTCATACTATTTTGAATAAATTGATACGGGATTGAATAAATTCATTCTGAAGTTTACAAATTCTAAGAAAAGAATCAAGAAATTCAGTGGTAAGTTGTTGTAATCAAAGAATAACAATGGTCATTTTGTTACATATAGCGGTCATTTAAGATGTAATTGGATGGCCTTATTGGAAAAAATATATTAAAAGTTTTAAAAAACAAAAGATAAAGCTTTACAAGTACTCTGGATCATATTATTCTAAGTAACAAGACAATTATCCATACAGCAAATAGAATACCCAGAGACCTAGATTTTGACAGTCATTCTTACTTTTAAGTAAATTGCATACTCATCAAGAAAACCCGAGTAGTTTTCTTGTCTCTCACCTGGACATTATATCCGTGCGACTTACCTATTTCGCAGTGTGTTCCATTAAAACCTTGAGGACATGTGCACTGGTAGATTCCAACCAAGTCTATACAAGTGCCACCATTCAAACACACCACGCCAGCACAATCATTTATATCTACAGACAAAATGCCAACATTCAGCAACAATTACTAGACACAAATATCATATATGGTAATAAAAGGTATGTGTGTGTGTGTATGTGTGTGTGTTGTCATTGATGTTGCAAAACCAAATCAGTTTCAAAAATATATGGGATTGTCTTAGGCGGCCATTATCATCATCTTAAAGGTTTTTGGCTTACAAGGCATTATATATATATTTGTATTGAATCATCTCTGCTTCAGATATACTTCTCAAAGATTTTTATTTTAATGATTTACATAATGATGCGAATCAATATTACAGTCGTGTAAAACTTTGCCTACAATAACAAAACTAATAACTTCTGTTAACTTTCATGTTTTACTAGAACTAAGGGTACATTCGAGGCAGTTTGTTAATTCAACCAATCGTCAATAACTGTTTCATACTTGTCTCACATCTTGTCCCAGTATATCCCAAGGAACACGTGCATTCAAAGCCACCAGCTATATTCCTACACGTGCCATTATTTGCGCAGGGGCTGGAATCGCACGGGGTCAGTTCTGAAATGGAAAATGATTTCATTGATATGACTTTAAAAAATAAATATGCTAGTTCAAGTAAATAGTAAAATAAATAGGCCATAAACGGTAACAACAACAAACATTTGCGACTATCGCCAAGACGTGTATGAATATGTCATGTGTGGCTGAAACGTTTTGGTTACAATGTTCGGCTCCACTCCTGATATTTTAATGGAATTTAGCCTCTGAATATTTCTAGTCGTTAATGATACATTGTGTTTGGCTAAAGATTCAGGACACCTTCTTAGTTTTCATAAAATGTAGTATTCAAGAAAAGTAACTCTCTGCTCCTAACACATTATATTACATGTGTCACAATGTTTTAGAAAGAAGAAAATAAAATGAAAAATTGGAAAAGACACGGATATATATCCTGAATCTAACTCACAACTCGAACTTCGGTCGATTGAAAACAGACTCACCACAAATGGTAAATGAAGTTTGATTCATATATGAAGTCTAATTGATTCATTGATTGATTGAGTGATTCATTCATTCATTCATTCATTCATTCCTATATGAATATTGGTACTAATAAACGTACACAAAATCTTAACAACATATGATATCAGAAGAAAGATGATAGTTATTAAAGAGATATTCGTCCATCAATTAAAACATTCTTTATCTAGTCATATTTTGTACTCTGATTTTGGGAAACAAAAAACACAAGTAATTTCAATTATCGTTGAAGTATTGACATTACCTGTTTTGCAGGTGACTCCAGTAAAGAACTGTTGACAGCTACAATAATAATGGGTTTCATTTAAATTCTGACAGGTTCCATTATTTAAACAAGGTCCAGAGCTGCATGGAGTTGAGGGCGATGTGACTGAAATAAATAACTACAGACAGTAGATAAACATATGAAGATATAGAACAAACGAACGAAGGAACGAACATTTAAGTAAATAAGAATGAAAAAATTAAGAAAATCCACGTGTAATTGACAGCAGACAGTCAGATGACTGGATAAACGAAAAGTAACGAAAGGTATAGAACTAAATATACTAATTTACCGAACTGTATAAACAAAAGAAAATACAGGGTTTTGCGAAATATCAGCATCTTCTTACATCGTTGTGTTCTCGGAGGTATGGATGACATCGACTAAATATGTCTAAATGGTCTGTGTTGCTCAGAATCAGGAATTATTTGATACTAGATACTATATTGAATAAATTGATACTAGATTGAATAAATTGATACGGATTTAATAAATTCATACTAGATTGAATACATTCATACTGGATTGAATAAATTCATACTGGAGTTTCGAAATTCAAAGAAATAAAACAGGAAGTTCAGTGGTAAGTTGAGAATGTCATAGAATAATCATGGTCATTTTGTTACATATAGCGGTCATTTAGGATGTAATTGGTTGGCCTTATTGGAAAAAATATATTAAATTATTTAATACATAATTTCTTACCTTTGCACGTGCTGCTTAGGACATTTGCAGCAATGCTGGATAGAGCGCTAAAATCGCTTATGATATAAACTAAGCTTGGATCTAGAGAGATGAGTCTTAGACCGTTTGGATCCGCCAGCGACGAAATCCCAATGGACAAAACCGGAATTCCAGCAGCTTGTAGATTCAAGGCCGGCTGATCAACACTGTCATCTGCTTGACCATCCGTCATCAGAATCAAGAACTTCTGGACCCCCGACCGTGCCCCTCTTGCTGGAGTAAAGTTATTGTTCAAGACGTATGTCAAAGCTTTGCCAGTATATGTGCCACCACCGCTATAGGCTATTTTGCCAACCGCCGCGATTAGACTTGAATTGTCCTTGTAAGCGTTCAGCCAGAATTGGTTGGTAACGCTTGTGGAGAAGAGACATACGCTGACTTGGACCTGGTTTGGACTTATTGGAAATTGGGAGATAATGGACTGTACGAAAGAAAGCATTAACTTGAAGTTGATGGTACGAACGCTGGATGACTGGTCAAGGAGGAAGACTACGTCAGCCTTGCTAGAAGAACATCCTGGAAAGCATGCAACAAGAATGTAAATTTGTGTGGAATAATACCAAAAGATAGTTGATAAAGAGAGACAATATGTACACATAGTCAAAAAACATTTTATAATGAAAGTCCTTTGCAAATAAACATATACATGTACGTGGAATGAAGAACCCTTTAGACTAAGTGATCATGATTATATTCTGCGGATCTTCATGTTTCCTACGGTAAAGGCACAAGTCCTAAATTACTTTTATTTTCTCTGGAAATGATGACCACACAATTCCTTGATATTTGTGTTTTGGGAGATTTGTTTTGTTTTCGCTGCAACTAGAGGCATTTTAGTTATTTCTTAGGACCTTTTGGCGGATATTGCATTTTCTCGGAATTATCCGTAATCGTCGACTAATCTTTTGCCATTTTAAGTATTCTATTTTAGCGCGTTTTTATTATTCCACAAAGAGCATTTTCTTTTGGTCCTGTACATTTGTCCGCTACGTCCGTCTGAATTACGCAAAACTATTCACTGAAGGCGAATAATATTCAGCAAGCTTATCTTTGTGCATATTTAGACGGCCTGCTTGCATGTACATATCTATATTCATTTAATATTTTAATATTTGTTTTTACAAATATGTGAACTGTTTGGATTCTTTTTTTTCTTCACATTTCCACATACTGATGCAAGAAACCCACTCGAGAAAGAAAAACTTAATTTTTTAGGCATGTGTGTATGCACATGTAGATTACCAGATTAAATATTGCACGAAATGAATAGCAATTTTAAATTCTTTTAAATGCGCTATATAAATGGTTTGACTCAGCGGGACTTACGTGATTCACAAACACTGTCATGCTTGTTTGTTTTTGGATACTTGTTTGACAAACATGCAAAATGCAACTCTTTGTCTAAGAGCAGATATAGTAGATTATAACTTATTTAATTATTACAGGCATTCAGTTGAGAATGATTTTATTGTTTTAGGAATCTATGTAGTCAGTATAAAGAGGAAGGAGAACAAGGATGAGGATATAATAGAACGTGTTGATAGGAATATTTCACCGACTGTGTCCGACTTGTAAACTTAATTATATTTTACTCATTCTTCGCATTTTTCAAGCATCATGTTGTGAAAAGAATCAGCGATCGTTAACGTTTCATCTTGCTGTATTGTACTAAACGTAAATGCTATTACACCATTAGACTGACCACCAATGCGGAAATGATCATATATTTTATCGATTTGCTCAGTGCTTGACAGATAAATAGAATCTTGGGCTACGCTGTGTTTTAACCTCGTTCAACCAACCTCTCGCGTTACTCCGCGAAAACTACGTTGATGGATAGTCTGGTTAAACGACTATACAGTTAATTGGTACTGATAAGTGTCGCTCATTATTTTTCTTTGTCGATTTCTAATGTATCAAAAACTACCAATCTATACAGTAAAGCACATTAACACCGCTCCAGTGGCCTAGTGTTAGAGTGTCCGCTTAGGAAGCGGGTAGTCATGGGTTTGAACCCCGGCCGAGTCATACCAAAGACTCCCAAGAATGGTACTAACAGCTGTATCGCTTGGCGATCAGCATTGAGAGGCTAGTGTTAGGACTGGTCGGCCTGGTGTCAGTATAATGTGAATGGGTGGGATTGCATGATATATGTCTGCGGCATGATGTCCAATTGCTAGACATAACTATAAACTGCCACAGTGCAGACATCGTAGCAATGTGACTGAAAAGTATTAAAGCTACGTTAAAATTTATAATCACACACTCTCTCACACACACACACACACACACACACACACACACACACACACACACACACACATTTACGCCCTAAGCAATCGTGGTAGCTCACGCTGTTACGTTTCGCACTCGTGACCGAAGCGACGCGTTTTCGAATCCGACCATTAAATCACCCCGGGTTGGCTACTGTTTTGATTTCTTTGGCTGAGCAATTTACTCCAATTGTCTTAATACTAAATAACATATGTGTGGTGCTATGTCATTAAACATCAAGCCCAGTCTCATTAACATTGGGGGTGGGAGCCGAGTGGTCTAAAGCACACGCCTTTACCAATCACGGCCATCTAACCTGTCGGCTCGGTTTCGAGTCTCGCGCCTGGCCCATGTGTTTATGTGTAAAATTTCGTTACTAGGTTCCGGCGGGTCGGTGGTTCTGGGATTTTCCGGGTTCTTCCTCCACCAGTTATACTGGCCGCCATGTATAGCATATCAAGGGATGAAAAATGGCGTTAATTGCACAATTACAACATCAAATAACGTAAATGTGCTTATTCGCTAAATGTAAACTTTTTTATAATGTACTCACACGACGGTAGAATGTATTAGAAATTTAGAGCCACAGTCTAATGACAAAAGCGGAAACATTTCCATCCGATACATATTTTAAATATGTGTGTTACATTAAGAAAGAAAAATAAATTGTGTATTTATGGAACCTATGTTTGTATTATTATTTTTATTTAGGAACCTCAACTGACCTACAAGCCCACTACAGGCTAAACCAGCCTTCTTATAAGCCTCTTATTGGACCTTACCATCGTTTGCATTGTTTACCAGACACCCGTATTGCAAAAAGATCACAGAGGTCTCGTTGAACGAGATTAGACTAAGAAGAATTTCAGGTTATCTCATGTGACAGATCTCAAGCAGGTCTGGTTGAACGAGATTAGATTGACAGGAATTTGAGGTCATCTCATCCTCTTTTTTGTATATATGATCGTTTTCTCATTAATCATTCTTACCTATATTACTAAGTATCGTAAATGATAGTTTACGCATTTATTTTATCTACAGTAGAAAAACAGTATCACTGCCCATCTTCGAACTTGAAAATTGTTCCGAAACGACACTTTTGATGATATCAGAGGAGGTCAATGTAGCATTGAATAATTCTGATGTATAACTTCTTAAATTTTTTTTAACTTTTATAATGTTCATGAAAAATCTAGATTTCACAAATGTTGTTTGAGATTTTTAAATACAAATGTATGCATTTTAAACTTTAGAGTTTTAAAGTTTTCCAAATTTTAGAAGCTGAGCTAAGTGAACTAATTTTCTAAAAATCTTAAAAGTTTTAGGTGCGTATAAGTTGGATTTTAATTTTTTTCTTTTTGTTATAAATATAACGTGTCAGTTATATTATGTCGTTTCTCATGGGACCAAAACTGTCAATTATTTACTTTCTCTCCATTTTTATCTCTCCGAGATAACTGTTAAGCATTTTACAAAAACTTTATTTCGACCTTAGCTTTGAGTGTGAAATGAATGTTATGTTTATTGATTCTTTGACGATGTATACACCTATCACACCAACATTCAAAATTGGCTAGGCAATAAGAATTTCAAAATGCAAAATAATTTTTTAAAAAAGTAATGGGTTTTTCTCTTCACCGAGGTAATATTGTAAAGGGTTATACTGTAGGATCCGGCTCTTTATAAACAGAAAAACTGAATGACAATGATACAGAGGGCATGCTTTACGATCAAGAGGTACCAGTATTAGAAACAAATGACGTCTATACAGTTTTTAAGGCTTTGAGTACTTAGATAATGAAAGAAAAAAGTACATACTCGTGAAATGTAAGGTAAACTACGAACTGTTTAATAGTTCAGAACGAGTAGAAGGCATCATTCCATTAACATAAATGGTTGAAATGCCATACGTATGCAGTTGTTTGAAAAAGTATGAACATGTAAGTATTGAAAAGATAATGAGTTTCTAGATTGCGGCAGATATGGCTAATAAAACAATTGAAAAGGAAAAAGAAATCATATCACAGGAGAGTAGACAAACAAAAATGGTATATATGAAAAATAATCCTGATTAAGCGACTTTGCATTATTCTGTCAATATAATAAATGCGATTACATATTTAAAACAAGAAATAACATTTAAATAAATCCAGTTGATTAAAAATACATTCTAAATGGGTGAATATAAACCAAAGAAGAAATTACGACGTGAAAGACTAATACATGGTTATGAGAGTTTAACAAAAATGAAATTCGAATTGACGTAAAAAAAATAACCAGGTCATTTAAGTTCCAAAGAACATAGAGCAATGATGAAGTTCCACCTCAGTTAAGTATGCATTGTTTCTAAGAAAAGTTTTTAAACATCAAACCTTCATTTACAAAGAATTACTAGACCTTCATTTACAAAGAATTACTAGACCTACATTACTAGACCTTCATTTACAAAGAATTACTAGACTTACATTTACAGAGAATTACTAGACCTTCATTTACAAAGAATTACTAGACCTTCATTTACAAAGAATTACTAGACTTAACATTTACAAAGAATTACTAGACCTTCATTTAACTAGACCTTCATTTACAAAGAATTACTAGATCATTGACCAGTTGGTTGGAAAGAGGTTTTACCCCAGTACAAATACATAATGTGCAGATGTACAAATTTTGAAAGTAAACTTTTCATGGGATTCAGAAGTAATTGAAATGGAGATATTTAAATACATGGAACGATTAGATGGAATGTTCAAATCTGGATAAAGCCCAACAACAGTTTTACAAAGGTACAAGTGCAAATTAATACGATAGGCAGAGTCAGTTTTAAAAAGTAACAAACGTATCAGAGATGCAGAGCTTGCATAAAACAAATGAGAATATCTTGTAATTACCTGATGAAATTAAAATATCAGAGCAAACACTAAACCGAAAAATACGTGTAAATATGGAAAAACAGTGACTTGAGGATCAATGCATCTACACAGATGCAGTTCAACACTGATTTCATGTTGTTAAATAATGGACTTTAAATGTTAAATAGCAAACCGGTACAGCATAATACTCATTAACTCATCGCACACAATGGACCAAACTTTAATTAAAAACACACTAAAAAATTTGCTAACGATGAATCAGAGAAAGCATTGATGAAAGTGTGACATGAGAATTTGGCTGAATCCAACATACTGTGTAGTAAGGGTTGGTAGCATCTGTTTGAAGCATTTTATACTGGGATTTGATATAGCAGGTATTTGAGCAGATACGGTTCCAGAGAAAATTAGCATACAAATTTTATTTTGGTAAAGGCTTCTGTCAGAATATAAAATACCAGAGCCCGATAAAGAAAAATATTAAATCAAATAGCAACAACATTAGCTTATTACAATTTAATTTGAACATTTACAAGATTCTGCTTGTGCATTATAGGATAAACATATAAATAAAAGAATTATACTTGATCGAAAAAGAGCCAGAAGTACATAAATCTGTATGCCTATTTACACCTGATAGTCTTAGCCGCTTACAAGCGTAAAGACAACATTGAGTCATGTAATGTTGAGAGTTGGATATACTTTTGCTAGCTCGTGAGACGAACTAAATCATGTTGCCACTCAGTGGGAATCTCGTCCCGTAAGAAGTTAGATAGATCAAGATATTTTTTGCTCAAAGTCCACCTTGTTTACTCTGCAAACAACAAATCTACTGGTTGGTCTTATTTCTTTTGGTAAGATATCATTGATCTGAAAGATGAATATATTTCAAGGTTAAATCAAGCATCAGATCATGTATATTCTAAATACTGTTTGTATAGATAAAATCATATACACTCTGCAGGTAAGATGTATAGACCAGAAACTGCACACTCTTCATGGAGGATGTATAGATCAAATGCACACTCTGCATGGAATATGTATAGATCAGATAATGCACTCTTCATGGAGGATGTAAAGAGTAGATAACGCACTCTTCAAGTATGATGTATAGATCAGAATATGCAATTTCTTCATGGAGGATCTAAGGATCAAATAAAGCACTATTCAATGAAGATATAATAGAAACAAGACTCTTCATGGAGGATGTATACATCAAATGCACACTCTTAGTGAAGGATGTATAGATCAGATAAAGAACACGCTTCATGGAGGATGTATAGATCAGATAAAGCACTCTTCAAATAAGGATGTATATACTAGAAAAATCACTCTTTATGGAGGATGTATAGATCAGATAAAGCACTCTTCAAATAAGGATGTATATACTAGAAAAATCACAGTTTATGGAGGATGTATAGATCAGATACAGCATTCTCCATGGAGGATGTATAGATCAGATAATGCACACTGCATGGAGGATATATACATCAGATAATGCACTCTTCATGGAATATGTATAGATCAGATCAAACACTCTTCATATACGATGTATATATTAGAAAATGCACGCTGCACAGAAGATTTATAGATCAGATAATGCACTCTTCATGAAGGACGTATACATCAGAAAATGAACTCTTCATGGAATATGTATAGATTTGATCAAACACTGTTCATTGAGGATGTATGTATAACATAATGCACTATTCATCGAGGATGTGTAGATCAGATAATGCACACTGCATGGAATATGTATAGATCAGATAATGCACACTGCATGGAATATGTATAGATCAGATAATGCACACTCTTCATGGAGGATATATAGATCTAATAGGGAACTTTTCATGGAGGATCAGATAAAGCACTGTTCATGGCGGATGTATAGATCCGATAATGCACACTCTTCATGGATGATGTATAGATTAGATATCGCAACTCTGCATTGTGTGTGTATGTATCGGATCGTGTGCACTCTGAACAGTGAGTTTATAGATTGGATAATATACACACTGTACTGGGTGTATAGTTCAGATCATGTGCAATTTGACAAGTCTGAGTTCAAGCAAAACATCCACGAGAGGAAAAGTATCTCGAGGGACAGGAACTTCTGGATCAACATTGGATTGAGCAGAGAACGTGGTTCGAGGATAACAGGTTATCAAAAACGAACAAAAAGCATTAACTTCGATTGGACACTCGATCCTATGAGTTTTAACTATCAGTAATAGAACGGCTAAATTTGTTAATTCTATTTCAACTCTATTTGTAATTCGGTGAAAGTTTATTTCTAAACCGCGTGTATTCCTAATGAAAGGAAATTTCATTGTGTATGTATTTGATTAAATAGTTTCTTTATCTTTATGGGGGCTCGTAGTTGTTTTGTTCAATATATCAGCTCAGGTTACCATATACATTCTCTTACTCGAACCGGGCAATTATACCGTGGGCGGTCATCTCTTCGATAACGGGTATCAGAGAGGAGTGGGTTATAGTGTTATCAGCGCCGGATTAAGCACCGTGGAGGCCCATAGGCAGTCAAACTTTTGGGGCCCCAGACCCACGGTCACGGTCTCATGGGGGCCCCTGGGGGCCCCTAATGGGGCCCATAAAAGTCGCGGGGCCCATAGGCAGTTGCCTACTCTGCGTAATGGATAATCCGGGACTGAGTGTTATTATTATATGTTGTGCAATACCCCTTGACAAAGTGGGACTTAATACTTGCCCTTTGACAAGTGGGGCTTATACAATATTATACGAGTAACGCTCATGACCCGCGAGAATCTGACAGAATTTATTGGTTGCATTTTTCTTTTTTTTTTTTAAATGGCATCGTCAGCGGGGATTTTCCGGATCTGGTTCCACACCGGAAGTATCATCGTATATTCGGTTCACATGTACATTGATCTTTTTTTGTGACGAGGATCTACATTGGAAAATATAATAAGTATTTTCAGCTTGTGATCTAAGCCCTATAAATTTAAATACAGTGTCAACCACACACATGTAATATTATACCCATATGTTTTAAAATGACTATTTAGCGTGATGATTCGGCATTTGTTTTGTTTTGTGTATTTATTATACAAAAATGTAAGAACTACCCATAGTCAATGATATATGTGTAAATACATGACCAGCATATATGTGTATTGTTCTCACAGTGGTATGTGTTCTGGAAAAAGAATCTACGTGCAGGTATTGTTTTGACCCACTTTTTCTGCCTGACTAATTGTCGATCCCATACAACTGAACGCGTGATACGTTATCCAAGCCTATTCGTGTGTATTCGCCGGTTTGTGTATACATTTGCAAACGGCATTTATCAGCCGAAGAGGGGATGCCGGATGGTGGGTGGATATTATGGCACAATTTTTTGTTGTTGAAACAATATCGTGTTCATGTTCAGATGATGTTATGGGTTTCTCAACAGTACTGATCTAGGCTGATTCCTTAAGTCGGTGTTAAATATATGAATACATGTAGAGCGAAGCTTTCATTTTGACCATCGAAGAAATACAACACACTCCTCAAAAACATTGACATTTTCTCATTCCCATTTTCGAATTTTAGTGGGAAATCATCGTTTTATTATTATTAGCTTTTTGTCCTTTTTTTTTTGTTTTTTTTTATTAAAAAAAATTGAATAAACCTTTAGATGTGTAGCCGTGGGACCGGCTACAATCCAACATACTTCCTCATGCCATTCATGGGGATTTTCATAACGTGACTGTCGTGCAACTCAAGAACTTCCTAATTTATCAACATGTTTTCATTTATAAGAAAATATAATTGTAATACAATATAAATGAACCAGCGGTATACATAATTATATCTTCAAGAATTATTCAGCTCCGCAAACATTAAGATATATCAGAGTAATTGACTAAAGCTATGTTCCAAATTTTTCCTTACTATATCTAGTGAGATCTTTTAGTAAGGAACTCTGATTTATATCTCTCTATGAAATACTGACACGTAATTGTCATTTGGATGATTTTTCTTTTTTATAAATATGCTTTGTCGTTGTACTTTTCAAGAAACCTGGTCAATGTTCATTTTTGCATTTTATACCTAATCCGACATACTTCGAGCATTTTTATAAAGTTAGAGTTTTTAAAAGATGTATGTCATATGTAAAATGAAATATATACGTTACCTTGACCAGTAGAAAAATGGGAATATACAACAAGTATCCACATAAAACATGTACTACAACTTAAGTCTGTCATGATTTCAAGGTGAATTACTCAAGCATAATAAGCACAACGTGTACGCCTCTTGGCGTTCTACAACATTATACTTCTTAGCTGTCGATAAGGCTTTGTTTTAAAACCAGCGGCATTCAATTGTGCTTTATAAATAGAACAACAAACTGATCTAATATTGTTTTTAACTTCCATGCTATTATAAAGCAGTTTTGAAAAATATTTACCTGAGTCAGAAACAAAAGCCTATCAAATTTCCCTGTAATGTTTTTAAAGTTTATACTTATATTATGCCAAATTATCCGAATGGATACGTAGGTATGGCTTTTACGGTAATACTTACCTGTACGACCAAATCAAACCTACACTAACGTCAAATAAATCGCGGTTAACTAAATGGAAATTGTATAAATCGTAATTTTTCCAAACATATGATTACGAAATTGGGGAGAGTGGGTGAGGGTACTGAATGTACAAAGGTGCTTTAGTAATAAATTCAAATAGAGGACGAATAAACTTAAATATATATAAACGTGTGGTCTAGTCTTGCAAAATAAATGAATAAAATAAATGAATAGCAGGTTTTTTCTCTTCAACATTGGTTAATTAAATGTAAACTTGTAACCAGAGAGAAGTTGTGAAAAAGAATTGCATGTGTACTAAACTTGTAACTGAAGCAATCTTCAAACAAACCAACCAACAAACAAGCATTTTTCTCTAAGAAAAAGAGAGGCAAAGATATTTTATTATGCGAAAGAAACATATAAATCTCAAATGCTTGTGATTATTAGTATTTCAACAAACTATTGTTTGATCTCTGGAGAGAGACTGCGAAATTTGTCATCATTACACACTTACCTGGTAACTATATTTAAGGCTTTGTATCATTTGTATCCAAAAATAGAAATGCGTGATTCCTTCCTTATACAGTATTTCACAACCCAAAATTTGAAACGTCTTACGCCTTTTCTTCCACTAGGCCTCATTGTGAACGAGTAAGCGATATCTTATTTAAACAAATAATCATAATAACAACATATAAATAAGTTCAAATGTATTATGAGTGATATTTTTGGTGAATTATTTATTATGCCCACATCTTTTTTAAGGAACGGGATATCTGATACAACCTCAGTTTGTCCGTTGAATTTTATTAGAATTTCACATGTTCATCATATGGAAGCCATATGTTCGAAAGGCATTAATTACATCTCCCTCTCCGAGTGTAACCAAAAGCCGTAATGTATTTAAAATTTCCATTTAAATATTTTTATTTCGTATAACAACCTTTACGAGTATTGTTACAACTAAAAGTCATACAATATTCGGTTGTGACCGTTTTTATGCCAAGACCACAAGTTCGGGGAAGGGTGCTGGTTGCAGGATATATAAAAGTATGGAGATTCACTATGGCGAGCTATCCAACTTTTACTTCTAACTGAGGCTAACAGCCTGAAACTAATTATATGGTAACCATATTGTTCTTCACAGCAAAACATGCTCAGCAAACACTATTCTGCAAGCTGTATGCAAAAACGTGAGTGCTATAGCCCACTCGTCCACCCTGATCCCAGTTCCGCAAGATAAACAAACAATGTATGTATGTATGTATGTATGTATGTATGTATGTATGTATGTATGTATGTATGTATGTATGTATGTATGTATGTATGTATGTATGTATGTATGTATGTATGTATGTATGTATGTGTTCGTGTGTGCGTGTATGTGCCCAGTTTCATTGTTGCTGGACAAAAGCCTCTAAATTCTCTCTATAAAAACGTTTAAAAGTAGGGACTAGCCCAATCTGGTCCAAATTATATATCCACTGCAGAGGCGTAGCGATGATATTTTGCGCCCGGGGACAAACTATAAAATTGGCGCCCCAGCGATCTTGTGACAGATTTATTACCCTTGTTTTCTTATTATAATGTAACGTTGCAAGCCTCATTTTGGCGCCCCTGTACCTTGGCGCCCAGGGACATATGTACCCCCGCCCCCCCCCCCCCCCCTCGCTACGCCTCTGATCCACTGTCCAGTGTGTCTTCACGTAGGACAGTGGAGATCTGAACTGAATTAGATTGGGCTATAGCCGTGTCAACGTTGTTATGCTCTAAAATATCTTTCAAGCCCATGTACACCGTAAACAGACTACTACGCCCACGCGAATGAACGCTTTGGATCAGCACACATATCTCTAACCTAAAATGGCCGAAGAGGAAGTGGAGGAAATTTTCACATCTCTCTCTCTCTCTCTCTCTCTCTCTCTCTCTCTCTCTCTCTCTCTCTCTCTCTCTCCTTTTATATGTAACTGTGTAGCCATATTTATGACAACTTTGTAAGCATTATACAGGGCCGGTTGATGGAAAATTCATGTGCACGTGTAATTTTATTGGACATGTAAAAATGACAGAAAGGGAAGGGGCTGATATTACATTTTTGTTGTTATGTCGCCTTTAAACATGCTTTCTTGCGTCATTGTCATGCACATCAAGTACTAGTTCAGCAAAGCACATACATCAACACTGAATGTTGCTTTCTTGTTCATCTGATTAGCTTCACGATTAACTCATAGAACGATCCACAGTAGTTTTCAGTCCAGGGCCCGTGCATGAGTATTTGGTGTTCTATGGGAACCTTTCATCTTTCGCACACACACACACACACACACACACACACACACCACACCCCCCCCCCCACACACACCCCACCACCCATTGGTGGCATTGCTTATTATAAACTGTTCATTGGTAGTAATACGAAATTCACTATTTGGTCTACATATTTAATGATAATAAATGAATAACTTCGTTTTGGAGCCCGCACTTTCTCCCCAAAAATAATCGCTCCCATGGTGGCCGCCTAGTTCGCTTATCGGGTTAAACCAGCCCTTTATCAGTCATCCGCTTCATTATTGGTCCGTAATTTTTTTAATGTCTGATTTCAGCACATTTCACTTATCAATTATGTCTACTGTTTAATACTAAAAGTAATTTGTGATTCGAAAAGTCATTATCTCCATATTTTACATGCAAGGATAGTCAAGATTTCTAAAGGGACATAGCTCAAATTATAATCCCGAGATGAAATGATTGAGCACAAGGGTTACCTCCCTTGATGAAGTTCTACCGCTGTTAGGTAACAACGTCATTTTAAAAACTTTACTCATAAAATATCTAAACAATTATGTTATTTTTTTAAATCAATTCGTCGTCAAGAGATAATGTGAACAAAAACTTAAAACGTTTATAGTTAATATTACGTGTATGTATATTGATATTGGTATCTGCGAATATAAAATATGGAACTTGTTTGTCCTGTTTAACGTAGCATTACTTTAACCATACAATCAATCCGTCCATATATATAGTCCAGGTACTAAACTTAGTTAATTAAACAGGTCAACGGGTCTAATCATAACAAATAAAGTACAGTACGCTTAGTTTTGTAGATGTAGAGCTCTCATTGTGAAATCACAGCACACAAGATTCAATCCAGTTTGTACTGGATCACACGTTTACTCTGACTTTGTACAAAAATGTGCACATACATATAACACTCATTCTGTCAAATGTATTGGGAGGGGGAGGCTAACTATGGAACTATCTTCTAAGGAATAAAGCTGTTTGAGGAACGAAATGAAGTGAATAATCACCTTTTGAAACTTTGTGTAAGCACAGTCTAAAATGTTATACCCATTACCAAAATAGTTGGTACTGAATGCCTGCATGGCATGTATTCCTTGTAATTTAGCAGAATTTTGTTTTCTCAACAACACATGTAAATTAAATTCATTCAACTGCATTTTAGCTCATTTTGTCTCCATCAAACAATTTACATTGCAAAGCTTCATATCAGTATTGGAGCAAAGCGAATTTTGTTGTCAGTGATGGTTCATGCTATCTTGGTTAAACTGTGCCATACATTTATTTCACTATTCATGAACCTAAGACCACTTTCTATCTTTTCAGAATAAAATTTGCTGGTTTATTTGTTATACTTTTGACTAAAGATTTGTGCAGCTTTTAATGAATAGCTGATATCAGCCCCTACACCAAAAATCTATATCAACGGCCTGCCATGATAATTACTATAGTGTTAAAACGTTTTAGGAGAAGAAAAATATTCCATTTGCACTTAAGAAAATTTGATGGCTGTAGTCTGAAACAAAATGTGTAACCACATTACATGTTTCTAGATTGCTTTTTTAAATAAAAAGAACGAAAAAAATTCTAAAAGTAACTTTTGATTGAAACAGCAAAAAAAGGTAATTTTTCATTTCTAACATTCCCAATATTTATAATAACTAGTAGGGTATTTCAGTGGATGGCGAGAGAGAGAGAGAGAGAGAGAGAGAGAGAGAGAGAGAGAGAGAGAGAGAGAGAGAGAGAGTTTAACTTATTATGCCATAGACCCGAGCAAGAAATTGTTTCTCCTGGATAAATTGTTCTCTATTTTTAGATTATATATATATTGGTGATGATATGTTTCTTAAGTGGTAGTAGTGACGGTTGCTATAGCTTATTGGTTCAGTCCTAATGGAAATAAACTTTGCAACGTCAGCATGCCAGAACGTATTTATTAAACTTGACACAGTTTTACTGAAATATGTTTGCTTAGTTGAAAATTACGTATTACGCTCCAGTGGCCTAGTAGTTAAAGCGTCCGCCGCAGAAGCGGGAGTTCGTGGGTTCGAACCCCAGCCGAGTCATACCAAAGACTTACAAAAATGGTACTAGCAGTTACCTCACTGGGCGCTCAACCAGAGGCGGCGTTAGGAGTACGCTGGGCCTATGGCCGACCATGACCACGCGGAGCCTGAGTATCGGTATCTCGATGTATTTGCTGCTACAAACACTGACAAAATCTATAAGGAGACCTTAGATCTGAAAGCGGGGTCCCCTCAAGAACCGTTCATGAGCTCAGCCTTAAGAATGTTAGGACTGGTCGGCCTTGTGTCAGGTTAATGTGACTGGGTGGGATATCATGCTACGTGTCTGCGGCATGATGCCCCAGTGTAAGACATCACTTTAAATTGCTTCACTGCAGACATCGTAGCGAAATGACTGAAAATTTGTCAAAGCTACAAATCTACGTTAAAATCCTAATCACGCACACAAATTACGTCAAAGAGATATATTATTATGACATCAGTAAGTCATGGAAGTTAAGAAAGTAATGTGGAACTAATTTTTTGATTGTAAAATATAGACGTGAAATCAGAGTCCATCGGTGTATGGTTACTATCCAGAATTGGATAGTAAATCGCCAGATAACGGAGTCGCTTATTTAGCTACTATAGCACAGAGTCAAGTTTCACATGTGGACATACATCACAATTAAGTTTACTCTATGTTCTACATATATTTCTCAGTTCTGACCTTTCCACTGTGTGACAATCAATACAGATCATATGTTAATACCTCCAAAGATTGACTTCACGGTAAAGTTCTTGTCAAGGGTTCACCGGCATTTTTTTGAAAATCTGCACTGTAAACAGAACACAGATTTTACTTCCGGATTATCACCAAGGCCTCGTTACTCAATGTACACTGTCACCAAAATACACACAGACAACCACTCTCTGAGCTCATATCCCCAAGAATAAACAGTTACCTTTAAATCCCTACCAAAAATGCATCAATATAACTATTATATCACCACCAAAATGAGAGAGGAAAAAATGTTCAAAAAATAGACTAGAACTCCAGTCGTGGGTACTGAACTGGAAATACTAATTGTGATGGGATTCCATATAATTCGCCGCCATTGAAAACTGTACTCGGAGTACTTTTGTTCACATGGCTCAATAGTGTGGCAGAAGGAAACAAAGGCACAAGCGGAACGTTTCTCTGACTTTTCAGAGCGACATCGATCTGAACATCGCTCGGTAGCTTTCGTCAATCATAATATAAACTTCAGATGTAACTCGTCGCCATTAAGAACCATATTGCAAGCTACTTTTGTTCACTTTAAACAATATGGCAGGAGAAGAGAGCAAAGTTATAATCAGTTTAATCTCGGTCTTTGTTGTCATTAAATATATCGCGCACTACGTTAGATTCCTACAACTATTTCACGAACTAGTTAGCCGAAAAGAGATTCAATTCCACGCGGATACAGGTGAGATGTCAATGATCTGTAACGGCGAGCGCCTTTGACCATTCGGCCCTATGGACCTCCTCCAGTAATATTATATCCCTTGAACACTCTTATACGAGTCACAGCTTTGTTTCAAACTCCGACTGATATTCAAAATTTATTTAAATTGTCATGGAAGGAAGCTTTTATTCGCCGTTTTTAACTTTGCAAAACACGATGTCGTTAATATCCTTTAAATTTCGCGTTTATACTGTAGATACGTTATCTGCCGTCACGCTTTCCAGTATTAAAGGTTCAACTGACCAATCCGTCAAATGAGAGTGACGGTCACATTGATACATAACTGACTTGCTGGACCTTCCCAGTTGTCCGTACGCATGCCAAGGGCGGCCTGCTGACATAATGCCTTGTACCATGAGTAGCAGCCTTGAGTTCTTCATCCCACGATATTTAGAAAAGTCTTCCCCTATTTTGCACTGAAGCGATTCTAAGAAAAGAGTGCAGAACACCAAAATCAAATTGGATTGAGATGCAATTTTCGAGTTCAGGTGGCATCTTACCACCGTTGTGACATTGGGGTTATAATAACCAGTACGGTAGCCCATTATGAGGAGTAGAGTGTCCTATTGAATATGTTTTATGTTATGTGATGAATGGAACTTACATCTATGCTCATTTAAAATAAAATGAATCTAGTAATTTTAATCCTTGTTGAGTCATGCAAGCTAAAGATTGAAATTTCTTTGACTGATTTCATAGTTTAATTTGGAACGACCACCCGTGCAAGATCATCTTTTTCTTGCACAGGGTTACGTATACACATAAAGTAGAAGACATTTTGATACCTACTCTTTCCTCCAATAGTAAATGGGCTTACTAAGTGGCAAGAGCTTTTATTTTACGTGAGAAATAAGTTCTCCCTATTACCTTTGTGTGGAAATTATACTGAATTGCACAACCATTCCAGCAATTCACATGTTCTGGGTACTTTTTGAATAAACAAATACTATTTTCAATAATATGTACACATCTTTATTATCATTATGAAGGCTCTTGTTAGAAAGTTAAAGTGAATTTCATTATATTGTAAGCATATTTGATTTTTGATATTTATTATTGTCGTGTGAAAGGTACTGGAAAAGCCACTGTGTATTTCTAAACATGTTCAACGATTCTTTGAGTACGCTTAAACAGACTATGTTTAATATGACGTGATGAAAGATCAATTAAACACAATTAATAAACAACATATTTGCATACATATGTAAGTACAATTGCACATACATGCACACATCCCTCCCTCCCTCCCTCCCTCCCTCTCTCTCTCTCTCTCTCCCTCCCTCCCTCCCTCCCTCCTACGTACGTAAGTACATACATACATACATACATACATACATACATACATACATACATACATACATACATACATACATACATACATACATACATACATACATACATACTGTTACAACCCAGGGGTCTTGCTTGACCAAGAGATGTCTAGCCCTGGCATGATTCTGCTAGATGTCATAAGTGTCCTCTAATTCCAAAGACGTCCATACAACTTCTGTTGTAAATTATAAAGCCCAATGTGTCCATTCTATAAATAATTTTACTCTAATCAGTACAAAACCACAGATCTCACAACTTTCCAATTGTCTATCGAACGCATATCTGCATGGTTTCTCTTCTTCAACTTTCTGTATCGTCAGAGTTTCACGCCGTAAAACTGTACAATTCGCCCTAACACTGGGAACTATATTTACTGCACCACGTTAGACAGTCAAATCATGGTTTTTGAGCCAAATTTCGCCTATCAATTGCATCGTATTTGCCACCATGGCGACATAAACGGTTCCTGCCGACGACTGAATAGTTCCTTCTTTTTTATTCTATTATGTAATTTATGTCTCCTATCATAATGCACCTGCAGTCACACAACACCAATGTACAACACTAGATTTTAATAGGGACTATGGAATGACAGGGACACTTGCTGCTCTGACCTGAATTCACCAAACGTAAACCATGGCATCATGGAAAGTCACTTACACTATACTCTGTGACACATGTACCTTGTAACTGGCTAAATATTTCGGGTTAGGGCCGAGTTCCCGTAATCCAACAAGTAATTACAAAAATCAAAGAAATCATTAAAACGGGGCGCAATAACTATATGCGCCTACTCCAGAATCAATTATAATACCTACATACGTTACCAGCCTTCCCACACCCACACTATATATATATATATATATATATATATATATATATATATATATATATATATATATATATATATATATATATATATGCTTATAACAAATAGGTATATTTCATTCAGCAAGAAAGAAATGATATGCAAAACAGTAATAAGTGATATACAAAGAACAATTTTTTAAAGTATGTAGACGTTATTGAGCAATAATAACCCTTAGGTGTGTATAAATTGACATCTTTAACATACGGGGATAATATGCTATGTTTGAATGATGTTAGATAATAAAACGCACAAAAAGACAAACTTCTGCTGGCACCAAAAGGTAGTCTTCAGCGTAGAAAATTTGCTGACTTTAGCAAAACTAAACCCGTTATCTGTAAAATTAAAGCCAAACCACTGCAGTTATAAATAGGCAAAACTATTTCAATATAAAAAACCAACCCCTGTCCCGTGCAGATACTTTTTCTTGATATGATTCATTATCCACATATATGTGTGTATAGTGTAGTTAAATTATCAGGGCTTCATCATTGCCAAATCTGCTTTACTCCATCTTTTGCACGAGCTGCTGATTATCAAGGTAGTATTTATAATTGCCAAACTTTTACAATTTTCTATTTATGTTGAACTAAAGCAGCCGACGCTACGCTGGATCCATATCGGTAGTAAGTTTGGGAAACTTTTACCTCTAAACGTAACTGGTGTTCGCACATTGCAAAAGTGTACAAATAAACTATATTTACAAACAAAGCGCGGACAAACACAACCATTCACAAACACTATGAAATATTTAGAACAATCGTCGATGATTCTCTTGTTTTGCTCTAATGGTTCCGTTTTTGTTTCCTATGTTGTCCATGCATTTTGAAAATATGCATCACGCTTCTGCAATTTAATCTATAGTCTTTCAGAACTAGAGTTTTTACCAAAGACTCGGCTGTACACCAAGTGTAAAAGGTGTTACACGTTCGCTGTCTAATTTTCTGCAATATTTTACATCCGACTGTATCAAATTAGAATGTTTCCATCAAATAAACTTCCTGTCATCAACGTGCATATAAACGAACACACGATACGATACGATTATATCAGCTGTCTGAAAAGATAAAACAAAATACAGAAAGTTGTTTCAGCTCTAAGCATACGAAATGTTTATAACTACAGATACCAACAGATTGTTCAGCTCTAAATATGTGTTGAACAAGTATTTAACAAGTTATAGAATCTAGATAAATAGGCAGACGGCTAGGCCTAGCTTGCTTTATTGCATACTCGTCGACAAGTGTAAAATAAGGAATCAAAATTATGATGCAACATGAGTATTAATTTACACACACACACACACACACACACACACACACACACACACACACACACACACACATATTTCAATATGAAAAAATGATGGCAAGATGGGAACCATGTGAACCTAAGTGACGGAAGGTTTGAACAAATATTTAACGCTTCAGATAACAAATGGGTGTTCCTACAAGACTAAGTCATTATTAATAAAACATCCTCTTGTACGAAATGTGATCGTCACAAGACATGGATGCCATAATTCATGGCTAGCATGCTCGATGGCAAGGGAAGTCTTGCTGTTACGATCGCGTATCCAGAATTCACGAAAGTCCATGAAATCTTTATTTATTGGACATTTTTAACAGTTACTGCTTGTATTGTAGCAAGAGCATATGAAGAAAAGCAGAGGGAGAGAGAGAGAGAGAGAGTTTTACCTCGTAGATGATTATAGTTTGGTTGTAAACTCAAAAACTATTCCATCAACGAAATCTTTATCGAAGGCCAGCTCTTTTTCAAGTTCATCAAAAGAATTCCTAAAATCATAAACGAAACTAAGGTATGATATTCCATATATTCAAATATTACCGTTACATTTACTTGCACACTGATGTAAATTAATTAATTAGATGTAGAAGCAATGTTTGATTAAAACAATCTTTGATCGTTAGATTATATTACATGACACTGCGTAGTACATGTAACTTAATTTTCTATTACGTATATCACATGAAAATGCGTACTAGATGTAACTTGACAACTTTATATTACGTATGCTAGGTGTAACTTGATAACTTTTTTTACGATTTTTATATGACACTGCGTCCTAGATGTAACATAACTTTTTACTACATTTATCAAAGGACATTACTTCCTAGATGTAACTTGATAACTTTATATTACGTATGCTAGATGTAACTTGATAACTTTATATTACGTATGCTAGATGTAACTTGAAAACTTTATATTACGTATGCTAGATGTAACTTGATAACTTTATATTACGTATATTACATGGCCATTCAGTCCTATAACTTGAACACTGTCTGTCTGTCTGTCTGTCTGTCTGTCACACACACACACACACACACACACACACACACATATATATATATAAATATATATATATATATATATATATATATATATATATATATATATATATATATATATATATATATATACACACACATACCAGACTGAACTACATCTTGGGGGGGGGACTTGAATAGCAAAATTGAACTAATGTTGTCTCACCTTCTAAATTCCTTTTCTTTCGCTGTGAAACGAAAATAAAGAACTAAAGTATGCTGAATATAGTTTAATCTAAAATACACAAAAAAGAAAAAAATAAATAGCTGACAAAAATCTGTCTGTGAATATACTAGACAAGGTTCTGGTTTCAGACTAGCTAGAACAAGGCCTGCAGTGACCTCAAGGCTTCTGTATAGAAAATTCCCATTTTGGTAAAGTACTATTAGTCTGCATACTTTGAGTTGAGACAAACTTAAAGAGAACTGATCTTGTATTTACAAAGTTCCTCAACTTGAGTGCTCACTCAAACTCAAAATTAATTTTGACAGATATTTTGGAATTATTAAATTGTTACAAAATAACTATACATATTGAACATACATCTGTATCTAAATGTATTGCTGCTTTGAAACATCTTGCATATCGGTTAGTTTAGTATTTGTAAGCTATAACATTTGGGCTCGAGTTTGCAGGAGGAGTTTAATCAATATGAGGGTCGGCCTGGAAATCACAACTTTTGAGACTGAGTTTGTGTTTGAGACTTTGATTTTGTGTTTGAGACCTTGAGTTTGTATTTGAGACTTTGAGTTTGTGTCAGGCAGTCAGAAATCAAACATGTTCTGTAGTAAGGACACATCTGATTTGTTGAGAGTGAAAAAATAATCTCACACTTGTATAATCTCCACTCGGATTTATTGAGAGAAAAAATCTTCATCATGGGTGTACTCACAAATTCTTATTTTGATAGTTTACAATAAATAAATAAATTGCAAAAATACGAGACTGTGATGTAACAATATATTTCAATACATATAATTGTTAAATATGCATAGTTTATCTTGTAATAATCTAAGAAGCATACGGCTTACGACAAAGGCAATTTCACGCTGGATTGCGTGCACTTAAGTTCAGAGACTTCATCAATATGGAGCCACGTCTGTCGTGTGCATGCTACTTCAATCAAATAAACCTTTTATTGGCGTGTTCCAAGATAGTACTAATAGTGTGCTGTACAGAAATTCAAGTATCACAAATATTGGTATAGACGATCGTTCATAGAAAAATAAGTCACACATCAAATGTTTAATAACAGTTGTTTTTTTTATATTTTAAATCTATGGACCGTAATCATCTAAAATCGGTAAAAATTCTCAATCATCATGTTGATTCATATTTTGCTGCATCTTCATTGTTATATTACAAAGAATGAGAAAACAGGATGACAAAGGTATGTCGGAGACAATTCGCTAAATCAAAACCACAGAGGCAAGCTAAGCTTCCAACATGGGGATGAACGAGATTTTATAACCTTATTTAGGTTCCGCGTAGCTCAAATTAAATGTTTGAGTATCTGTGAGCTGCGTCACAAAAAATGAAAAAATTCCTGAAAGTTCCAGTATTAACGTGTGCACAAAATATATGACCAAAGACTTGTGCCATAAATGAACAGGAGTAAATCTGAAACTGTGGTCAAAAGAGAGAGAGAGAGAGAGAGAGAGAGAGAGAGAGAGAGAGAGAGAGAGAGAGAGAGAGAGAGAGAGAGCATCCATGGTAAATTCTTACCATTCTTACGCTCTTTCCGACAGCAGAATCCAATACAGAATGCTAAAATGGCGAGGAATGTGACACCGGAAGTCATGGCGATGGCGACTGGGACAACGATCTGGTTAAAGGTGTCAACTGGTGCTGTAAGTCAGAAAAAAGGTTGCTTATGAATTTTCAGTTTTATAGATTCATCTTACTATATGAGTAATTTATGCTCAACGTGTACATATTCTCATATTTTGATTGTACTTCTCTTTGTGTATGTTCTCTTTCGACAGTACTAAACCAATATTCACTTGCTCCAAGAAAGAGGTCAATGGTCACTCGAGGTGAAAATATATTTGCTTCATTCAAATGCTTTACAGAAATCACAAATTCAGAAAATATGCAAAGATCTGTTTTAAAGTCATTGCAGACAAAAACGTTGCACTGAATATAATACATTATACTTTATTTCCTGCCTGTAATGGCCGACCTTTTAATTCCAAATCACCTTTGACTGTTAAAATTCTTCAATGCGTAAAGAGTAAGTTTTGGTAGACATCGCGGTCACGGTGTAGATCCGTGTATTATGAAAATTATACTCTCTTTAAATTGAGATAACAACATTCACTATTTAAATTTTACAAACTATAACCGTTTTATTCGTTTGAAACCCAATACACAGAAAATCATCCAGATCGTGCTTCCAATGTCTTCCGACCTTCTCAAAGATCTAAAATGAAATCCAATTGAATCACAACTATAGTCTACTGGACGAGATAAATGTTGTCATATTGAATTCTTCTGATGATATTTTTTCAAACGTTTATAGGAATAGATTACTTTTTTCTTTCTAACATTACAAAG
Organism: Unio pictorum; assembly: GCA_030141615.1. NCBI lineage: Eukaryota > Metazoa > Mollusca > Bivalvia > Unionida > Unionidae > Unio > Unio pictorum. The sequence goes on along the minus strand of JARLTB010000101.1, from coordinate 8,818,506 downwards.
ACTTCCTTTTGTACAGGTTTCCTATTTCTAAGCATTTGTAATTCACCATTCATTCTTTGCACAATTGAATTGTTTACATCATAAGTAGAAATCAGAACACAATAAAAGAAACTTTGCAGCTCTGACGATGCCAATTCTTCTTAGTATAATAAGTTTCTTAGAAAATCACAATACCTTAAAACTACCACTAACCTCCCAGATATTACGTTTAGCCAAAGGGAGCTAACAACTGTCTTCGAACCTATTTTGCGGTCGTGTAGAGTGATCTCCTCTTACATATAAGACTTGCAGCACAGTTTAAGAATATCCAGTTAGTACTGGAGCGGATGGCACGCTTCCTATAGATGTAACTGTGGAGAGGCTGGTAGGGTGTATGTGTTTTATGACTGGGTAAGTATGTTCTAAAAAACACACTTTACTAAGAAAAATTAGTTTTCCTTTCTAAAACGTTACTCAACCATAATACCTAAGGACAATATGTAAGAGGTGGATGGAGGTATCATATCCGGTCCTGAGACAGCTTATAGGTTACCTGACTGGAGGAGATTCCATATGTCAGGGCTTAGCTTGAATAACGATTAAATTTCCCTTCGCAAATCCACCGGAAATCATGAAACCGCGTCTTAAGCTGTTGATCGATCTGGAATGGAGACCTGTTGCGCTCTGGATATATGTCCTAACATATCCAATTGGCCTCTTTGTCATTACGTCTCTCGGATATAAAAGCTAAAAAATGTGGTCTCCTATCAACATCCGCAGCCTGATTGAGTTTCGGTGTCATTATGATGTTCGTCAGTCAGTGTCGATGAGGACCATTCAATGTAATCGATTCACTGGGGGTGGGTCCAGCGATGGCTGATCAGTCCAATCCGGGCCCGGAAAAGTCTGATGGAGAGGGAGGCATGCAACGTACAGGTTGCTGACTGTGAGTTGTGGAACTATTGTTCCTGGTTTTGTGCAGATCACGTTTCTCAACTGCGTTCACTAGTCTTTCCTGAGCAAAGGCGTCCGCACAGGCAATAACTTAGGTAGGCGTTTTACCGGTATGAGGAGGTTGGGGATAAATACCGCTACGTTTAGTTTAATGAGAAGTTTGATGCCTCTTCTGTCATAGACAATTCAGCGGATTCTGTCAAATGTTACGCTGGCTTTGGCGATCTTGGTGTTGACCTCATCGTCTATATGAACTGCTTTTGAGACGGTGCTGACGAGGTATATAAACCAGTGTATAATTTGAGCTATTGGCCGTTGACAGTGATGGATGGTTCCAATTAATCATCTCCTGGAGCTGGCTGATGCAGAACCTCGGTCTTACTGGTAAAGATGGTGATCACTGTGTTAAAAGGTCCATACGATTTGCATGCCAGCCTCTGTGCTGCAGCTGAGGTCACAGTCATCTTCAAACAGGAATCCGCGAACGTTCTCAACTTTGATTTTGGATTTGGAGTGAAGCCTCCTCAAGTTGAACATATTCATATCCAGACGGTATCGGAGACATACTCCCACATCACTTTCATTGAAAGCATCTGTCGAAAAATTGCGGAGAACATGAGGCTGAAGAGAGTGGGGCTAAGACGTATACTTGTTACACACCATTCGTCACTGCAAAGATTTGGGAATAGTTACACTGGTCCTGAACTAACCATTTCATTGAAGACATCTGGACATCCAGATTAGGCCATGCTAGTCCTAACGCCTTCCCGTCTGACCGTGCCGAATGCCTTTGTCAGGTCCATGAAGGTGGTGTATAGCTGGACAATTTTGTTCAAGACACTTCTCTTGTATCTGCATGGCAGCAAAGATCATATCAATGGTGCCTTTTTTCTTTTGGAAGCCACACTGACCTTTTAGCATTAGGCCATGATCAAGGTGCTCGGTGACTCTGTTCAGCAGTAGCCAGGCTAGAATCATGCCTGCAATGCAGAAGAGAGTAATTACTCTATGGTTGTCGAAGGATGGGCGATTGCTTTTGTAAATATGGAAGATGGGTGCATCTTTGAATTCCTTGGGTATGCGTTTCTTCCACATCCAACAGAACATCTATGCTAATCTTTCTACTAGCTTCTCAGCTGGGATGGAGTCTGCTCCTGAAGCTTTCCCACTTGGCAGGAGCTCAATGCCATTGAACGTTTCCAGCAGTGTTGGAGAGTCAGCTAATCTCTAGTTGATACCCACCTTAGGTAGACGGTTGATCGCTTCATCGTTTAAGGACGACACTTTCAAAGTGTTCCATCCATCGATTCCGTATCTTCTCCTTCTCGGATATGAGAATGCTGTCATCTGTGCTCAAGAGAGGGGATGTGCCTGCTAAGACTGGTCCATAAGCATCACGAAGAGCATTATATAAATACTTCATGTCGTGTATGTCGGTAAAGGATTCAAAATCATCAGTCTTGTGGTTCAGCCATGTGTCCTGCATGTTGCGCAATATCTTCTGCACAGCTTGGCGGACTCTGCTAAATGCATTTTTCTTTACAGAGCATTTTGGATCGATGTTGTATGCATGATGGAAACAATGCTTCTCCTCTTTAGTTATCGTCAAACTATGCTTAGTGTTCTCGCACATGATGCCTTGGGTTTCAGATGCAGTAAAATGCACCAGATTTGTGAAGGCCTCCCAGCATTTCTCCACGTCGTTGGCATCAGAGGCTGTGGTTTCCAGCTGGTTTGATAGAGTTTCAACAGAGTTTGAACAGTGATATAGGCATACAGCCTGGAGACATTGAGTCGCTGTTGAACGTTATTTCACTGTGGACGTCTGGGAGGTTGCATTCTAAACTTCATCTTGGAAATCAGCAGCCTGTGGTCTGTACATAAGTCAGCACTACATATAGTTTGAGTCCTACCTGTCATACCCACAGACTGAGATGTGGTCGATCAGATGTCAATGCTTAGACTGTGGCTGCATCTAAGTTTTTTTTATTACGGTACGGCAGATGAAAGACGGTGTTTGTGATAAGACAATCGTATGTTATGTTGCGCACATCCTCAATAGCAGATGTCCATTGCTGTTTCAGTTGCCAATACTATGTCTACGAATAATTCCCTTTCACAAGATGTGGCCCGCCCTAACTAAGGCGTTAAGATCATCAAGACTGATCAGCATGTCTGACTTCAAAACCGAAGCAATCAGAGCTTCCAGATACTGGTAGAACTTGTCCTCCGAGCTTATCATGGATGTTGCATACGCACTGATGAGTGTGGCTAGCTCATTGACATGTAAATGTATCTGCAGCATTATTAGTCGGTCATTAATTCCCTTTGTTAAGGTGGCTAGCTTGTTCACCAAACTCGACGTGACGGCGAAACCAAGTCCAGACTGACGATATTCGTCGGTGCCACGTCTACTCTAGGTCCGGTCTAAATTACGTTGGTGGCAACTGATCTAAACCTCTTGAGCCGAATTGCGCAAAAGTTCATACAGCTGGGGTTATTTCCCTATATGCTAACGAAAAACCCAGTTACTCCAGAACGTGATCTTCTGTTTCGATCTATGTTTCCTATCTTTTGATGAGACGTAGAAAGATGAGTGATCTCAACTAACACAAACAGCTCTGTTCGTATTCATGAATCACCAGACAGCCCAAATTGGGTCTTATAGGTGGCCATTAGTTAAGAACACAGGGTTCATGACAAATGTTTAGCTACGCACAGAAGAGAGAGACGGTTCTTGGCAATCAAAGAGATGTCATGAATAAAAAATGGCCCGTCTTTTCTGAATTTGCATATAGATCGGGTCTGCTGCTTTCACACGTTTCGAGAATTCTGCTTGCAGTTGCTAACGTCTCCAGGACGGGAGAGAGAAAAGATTATTTTTGGCATTCTCTACTGTCGCAAATAGGCCTACCTGTCACATCGGATGCAGATCTGAGTGAGAACCGATGGATGAAGAGACCATTATTTATCTACTAGTTGATTGCTATGTGACGAGGTGTGTTGATGAGATCCAGGATATGGTGACCTCTATGGCTTGTTGACGACAACACTACTTCAAAAAGTTCCAAACTTCTGGAGACCTGGGTCCATTTCGATGTTGATAAATCGCCATCGTAGGATAAGGTTCCTCCTTGTTGTTTGCAATAAGTCTCACACTATGACACAAAGTTCTAGGAACGTATGTCCTCCTTGTTGCTGTGGATAAATTGCCATTATATTCATTGATATAATCCTTGTTGTTATGATAAGTCACCACTGTAGAGTTGTAAGACAGAATGAGAACTTCATCCATTGCCTTCTAATTATTCTTGCCGCAATGAAAGTCATTTACAATGTCCGTCCTTTCCAGAGTTATTGATATGAAAATGTCGTTCCTGGGAGGATCATGCACCGCCGTTATCCCGAGATGATGGCAGTGGGTGGGGTCCCCATCCTTTCGTCCTTGCTTCGGTACAGACTAATCACGAACGGTCGGACGCGTAGACGCATGCCCACCGTGAACCATGTTAGGTACTTTTAATTCAACCGATGGTGCCTCATTTGGGTGCAGATGCTGAAATCATGGCCCAGTGGGCAAACTTGAGGACCTATGATCATGATGTCCGCCGCCACGTCGAGCAATCCTGTGCGACTAGAATTCCGTGAATGTAAAGTATTACCATGGATCTTTTCAATGGCCTATCCTAAGGAAGATAAATTATGATACCTGTGTATTGAAGTCTATATGTAGGTGAACAAATGGTGGAGATGCTACTAGGACGGACTTTTTCTTGTTGATGAAAATTCCAGATTGGTAACATGGTCTATTATGAATGGTTAGAGCTATCTCGCTGATATTGCTGCATAATGTTGTCCAGGCATTTTGATGATGCCGCCATAGAAGTAGTCTGGACAAGCGCCATTACTCGATTCTACAGATGATGGAAAACCACGAGACCGCCTTTCAGCTTCAATTTGGTGCCTTGAAATTATCTACGATGTTGTTGGCGAATTGCAGGAACATCCTGACAGCCTTATGAATAGAGACTTGAATGTCTCAACTCACAAAGATGCCAAAGTCTCTATCATAGATATCGTTCAAAATGTGATGTGTTATGTCCGTTGAGAACTAATGGGCGTGAATAAATGGAAAAAGAGTGCTTAGTCCGATGATCAGACGTAGAGAGTAATTTGCCGTTGGTAGCTAGGAAAAGGTGTAGACCGAACAATATAATCCTCGTGCTGTTATATCTGAATGGTATGCGTTTGTTTGAGCTTCGAAAGGACAGCTATATCACTCTAAATGCGGCGACATTATTATCAGTGCTAAGGGTTCTGAATGAAAAGCTGGAGGAAGTGCAAGTGTTAGAGTCGCCGACGAACTGATGATGGTGGTTCAGAAAGCACGTGAAGCTTTCAGACTGCGAACGTAACTAAAGTAAAAATCTTTCTTTCTTCGAAAGATCAACAGTAGCGCCCGAGCGTTGATGCATGTTGCTGAAAAGATCGGAGTCGGAAGAAAACGCCCTAAATGGAGGTTAGGAAGGCGAAATCTTCCCGTGCCCTCATGTAGGGTAGAATTGATGACGGTACATGTGGAAGAATACAGTCCCGGGTAATGCATGAAACTTACCTGGCGAAGAGGGACGAGGTATATCACTCACTAAACTCGTAGAGCTCTCTGAATTAGATGCCATACCTTCCAGATAGTCGGTAAGTAAAGATGCTATTCTCGTGGCAGAGTTTAGAGCCAAGCGCCGTCTGTTTGAGTCGTGGGAATCTCCTCCTGGCATCATGTCGAATGAGTATCATGAGGTTGTACTACGAGTTAGACTGGTCCTTGTCCATGTCTGCAACTGTCGGATTCGACGGACTGAAAGCCCATGCTGTTATTGATTGAACTCGTAATGTTGATGTTTATCCCTTCGTGATTTCTAGCATACTGCATAGGCAGGTCAATACGGAAACAGGCCATCAGAATGCTGAGGATAACGTTATGATCATTAGTTTGGACGGGTAATGGTGTATTTGATCCACGAAACCTGTCATTGTATAAGAGGGAACTTCGTTGTTTATTAGCATTGTTCCATTATGCAGAGGAATTAAGTCGAACCCCAAGGAGGCAAGGGAAGGGGAGTTCCAAAATTGACTAGTCCTGTGGTGCTGACTTGGTGCATGGCTGTTTCCGAGCATGTCAATGTCTGGCACATCGTGGCTAAAGGGTAAGAAGAATTATCACCATTTTTCCATAAAGATTTACGTTGAAGAAGAAAATATGTATAAATATTAACCTACCTTGTGAAGTCGCGTAGGCTAAAAGTGAGTGAAAATAAGTGTTTGATACATATGATTTAAAGTTTATTTATATACACATGACTCAAAGGTCGCCTGTAGAAACATACATGCGCAGGAAGTGACTGAATAAACCATGTGGTATCGTGATATCGCTGACCTGAACTTGTCTAACCAGAAAGGAAGTAATACATAAATGCACCAGCGTGCCTGCACACAAAACACCTTCGCGTACAAGGAAAACGAGGCAGCGTTATGGAGACGTACACAGTGAGTACGACAAAATACATTGAGGCAATAGTTGTAGAAAGGCCCAGAGACCTCCCGTATAAGTAAATATTTTAAAAGGGCGCCCGGACGCTGCGAAAGCCTTGGATAGAAACTCACCAATATGTACCCGTTTGCAACGGAATTACTCGTATATATGAGTTATATGAGCACTAGAGACTTGCACGTAAAAATATATAGCACGAACTGACTGTGAAGTCACTTAGGCTCCACGTGCAAGTACCTAAATGAATGACGACGAGAACTTGTGGCAACTTGTAAAGGTAGAACTTTGTCGTGATAGAAAGAGTTAAACAGTTGGAAATATAGATGAAGTATATTTTCTTTAGTATTGAAAAACTCCAACTTGTAATGGTTCATCTTCCACGTAGCATGGAAGTCATTTAAATTTTTTCGGTGGGGGGGGGGGGGGACTTGACGGGCTTGTTATTTTAAGCATAAGGGCTACAGCAATTTTACAACACATGCAAATTCAGGTCCCCCCCCCAACCCCGTCCCCCTACCCCGCCACGTCGATTCTGGCTTTCCCAATGTCTCTATTGACGAGAAAGTGATTCTTGGCACGTGAAATGTCATAACTGGGATATTCTTACACTGGCTCGCCAGGTCTTATATGTAAGGAGAGATCACTCTGTCTGACCGCGTATAAAGTAGAAATACAACGTTTAGTTGCCTTTGGCTAAAAGTAGTATATGGGAGGGCTGTATTTGAGAGGTAGTAGTTGTTCTACTAGGTATTATGATTTGGTAAAGTATTCAAAGAAGAAATGATGAATTTTGTACGGTACCATGTTCACATTTATCTCCAGAGAAACCTTCAGGACAAATACAGGTGTACTTGTTCATCTGGTCCTGGCATGTCGCTTTATTCAAACATGGGCTGGAAGCGCATTCATCTACATCTAGAACGAAAAGGAACATGTTGATTAAAAAAAAAAACATTTTTTAAATCGGACTCATATCATAATACATCCGTACTTTATTAATCACGTGATAACTCCAACATCTCCCCTTTGATTAACCCCCTCAATCTGGCGATATGTCTTAGATCTATCTCATGATTAACCGGATCAAACACGCGATAACTTCAAGACAACTCAAGGACCTATCCCTTGATTAACTTAATCAACCATTTGATACCTCCAAGATCTATCACTTGATTTACCTGATCAAACACGCTATAACCTTATGATCACTGAAAGATCTATCGCTTCGTTAATCTGATCAATCACGCGACAACTCCAAGATATGTTACTTGACTATTCTGATCAATCTGATCATGTCCTGCTGCAACTTGAAAAATATCTAAAACTGGAACGAACATTTTGGGTTAAGATTACTCAGAATTTTCAAAGTTTTAATGCATTAATTACAAAATTGGGAAGTGCCTTCCAATATTCAAATATTCAATCATTCTGTAAAAATGTATTGTGTAGCAGACTATTGTAATTACAAGAAGGCAAGGGTCTGTATGTCGAGCCCACTATTATAGCCATTCTGTAAAATGTATAACCTTTTTCCCAAGGTCAAAGTGGCGTCAGGGTGTGCTGCAAAATAAATCGTCTTAGCGTCTTAATGATCCATGCCAAACATGAAGAAAATCAATGCAGTAGTTTAGCAAACATCAGCAAATTGCAAACCTCTACACAAAAGAAACCAAAGTTATCTGACATTTTCTTTGACGACCACCTTAATCCGAACATCGAAGGGGCGAATAAGCATGTCCCTGAATGAACTGTCTTCACTTTTATAATGATTTGTCACTAACAAACAAGCAATTATCTAAATAAATTAAATCTATTTAAAGCTAGCATCGAATTTTCACAATGGAACATGTACTTATAAAACTGTGAAGTTTCCATTTTCAAAAGTAATAGATGATGTTTTAATATAAACAGTTTAAGCTTCAGCGGGTTTGCGATTCGTTATCAAAATGTACCTTGGTTTCTAACTTAGTGTTTAAGCAGCTCTGCTGCTTAAAATAAATTCATGCCAGGATGTGTACTTGTGATCCTTCTGAGTGTACTAAAGTGATTATATTTGTAAAACATTATTTTATTTGTCTTTATTTTTGTCCCAACAGATAGAAATGAGCTATTATGTCCCCCACCCCACCCAAGAAAAAGAGACCAGGAATTATATCCCACCGAAGAGTTGGGGAATCATCAGTTATTAGTTTTTATATTCTGACATTAATCACATATCTTTTGTTTTACCATTGCATTGTGTCACTAAATTTTTTATGAAGGTGAGACGTGCTTTATTCTCTTTCTGTATTTGCTCTCATCAAGTGGACACAAATTCATTTGAAGGAGCTGTAAATAGTCGAAAGTTTACTGTATGCTTAATTTAGATAAATACAGCACACTAACAGTTTGTATTCACTCTTTGGCCATTGCATCCTGTGCTTTTACCACACACCTTGTAGAGCACAGCAGAAACTATGCGTCATGATTCTAAATGTTAATAGTACCTAGCTTAATCAATAGAAATTGCAGGTAAATTAGGTAATCTATGGTAATTACAGGTAAAATAGGTAAATAAAATGTTTTGTTAATGTCTTACACTTTATCAAATGTCGACCAAGTCCAACTATTAAATGCTACATTTACACTAATTGTTTTTATTGACTGGATACTTACAAGTGTGATTCTAAAGTTAAGGGCTATTGTTAACAGGTGCAATGGCTATGGTACTCTGTATAGAAATGGCAATAAAATTGTGATAATGGCGATGGCGCGTTTCATGCAGTAAAATATCCTGTATCATGTAGCAGTGGGAGTGAGAAGAAAACTTACATGTAAAACAGATCCATACCCTTTATGTTCATTGATATAATTAATCTAGCTCTCTCTCTCTCTCTCTCTCTCTCTCTCTCTCTCTCTCTATATATATATATATATATATATATATATATATATATATATATATATATATATATATAGGGAACGACAATCATCCAGTCAAACTGGCCCTAATCCGTGCAAATTATGTTGGGTACATGAGATTTCACGTAATTACACAAATGTTTGGAATATGTCGTGCCTTCCCAAGGGTAGTTCATCCATTTTGGTACTCCCCTGTTTCCCAATTCTCACATGTGTCTCCTAACAGCTGTTTGCATGCGAAAGCGGCCACACCCCGGGAAAACGCCTCTACTGGCGGGCTAAACCAGGCGAGGTTAGCCGGTAGGTCTTGAGCCATCCGGTGATTTTAGGGACATGCTCAACCCAACATGAGATGACTGCTCCGGCTGACTGGGAGGATGAGATCAATCGTAAGAGCCAACGGACAGGAAGGCGGTTCAGCAATGTACTATGGAGCGCAGAGGGCAGGTTGGATATCTGGCTATCCACTCCAGCCAAAGAAGATGCCAGCCGTAACGAGTTATCGTGTTACTGGACTCTGATTTTTGCGACAGAGCAGGTGAGTGTGCTCCTGCGTAACAGCGTCTTCACCATAATAAAATTTATACGCAGGTTTTTCTTGTAAAATGATCTTCACTAAAACAATTGCGCCATCTCGCCGCATCTTCCAAATATAAAAAAGCGATGGGGGGAGGATGTAGCGACAGGTAGAGGTTACTACTGTCAGTAGTAGTTACAAACCTAAACGGAGGCGGTATGTGGACAACTGGTCGTTTGTATTTGAGCCAGAAGAGCAAAGAAGTCCGACAGCATCCCAGACGACTAAGCAGTTCTATTTAGGTCAGCATTGTTCACATCTGAGCGACTATATCATCGTCTGCAAGAGAGATGTCCGCTATGTAATGAAAACAAGAACCTCGAGAGGAGCCGAGTGATAAACGGACCACCAATTAGTCAGGGCTATATGTGATCTCAATATTGTACCGCCACAGCGCAAAAAGATGAAGGATACCAGAATCAAGTTCAACACTGCAAGGCTGAACCGTCAGCGGTAACAGAGCAACATCAAGTTCACAATGAAAACATACTGACATCGCACGGACCTCTGATTGGTGACCCAACCTCAAAGTGGAAACAGCCCAAGGACATTTTTGAGTGTGTCTGAGAAAGTTCATCAATACTGGTTCGACGAAAATAACGACGTTAAAAGCATCATCCTTCAAAAAAAGCGTGAAGCCTATATAGAATGGCAGAACGACATTGACTCAGTCTCAAAACATGATCGCTTCAAACACCCGCAGAGCAAAGCCCAGACTCCGCATTATGCAAAATAGCTGGTGTGCCCGCAGAGCAGATCACATTTTAGCATTACGCAGACACCAACAACTTTAAAGGGATTTTCAGATCCCTTAAAGATGTATATGGACCGTCGATAGCCTGCATCAACCCGCTAATCTCTTCGGACGGGACCACTCATCTAAAGGGAAAAGACAGATCATCGTTACTTCTTCAAGGAAGCATCGATACTCTTCGTATCAGTCAAAACAAGACAGTGGTACTTCTCCAATCTGTCCCAGTCACCATAACGCTCCCCCCCCCCCCCCGATTGTGTCCATGGATGACACCCACCTGAAAGCTGTCGATCACTTCAAGTACCTTGGAAGCATCATATCTTTGGTTGGATCGCTAGACAAAGATATAACGGCACGGATATTCAGCGCCAGTAATTAAGTAATTAAGCATCACGAAACCGTGAATAAATGCGTGGGAGATGTGGCTCCATTCCGTTCCCCCGAAAAAAATAAGTAGCACCAAACGGTGCACTAAACAGTCGTGCATGCCCGAACGGGCGAAAACGACTTTAATTCAACTAACAACAACAACAGCGCCAGTCAACCACTTGGACGTTCCTCTCTCCCTTGTTGACGCACTGGAATATCAAGCTGTCCACGAAGATAAAGGTATATAAAGCATCTAGAAGAAGCAAATCAAGCAGCTTGAGCCCTTCCACGCGAGTATTCTGCACTGGATTATGGGCGTCCGATGGCAAGACATAGTGACGAACCTAGTAGTGTTGGATAGGCAGACTTAACAATTATCGAAACGATGTCATGAGAGCCCAACTCCGGTAGAGAGGTAGAGAGATCATGTCATCCGTATGGAGGAGTCTCGAATGCCACGTCAGATTTTGTATGGATCCCTATCTAGTGGACACAGAAAGATTGATTTCTCACAGAAAAGTTTCCAAGACTCCATCAAGGACAGCCTGAGATGCTGCTCGATATCTGTGACAACCCTCGTGGCATGCGCTAAGGATAGACCTGGTTGGCGTGCAGCTGTCAGTAAGGGGTGCAAAACCTTCGACGATGCCTGCAGAACGAAAATCGTCGATGCCAGGGAACGCAGGAAGGCCTCAACATCAAGAACCAACCAATGCCCCCACATTGCTCCAGGACATGCACATCTCGTATCAGACTCATCAGCAAAGAGCAGAGCAGGATTGACTTCATCAAGCTCCGATGATCAACCAACACATATGAATTGATTGTCAATATCGACCACCAGCGACATAAAAACCGCTTCTATGTATCCTGCTTGCAAATGACTACACTGTAGAACGATAATAACTAATTTTCCCAGTGGTCAAATGTTACATATAACACAATATCAATAACTATTTATAACAAATAATGACAAAAGTCACTAAATCACCACTACTATGCATGTAACTAATTGTAAAATAATTAATAGTCAACTCTTTCCAAATACATGGCGTATTGAACACGACGTAAAATCCACTGCATAACATGGATACATACAATGAACGAGACAATCCTAGAAGATACAAAACTTGTGTTTAATATTTACGAAACTAAGTTCGGTAAACAAAGAGAGGAAAAAGTAAAGTGCAATAGTAATTTCTTTCAGGAACGTTTATACAGTAATTGGGTTACATGTATGCTTGTAATATGACTGTCTGATTGGCTGGAAAAGTCAAACATGACATCAACCATTAAATGAGATCGTGATGTTTTCCATATGCATCGTATGCATGACCCGATGCATGTGAAAAATTTAATCTTGTTGCATCTTGCACAGTCTTTGTTCAGTTTAATGATTACAATGCAATAGCTCAATAATATCTCAAATTCCGTTATCTATATTGCGCGTAAAAGTAATATCAAATTGCCTGTTTTAAATATTATAATCCCTTCTGCAAAACAGATTTTACCTGCACATTGAAATGACCGTCTTTTAAGGTAATAATTCACAACTTTTCACGTTTTTAGTACTATGCGTGATAGCTACCGAATCTACCTATCATTTTAATCAAGTATTTACCAATATCCCTTACTCACACTTAACGTTAGTGACAACTACAGTTCGAGGTTACGACCACTAAGGCTCGAGTTGGCTCTTTCAATGTTTTGGACCTTGTCATTTTTATCTTTGGTGTGGGTGTGGAACTTCTGTGGAACCAGGATATTTTTGTTTTCTTTATCCTCAAGATAAGTGAACGTTTTTTAACGCGTGTGTGTGCTTGTGCGTGTGTGTGTGTGTGTGTGTGTGTGTGTGTGCGATTTGGATTTTTAACTAACATAGCTTTAATTGTCAGTCATATCTCTACTATGTACGCATTGTGGTTGTTTTAGTGATGTTTAGAACTGAGGCAGGCATCTAGCATGATGTTCCACCCAGTCACATCATCCTGACACCAGGCCGACCAGTCCTAACACTAACCTCTTAATGCTGAGCGCCAAGTGAGGCAGCAGTTAGTAACATTTTTGTAAGTTCTTGGTATAACATGACCGGAGATTGAAACCACGACCTCCCGCATCCGTGGCGGACGCATTACCACTAGACCACGGGAGCGGTTTGTTAACTAATATAATGGACATAATTTGTTAATTTTCATCAAATAGTGTGAAATATTTTTTAAAGCTATGTTGTATCCGACATTTAAAAGCTTAACATCCCCGAAAACTAAAATAAAAATGCGAAAGTTAAAACAAATTTTGATATGTTTCGTGGCATTTTATTAAATAGCGGTACCTATTTGAAATGAATATTATGTAATCTTCTAGCAATTACAACTAATTACAATATATTGTTTCTGCTGTGTTCGTTTCAAACCACACAACAAATTAATGCAATAACCAAAGGTGAACAGGAAATTTAAATAACAGTGAGTGAATTTATTTCTAACGTTTGATTTCATCTAAAGGTGTGCTATAAAAGATAAAATACAAGAAATACCTGTTTCACAGAGCCAACCGGTACGTCCAGGTACACAATTGCACGAGAAATAGTTAACATGGTCAATGCAAGAGCCGCCATTCTGGCATGGTGAACTGGAACACTCATTAATGTCGGTTTCACAAGTTGCACCCGTATATCCATCTTTGCATGCGCAGGAGAAATAGTTCACGTGATCGTTGCATGTTCCGTTGTTCTGACATGGTTTGCTCATGCATTCATATATCTCCGTGCCACAGAGAAGTCCACTGTAACCTGGAACGCACTCACAAGAGAAACTGTTCACATGATCCCTGCATGTTCCACCGTTTATACATGGATTACTTAAACATTCGTCTATATCTGTTTCACAAAGTGTTCCAGCATATCCACCTAGGCAATAACAAGTGAAATAATTCAGAAAATGCAGACACGTTGCCCGATTTTTGCAAGGGTTACTTGCGCATTCGTTAATATCTGTTTCACACGAAGTACCTGTGAAGCCATCAACACATCTGCATGAAAAATAATTCACATGATCTGTACAGTTTCCGTCGTTTCTACATGGGTTACTTTGGCATTCATCTATTTCAGTTTCACACAAAATGCCTCTATATCCATTGGCACATTCACAGGTAAATCCATCCACGTGATCATGACAGGAGGAATCGTGTTTGCATGGAGAGCTTTGACATTCATCTATATTGTTGTCGCAGAATATTCCAGTGTAGCCATTTGCACAGGTACAAACGAAATAATTCACAAAGTTTTGACATGTAGCATCGTTTTGGCACGGGTTGCTCGTGCATTCATCGATTTCTATGGCACACGTCGGCCCTGTGTATCCTGCCACACAGTCACAGAGGAAACCGTTGACTTGGTCTCGACAAGTGCCACGATTGTAACAGGGATTACTCGTGCATTCATCTACGGCTATGAGGATAAACACGAGGATATATTAATATTAGAGGTTTAATATATAACGGTTAGGAATGCATTGAAATTACAGAACAATAAATCCTTTTATACCATTAACGAACTAATTTGCTGGTAATACAACTTATCGCTTCCTTAGTATATGCATGACATTTAAATGTAATTAAATAACATGGGAAAGTTTAAAATAATTGAGCGGATGACAATGAAGACTATAAACAGAGCAAAAGTCGACTTGTGGATATTTCATATCGAGGAAAATGCACACAGACATGAGAAAGCATGTGGTTTCTCTCAAAAGGGGAAAACTTAAAAGACTTCAAATTGACAAGTAGATTCTACCCATTCATCCACATACCATTCTGCTATAATTTGCCAATCATCCGATACAGAGACGTTTACTTCGTAATGTTTAAACGGCACCTACTGACACAGTTTCCACAACAACAACCCAAATTACATGCTTGCCTAAGAAAATCAGTATTGAAACTTGATTCTTGCCGTCTTACAACTTGGAGAGACCTACGGACAATTTTCCATTTGGTATTACATGTATATTGCTCCATATCTATCACACACAGACACACACACACACACACACACACACACTGAAATTCTATTAAAATAATTCGAGGACTGAAAGTTAGGGCTAGTATGATTAAGCCAATGATCGATTTATCGATCAATCTTGTGCTAAAAGAGACACTGATGTAAAAATTAGATTTTGCAAAATCCCACTCACCAACATGACAATTACTGTATGTTGAATTATCTTACGTTTGTTTAATCGAACATAGTAATTGTAATGCTTGGATATAAATCTGCGATAATGGTTAATTATTAGGATGTATTATCTGAAACAAAGAAAGGCAATGACGGACGGCATTAAAATATACAAAACAAAATTCCATAACAATATGTCTCTCTCAACCAATGGGAGCATGGGATTCTATTTTGTTCTGCCATGCCATCATGAGCAAGACATCCGCACTTCTGTGACAAAGTGAAAGCTGAAATGTATAGCCATGTCACTAGAGCCAACAGTCTCCCGCAGCAGTAATGCATGACAGCGTCCAGGGTGGCAGAAGGAGAGGTAGACAAAGAAAAAGGTGGACTGACAACATCACAGAATGGACCAGGAAACGTTTTGCGGAGACACATGCATCGGCACATGATCGAGACTAGTGGAGGGAACTGGTCAGATGTTCAGCAGCAAAGTCCATCAACGACCACACTAGGTCAAGAGACTGATGATGATGATGATGATGATGATGATGATGATGATGGTGATAAGGAAATGAGAGATTGTGTGATATTTCTATGGAAAATATATTATGTTGTAGCAAGAAAATAATGACGGTCCAGATTCATATGATGAGGAGCTTTAATATTTGTTACGTAAAATGATTATTCGTGTGATGTGTTATGGTACGGTGCACTTTCCGGGCCCATATACGCTAATAACATTCAACCTGAGATTCCTTTGAACTGCTGTAAGTAAATGCTATTTGCGGGCACATATACGCTAATAACATTCAACCTGAGATTCCTTTGAACTGCTGTAAGTAAATGCTATTTGCGGGCACATATACGCTAATAACATTCAACCTGAGATTCCTTTGAACTGCTGTAAGTAAATGCTATTTGCGGGCACATATACGCTAATAACATTCAACCTGAGATTCCTTTGAACTGCTGTAAGTAAATGCTATTTGCGGGCCCATATACGCTAATAACATTCAACCTGAGATTCCTTTGAACTGCTGTAAGTAAATGCTATTTGCGGGCCCATATACGCTAATAACATTCAACCTGAGATTCCTTTGAACTGCTGTAAGTAAATGCTATTTGCGGGCCCATATACGCTAATAACATTCAACCTGAGATTCCTTTGAACTGCTGTAAGTAAATGCTATTTGCGGGCCCATATACGCTAATAACATTCAACCTGAGATTCCTTTGAACTGCTGTAAGTAAATGCTATTTGCGGGCCCATATACGCTAATAACATTCAACCTGAGATTCCTTTGAACTGCTGTAAGTAAATGCTATTTGCGGGCCCATATACGCTAATAACATTCAACCTGAGATTCCTTTGAACTGCTGTAAGTAAATGCTATTTGCGGGCCCATATAAGCTAATAACATTAAACCTGAGATTCCTTTGAACTGCTGTAAGTAAATGCTATTTGCGGGCCCATATACGCTAATAACATTCAACCTGAGATTCCTTTGAACTGCTGTAAGTAAATGCTATTTGCGGGCACATATACGCTAATAACATTCAACCTGAGATTCCTTTGAACTGCTGTAAGTAAATGCTATTTGCGGGCCCATATACGCTAATAACATTCAACCTGAGATTCCTTTGAACTCCTGTAAGTAAATGCTATTTGCGGGCACATATACGCTAATAACATTCTAACCTGAGATTCCTTTGAACTGCTGTAAGTAAATGCTATTTGCGGGCACATATACGCTAATAACATTCTAACCTGAGATTCCTTTGAACTGCTGTAAGTAAATGCTATTTGCGGGCACATATACGCTAATAACATTCTAACCTGAGATTCCTTTGAACTGCTGTAAGTAAATGCTATTTGCGGGCCCATATACGCTAATAACATTCAACCTGAGATTCCTTTGAACTGCTGTAAGTAAATGCTATTTGCGGGCACATATACGCTAATAACATTCTAACCTGAGATTCCTTTGAACTGCTGTAAGTTAATGCTATTTGCGGGCCCATATACGCTAATAACATTCAACCTGAGATTCCTTTGAACTGCTGTAAGTAAATGCTATTTGCGGGCCCATATACGCTAATAACATTCAACCTGAGATTCCTTTGAACTGCTGTAAGTAAATGCACTTTGCGGGCCCATATACGCTAATAACATTCTAACCTGAGATTCCTTTGAACTGCTGTAAGTAAATGCACTTTGCGGGCCCATATACGCTAATAACATTCTAACCTGAGATTCCTTTGAACTGCTGTAAGTTAATGCTATTTGCGGGCCCATATACGCTAATAACATTCAACCTGAGATTCCTTTGAACTGCTGTAAGTTAATGCTATTTGCGGGCCCATATACGCTAATAACATTCTAACCTGAGATTCCTTTGAACTGCTGTAAGTAAATGCTATTTGCGGGCACATATACGCTAATAACATTCAACCTGAGATTCCTTTGAACTGCTGTAAGTAAATGCTATTTGCGGGCCCATATACGCTAATCACATTCAACCTGAGATTCCTTTGAACTGCTGTAAGTAAATGCTATTTGCGGGCACATATACGCTAATAACATTCAACCTGAGATTCCTTTGAACTGCTGTAAGTAAATGCTATTTGCGGGCCCATATACGCTAATAACATTCAACCTGAGATTCCTTTGAACTGCTGTAAGTAAATGCTATTTGCGGGACCATATACGCTAATAACATTCAACCTGAGATTCCTTTGAACTGCTGTAAGTAAATGCTATTTGCGGGCACATATACGCTAATAACATTAAACCTGAGATTCCTTTGAACTGCTGTAAGTAAATGCTATTTGCGGGCCCATATACGCTAATAACATTCAACCTGAGATTCCTTTGAACTGCTGTAAGTTAATGCTATTTGCGGGCCCATATACGCTAATAACATTCTAACCTGAGATTCCTTTGAACTGCTGTAAGTAAATGCTATTTGCGGGCACATATACGCGAATAACATTCTAACCTGAGATTCCTTTGAACTGCTGTAAGTAAATGCTATTTGCGGGCACATATACGCTAATAACATTCTAACCTGAGATTCCTTTGAACTGCTGTAAGTAAATGCTATTTGCGGGCCCATATACGCTAATAACATTCAACCTGAGATTCCTTTGAACTGCTGTAAGTAAATGCACTTTGCGGGCCCATATACGCTAATAACATTCTAACCTGAGATTCCTTTGAACTGCTGTAAGTTAATGCTATTTGCGGGCCCATATACGCTAATAACATTCAACCTGAGATTCCTTTGAACTGCTGTAAGTAAATGCACTTTGCGGGCCCATATACGCTAATAACATTCAACCTGAGATTCCTTTGAACTGCTGTAAGTAAATGCACTTTGCGGGCACATATACGCTAATAACATTCAACCTGAGATTCCTTTGAACTGCTGTAAGTAAATGCACTTTGCGGGCCCATATACGCTAATCACATTCAACCTGAGATTCCTTTGAACTGCTGTAAGTAAATGCTATTTGCGGGCACATATACGCTAATAACATTCAACCTGAGATTCCTTTGAACTGCTGTAAGTAAATGCTATTTGCGGGCCCATATACGCTAATAACATTCAACCTGAGATTCCTTTGAACTGCTGTAAGTTAATGATATTTGCGGGCACATATACACTAATAACATTCTAACCTGAGATTCCTTTGAACTGCTGTAAGTAAATGCACTTTGCGGGCACATATACGCTAATAACATTCTAACCTGAGATTCCTTTGAACTGCTGTAAGTTAATGCTTTTTGCGGGCACATATACACTTATAACATTCAACCTGAGATTCCTTTGAACTGCTGTAAGTAAATGCTATTTGCGGGCACATATACGCTAATAACATTAAACCTGAGATTCCTTTGAACTGCTGTAAGTAAATGCTATTTGCGGGCCCATATACGCTAAAAACATTCAACCTGAGATTCCTTTGAAGTGCTGTAAGTTAATGCTATTTGCGGGCACATATACACTAATAACATTCTAACCTGAGATTCCTTTGAACTGCTGTAAGTAAATGCACTTTGCCGGCACATATACGCTAATAACATTCTAACCTGAGATTCCTTTGAACTGCTGTAAGTTAATGCTATTTGCGGGCCCATATACGCTAATAACATTCAACCTGAGATTCCTTTGAACTGCTGTAAGTAAATGCTATTTGCGGGCACATATACGCTAATAACATTCAACCTGAGATTCCTTTGAACTGCTGTAAGTAAATGCTATTTGCGGGCCCATATACGCTAATAACATTCAACCTGAGATTCCTTTGAACTGCTGTAAGTAAATGCTATTTGCGGGCACATATACGCTAATAACATTCAACCTGAGATTCCTTTGAACTGCTGTAAGTAAATGCTATTTGCGGGCCCATATACGCTAATAACATTCAACCTGAGATTCCTTTGAACTGCTGTAAGTAAATGCTATTTGCGGGCCCATATACGCTAATAACATTCAACCTGAGATTCCTTTGAACTGCTGTAAGTAAATGCTATTTGCGGGCCCATATACGCTATTAACATTCAACCTGAGATTCCTTTGAACTGCTGTAAGTAAATGCTATTTGCGGGCCCATATACGCTAATAACATTCAACCTGAGATTCCTTTGAACTGCTGTAAGTAAATGCTATTTGCGGGCCCATATAAGCTAATAACATTCAACCTGAGATTCCTTTGAACTGCTGTAAGTAAATGCTATTTGCGGGCACATATACGCTAATAACATTCAACCTGAGATTCCTTTGAACTGCTGTAAGTAAATGCTATTTGCGGGCCCATATACGCTAATAACATTCAACCTGAGATTCCTTTGAACTGCTGTAAGTAAATGCTATTTGCGGGCACATATACGCTAATAACATTCAACCTGAGATTCCTTTGAACTGCTGTAAGTAAATGCTATTTGCGGGCCCATATACGCTAATAACATTCAACCTGAGATTCCTTTGAACTGCTGTAAGTAAATGCTATTTGCGGGCACATATACGCTAATAACATTCAACCTGAGATTCCTTTGAACTGCTGTAAGTAAATGCTATTTGCGGGCCCATATACGCTAATAACATTCAACCTGAGATTCCTTTGAACTGCTGTAAGTAAATGCTATTTGCGGGACCATATACGCTAATAACATTCAACCTGAGATTCCTTTGAACTGCTGTAAGTAAATGCTATTTGCGGGCACATATACGCTAATAACATTAAACCTGAGATTCCTTTGAACTGCTGTAAGTAAATGCTATTTGCGGGCCCATATACGCTAATAACATTCAACCTGAGATTCCTTTGAACTGCTGTAAGTTAATGCTATTTGCGGGCCCATATACGCTAATAACATTCTAACCTGAGATTCCTTTGAACTGCTGTAAGTAAATGCTATTTGCGGGCACATATACGCGAATAACATTCTAACCTGAGATTCCTTTGAACTGCTGTAAGTAAATGCTATTTGCGGGCACATATACGCTAATAACATTCTAACCTGAGATTCCTTTGAACTGCTGTAAGTAAATGCTATTTGCGGGCCCATATACGCTAATAACATTCAACCTGAGATTCCTTTGAACTGCTGTAAGTAAATGCACTTTGCGGGCCCATATACGCTAATAACATTCTAACCTGAGATTCCTTTGAACTGCTGTAAGTTAATGCTATTTGCGGGCCCATATACGCTAATAACATTCAACCTGAGATTCCTTTGAACTGCTGTAAGTAAATGCACTTTGCGGGCCCATATACGCTAATAACATTCAACCTGAGATTCCTTTGAACTGCTGTAAGTAAATGCACTTTGCGGGCACATATACGCTAATAACATTCAACCTGAGATTCCTTTGAACTGCTGTAAGTAAATGCACTTTGCGGGCCCATATACGCTAATCACATTCAACCTGAGATTCCTTTGAACTGCTGTAAGTAAATGCTATTTGCGGGCACATATACGCTAATAACATTCAACCTGAGATTCCTTTGAACTGCTGTAAGTAAATGCTATTTGCGGGCCCATATACGCTAATAACATTCAACCTGAGATTCCTTTGAACTGCTGTAAGTTAATGATATTTGCGGGCACATATACACTAATAACATTCTAACCTGAGATTCCTTTGAACTGCTGTAAGTAAATGCACTTTGCGGGCACATATACGCTAATAACATTCTAACCTGAGATTCCTTTGAACTGCTGTAAGTTAATGCTTTTTGCGGGCACATATACACTTATAACATTCAACCTGAGATTCCTTTGAACTGCTGTAAGTAAATGCTATTTGCGGGCACATATACGCTAATAACATTAAACCTGAGATTCCTTTGAACTGCTGTAAGTAAATGCTATTTGCGGGCCCATATACGCTAAAAACATTCAACCTGAGATTCCTTTGAAGTGCTGTAAGTTAATGCTATTTGCGGGCACATATACACTAATAACATTCTAACCTGAGATTCCTTTGAACTGCTGTAAGTAAATGCACTTTGCCGGCACATATACGCTAATAACATTCTAACCTGAGATTCCTTTGAACTGCTGTAAGTTAATGCTATTTGCGGGCCCATATACGCTAATAACATTCAACCTGAGATTCCTTTGAACTGCTGTAAGTAAATGCTATTTGCGGGCCCATATACGCTAATAACATTCAACCTGAGATTCCTTTGAACTGCTGTAAGTAAATGCTATTTGCGGGCACATATACGCTAATAACATTAAACCTGAGATTCCTTTGAACTGCTGTAAGTAAATGCTATTTGCGGGCCCATATACGCTAATAACATTCAACCTGAGATTCCTTTGAACTGCTGTAAGTTAATGCTATTTGCGGGCACATATACGCTAACAACATTCTAACCTGAGATTCCTTTGAACTGCTGTAAGTAAATGCTATTTGCGGGCACATATACGCTAATAACATTCTAACCTGAGATTCCTTTGAACTGCTGTAAGTAAATGCTATTTGCGGGCACATATACGCTAATAACATTCTAACCTGAGATTCCTTTGAACTGCTGTAAGTAAATGCTATTTGCGGGCCCATATACGCTAATAACATTCAACCTGAGATTCCTTTGAACTGCTGTAAGTAAATGCTATTTGCGGGCACATATACGCTAATAACATTCTAACCTGAGATTCCTTTGAACTGCTGTAAGTTAATGCTATTTGCGGGCCCATATACGCTAATAACATTCAACCTGAGAATCCTTTGAACTGCTGTAAGTAAATGCTATTTGCGGGCCCATATACGCTAATAACATTCAACCTGAGATTCCTTTGACCTGCTGTAAGTAAATGCACTTTGCGGGCCCATATACGCTAATAACATTCTAACCTGAGATTCCTTTGAACTGCTGTAAGTAAATGCACTTTGCGGGCCCATATACGCTAATAACATTCTAACCTGAGATTCCTTTGAACTGCTGTAAGTTAATGCTATTTGCGGGCCCATATACGCTAATAACATTCAACCTGAGATTCCTTTGAACTGCTGTAAGTAAATGCACTTTGCGGGCCCATATACGCTAATAACATTCAACCTGAGATTCCTTTGAACTGCTGTAAGTAAATGCACTTTGCGGGCACATATACGCTAATAACATTCAACCTGAGATTCCTTTGAACTGCTGTAAGTAAATGCTATTTGCGGGCCCATATACGCTAATAACATTCAACCTGAGATTCCTTTGAACTGCTGTAAGTAAATGCTATTTGCGGGCACATATACGCTAATAACATTCAACCTGAGATTCCTTTGAACTGCTGTAAGTAAATGCCATTTGCGGGCCCATATACGCTAATAACATTCAACCTGAGATTCCTTTGAACTGCTGTAAGTTAATAATATTTGCGGGCACATATACACTAATAACATTCTAACCTGAGATTCCTTTGAACTGCTGTAAGTAAATGCACTTTGCGGGCACATATACGCTAATAACATTCTAACCTGAGATTCCTTTGAACTGCTGTAAGTTAATGCTATTTGCGGGCACATATACACTTATAACATTCAACCTGAGATTCCTTTGAACTGCTGTAAGTAAATGCTATTTGCGGGCACATATACGCTAATAACATTAAACCTGAGATTCCTTTGAACTGCTGTAAGTAAATGCTATTTGCGGGCCCATATACGCTAATAACATTCAACCTGAGATTCCTTTGAACTGCTGTAAGTTAATGCTATTTGCGGGCACATATACACTAATAACATTCTAACCTGAGATTCCTTTGAACTGCTGTAAGTAAATGCACTTTGCGGGCACATATACGCTAATAACATTCAACCTGAGATTCCTTTGAACTGCTGTAAGTTACTGCTATTTGCGGGCCCATATACGCTAATAACATTCTAACCTGAGATTCCTTTGAACTGCTGTAAGTAAATGCTATTTGCGGGCCCAAATACGCTAATAACATTCAACCTGAGATTCCTATGAACTGCTGTAAGTTAATGCTATTTGCGGGCCCATATACGCTAATAACATTCAACCTGTGATTCCTTTGAACTGCTGTAAGTTAATGCTATTTGCGGGCCCATATACGCTAATAACATTCAACCTGAGATTCCTTTGAACTGCTGTAAGTAAATGCTATTTGCGGGCCCATATACGCTAATAACATTAAACCTGAGATTCCTTTGAACTGCTGTAAGTAAATGCTATTTGCGGGCCCATATACGCCAATAACATTCAACCTGAGATTCCTTTGAACTGCTGTAAGTAAATGCTATTTGCGGGCCCATATACGCTAATAACATTCAACCTGAGATTCCTTTGAACTGCTGTAAGTAAATGCTATTTGCGGGCCCATATACGCTAATAACATTCAACCTGAGATTCCTTTGAACTGCTGTAAGTCAATGCTATTTGCGGGCACATATACGCTAATAACATTCAACCTGAGATTCCTTTGATCTGCTGTAAGTAAATGCTATTTGCGGGCCCGTATACGCTAATAACATTCAACCTGAGATTCCTTTGAACTGCTGTAAGTAAATGCTATTTGCGGGCACATATACGCTAATAACATTAAACCTGAGATTCCTTTGAACTGCTGTAAGTAAATGCTATTTGCGGGCCCATATACGCTAATAACATTCAACCTGAGATTCCTTTGAACTGCTGTAAGTTAATGCTATTTGCGGGCCCATATACGCTAATAACATTCTAACCTGAGATTCCTTTGAACTGCTGTAAGTAAATGCTATTTGCGGGCACATATACGCTAATAACATTCTAACCTGAGATTCCTTTGAACTGCTGTAAGTAAATGCTATTTGCGGGCACATATACGCTAATAACATTCTAACCTGAGATTCCTTTTTACTGCTGTAAGTAAATGCTATTTGCGGGCCCATATACGCTAATAACATTCAACCTGAGATTCCTTTGAACTGCTGTAAGTTAATGCTATTTGCGGGCACATATACACTAATAACATTCTAACCTGAGATTCCTTTGAACTGCTGTAAGTAAGTGCACTTTGCGGGCACATATACGCTAATAACATTCTAACCTGAGATTCCTTTGAACTGCTGTAAGTTAATGCTATTTGCGGGCACATATACACTTATAGCATTCAACCTGAGATTCCTTTGAACTGCTGTAAGTAAATGCTATTTGCGGGCACATATACGCTAATAACATTAAACCTGAGATTCCTTTGAACTGCTGTAAGTAAATGCTATTTGCGGGCCCATATACGCTAATAACATTAAACCTGAGATTCCTTTGAACTGCTGTAAGTTAATGCTATTTGCGGGCACATATACACTAATAACATTCTAACCTGAGATTCCTTTGAACTGCTGTAAGTAAATGCACTTTGCGGGCACATATACGCTAATAACATTCTAACCTGAGATTCCTTTGAACTGCTGTAAGTTAATGCTATTTGCGGGCCCATATACGCTAATAACATTCTAACCTGAGATTCCTTTGAACTGCTGTAAGTAAATGCTATTTGCGGGCCCATATACGCTAATAACATTCAACCTGAGATTCCTTTGAACTGCTGTAAGTTAATGCTATTTGCGGGCCCATATACGCTAATAACATTCTAACCTGAGATTCCTTTGAACTGCTGTAAGTAAATGCACTTTGCGGGCCCATATACGCTAATAACATTCTAACCTGAGATTCCTTTGAACTGCTGTAAGTTAATGCTATTTGCGGGCCCATATACGCTAATAACATTCAACCTGAGATTCCTTTGAACTGCTGTAAGTAAATGCACTTTGCGGGCCCATATACGCTAATAACATTCAACCTGAGATTCCTTTGAACTGCTGTAAGTAAATGCACTTTGCGGGCCCATATACGCTAATAACATTCAACCTGAGATTCCTTTGAACTGCTGTAAGTAAATGCTATTTGCGGGCCCATATACGCTAATAACATTCAACCTGAGATTCCTTTGAACTGCTGTAAGTAAATGCTATTTGCGGGCACATATACGCTAATAACATTAAACCTGAGATTCCTTTGAACTGCTGTAAGTAAATGCTATTTGCGGGCCCATATACGCTAATAACATTCAACCTGAGATTCCTTTGAACTGCTGTAAGTAAATGCTATTTGCGGGCCCATATACGCTAATAACATTCAACCTGAGATTCCTTTGAACTGCTGTAAGTAAATGCTATTTGCGGGCCCATATACGCTAATAACATTCAACCTGAGATTCCTTTGAACTGCTGTAAGTAAATGCTATTTGCGGGCACATATACGCTAATAACATTCTAACCTGAGATTCCTTTGAACTGCTGTAAGTTAATGCTATTTGCGGGCCCATATACGCTAATAACATTCAACCTGAGATTCCTTTGAACTGCTGTAAGTAAATGCTATTTGCGGGCCCATATACGCTAATAACATTCAACCTGAGATTCCTTTGAACTGCTGTAAGTAAATGCACTTTGCGGGCCCATATACGCTAATAACATTCTAACCTGAGATTCCTTTGAACTGCTGTAAGTAAATGCACTTTGCGGGCCCATATACGCTAATAACATTCTAACCTGAGATTCCTTTGAACTGCTGTAAGTTAATGCTATTTGCGGGTCCATATACGCTAATAACATTCTAACCTGAGATTCCTTTGAACTGCTGTAAGTAAATGCTATTTGCGGGCACATATACGCTAATAACATTCTAACCTGAGATTCCTTTGAACTGCTGTAAGTAAATGCTATTTGCGGGCACATATACGCTAATAACATTCTAACCTGAGATTCCTTTGAACTGCTGTAAGTAAATGCTATTTGCGGGCCCATATACGCTAATAACATTCAACCTGAGATTCCTTTGAACTGCTGTAAGTAAATGCTATTTGCGGGCACATATACGCTAATAACATTCAACCTGAGATTCCTTTGAACTGCTGTAAGTAAATGCTATTTGCGGGCACATATACGCTAATAACATTCAACCTGAGATTCCTTTGAACTGCTGTAAGTAAATGCTATTTGCGGGCCCATATACGCTAATAACATTCAACCTGAGATTCCTTTGAACTGCTGTAAGTAAATGCTATTTGCGGGCACATATACGCTAATAACATTCAACCTGAGATTCCTTTGAACTGCTGTAAGTAAATGCTATTTGCGGGCCCATATACGCTAATAACATTCAACCTGTGATTCCTTTGAACTGCTGTAAGTAAATGCTATTTGCGGGCCCATATACGCTAATAACATTCAACCTGAGATTCCTTTGAACTGCTGTAAGTAAATGCTATTTGCGGGCCCATATACGCTATTAACATTCAACCTGAGATTCCTTTGAACTGCTGTAAGTAAATGCTATTTGCGGGCCCATATACGCTAATAACATTCAACCTGAGATTCCTTTGAACTGCTGTAAGTAAATGCTATTTGCGGGCCCATATGCGCTAATAACATTCAACCTGAGATTCCTTTGAACTGCTGTAAGTAAATGCTATTTGCGGGCACATATACGCTAATAACATTCAACCTGAGATTCCTTTGAACTGCTGTAAGTAAATGCTATTTGCGGGCCCATATACGCTAATAACATTCAACCTGAGATTCCTTTGAACTGCTGTAAGTAAATGCTATTTGCGGGCACATATACGCTAATAACATTCAACCTGAGATTCCTTTGAACTGCTGTAAGTAAATGCTATTTGCGGGCCCATATACGCTAATAACATTCAACCTGAGATTCCTTTGAACTGCTGTAAGTAAATGCTATTTGCGGGCACATATACGCTAATAACATTCAACCTGAGATTCCTTTGAACTGCTGTAAGTAAATGCTATTTGCGGGCCCATATACGCTAATAACATTCAACCTGAGATTCCTTTGAACTGCTGTAAGTAAATGCTATTTGCGGGCCCATATACGCTAATAACATTCAACCTGAGATTCCTTTGAACTGCTGTAAGTAAATGCTATTTTCGGGCACATATACGCTAATAACATTAAACCTGAGATTCCTTTGAACTGCTGTAAGTAAATGCTATTTGCGGGCCCATATACGCTAATAACATTCAACCTGAGATTCCTTTGAACTGCTGTAAGTTAATGCTATTTGCGGGCCCATATACGCTAATAACATTCTAACCTGAGATTCCTTTGAACTGCTGTAAGTAAATGCTATTTGCGGGCACATATACGCTAATAACATTCTAACCTGAGATTCCTTTGAACTGCTGTAAGTAAATGCTATTTGCGGGCACATATACGCTAATAACATTCTAACCTGAGATTCCTTTGAACTGCTGTAAGTAAATGCTATTTGCGGGCCCATATACGCTAATAACATTCAACCTGAGATTCCTTTGAACTGCTGTAAGTAAATGCACTTTGCGGGCCCATATACGCTAATAACATTCTAACCTGAGATTCCTTTGAACTGCTGTAAGTTAATGCTATTTGCGGGCCCATATACGCTAATAACATTCAACCTGAGATTCCTTTGAACTGCTGTAAGTAAATGCACTTTGCGGGCCCATATACGCTAATAACATTCAACCTGAGATTCCTTTGAACTGCTGTAAGTAAATGCACTTTGCGGGCACATATACGCTAATAACATTCAACCTGAGATTCCTTTGAACTGCTGTAAGTAAATGCTATTTGCGGGCCCATATACGCTAATAACATTCAACCTGAGATTCCTTTGAACTGCTGTAAGTAAATGCTATTTGCGGGCACATATACGCTAATAACATTCAACCTGAGATTCCTTTGAACTGCTGTAAGTAAATGCTATTTGCGGGCCCATATACGCTAATAACATTCAACCTGAGATTCCTTTGAACTGCTGTAAGTTAATGATATTTGCGGGCACATATACACTAATAACATTCTAACCTGAGATTCCTTTGAACTGCTGTAAGTAAATGCACTTTGCGGGCACATATACGCTAATAACATTCTAACCTGAGATTCCTTTGAACTGCTGTAAGTTAATGCTTTTTGCGGGCACATATACACTTATAACATTCAACCTGAGATTCCTTTGAACTGCTGTAAGTAAATGCTATTTGCGGGCACATATACGCTAATAACATTAAACCTGAGATTCCTTTTAACTGCTGTAAGTAAATGCTATTTGCGGGCCCATATACGCTAAAAACATTCAACCTGAGATTCCTTTGAACTGCTGTAAGTTAATGCTATTTGCGGGCACATATACACTAATAACATTCTAACCTGAGATTCCTTTGAACTGCTGTAAGTAAATGCACTTTGCGGGCACATATACGCTAATAACATTCTAACCTGAGATTCCTTTGAACTGCTGTAAGTTAATGCTATTTGCGGGCCCATATACGCTAATAACATTCAACCTGAGATTCCTTTGAACTGCTGTAAGTAAATGCTATTTGCGGGCCCATATACGCTAATAACATTCAACCTGAGATTCCTTTGAACTGCTGTAAGTAAATGCTATTTGCGGGCACATATACGCTAATAACATTAAACCTGAGATTCCTTTGAACTGCTGTAAGTAAATGCTATTTGCGGGCCCATATACGCTAATAACATTCAACCTGAGATTCCTTTGAACTGCTGTAAGTTAATGCTATTTGCGGGCACATATACGCTAACAACATTCTAACCTGAGATTCCTTTGAACTGCTGTAAGTAAATGCTATTTGCGGGCACATATACGCTAATAACATTCTAACCTGAGATTCCTTTGAACTGCTGTAAGTAAATGCTATTTGCGGGCACATATACGCTAATAACATTCTAACCTGAGATTCCTTTGAACTGCTGTAAGTAAATGCTATTTGCGGGCCCATATACGCTAATAACATTCAACCTGAGATTCCTTTGAACTGCTGTAAGTAAATGCTATTTGCGGGCACATATACGCTAATAACATTCTAACCTGAGATTCCTTTGAACTGCTGTAAGTTAATGCTATTTGCGGGCCCATATACGCTAATAACATTCAACCTGAGATTCCTTTGAACTGCTGTAAGTAAATGCTATTTGCGGGCCCATATACGCTAATAACATTCAACCTGAGATTCCTTTGACCTGCTGTAAGTAAATGCACTTTGCGGGCCCATATACGCTAATAACATTCTAACCTGAGATTCCTTTGAACTGCTGTAAGTAAATGCACTTTGCGGGCCCATATACGCTAATAACATTCTAACCTGAGATTCCTTTGAACTGCTGTAAGTTAATGCTATTTGCGGGCCCATATACGCTAATAACATTCAACCTGAGATTCCTTTGAACTGCTGTAAGTAAATGCACTTTGCGGGCCCATATACGCTAATAACATTCAACCTGAGATTCCTTTGAACTGCTGTAAGTAAATGCACTTTGCGGGCACATATACGCTAATAACATTCAACCTGAGATTCCTTTGAACTGCTGTAAGTAAATGCTATTTGCGGGCCCATATACGCTAATAACATTCAACCTGAGATTCCTTTGAACTGCTGTAAGTAAATGCTATTTGCGGGCACATATACGCTAATAACATTCAACCTGAGATTCCTTTGAACTGCTGTAAGTAAATGCTATTTGCGGGCCCATATACGCTAATAACATTCAACCTGAGATTCCTTTGAACTGCTGTAAGTTAATGATATTTGCGGGCACATATACACTAATAACATTCTAACCTGAGATTCCTTTGAACTGCTGTAAGTAAATGCACTTTGCGGGCACATATACGCTAATAACATTCTAACCTGAGATTCCTTTGAACTGCTGTAAGTTAATGCTATTTGCGGGCACATATACACTTATAACATTCAACCTGAGATTCCTTTGAACTGCTGTAAGTAAATGCTATTTGCGGGCACATATACGCTAATAACATTAAACCTGAGATTCCTTTGAACTGCTGTAAGTAAATGCTATTTGCGGGCCCATATACGCTAATAACATTCAACCTGAGATTCCTTTGAACTGCTGTAAGTTAATGCTATTTGCGGGCACATATACACTAATAACATTCTAACCTGAGATTCCTTTGAACTGCTGTAAGTAAATGCACTTTGCGGGCACATATACGCTAATAACATTCAACCTGAGATTCCTTTGAACTGCTGTAAGTTAATGCTATTTGCGGGCCCATATACGCTAATAACATTCTAACCTGAGATTCCTTTGAACTGCTGTAAGTAAATGCTATTTGCGGGCCCATATACGCTAATAACATTCAACCTGAGATTCCTATGAACTGCTGTAAGTTAATGCTATTTGCGGGCCCATATACGCTAATAACATTCAACCTGTGATTCCATTGAACTGCTGTAAGTTAATGCTATTTGCGGGCCCATATACGCTAATAACATTCAACCTGAGATTCCTTTGAACTGCTGTAAGTAAATGCTATTTGCGGGCCCATATACGCTAATAACATTCAACCTGAGATTCCTTTGAACTGCTGTAAGTAAATGCTATTTGCGGGCCCATATACGCTAATAACATTCAACCTGAGATTCCTTTGAACTGCTGTAAGTAAATGCTATTTGCGGGCCCATATACGCTAATAACATTCAACCTGAGATTCCTTTGAACTGCTGTAAGTAAATGCTATTTGCGGGCCCATATACGCTAATAACATTCAACCTGAGATTCCTTTGAACTGCTGTAAGTAAATGCTATTTGCGGGCACATATACGCTAATAACATTCAACCTGAGATTCCTTTGATCTGCTGTAAGTAAATGCTATTTGCGGGCCCATATACGCTAATAACATTCAACCTGAGATTCCTTTGAACTGCTGTAAGTAAATGCTATTTGCGGGCACATATACGCTAATAACATTAAACCTGAGATTCCTTTGAACTGCTGTAAGTAAATGCCATTTGCGGGCCCATATACGCTAATAACATTCAACCTGAGATTCCTTTGAACTGCTGTAAGTTAATGCTATTTGCGGGCCCATATACGCTAATAACATTCTAACCTGAGATTCCTTTGAACTGCTGTAAGTAAATGCTATTTGCGGGCACATATACGCTAATAACATTCTAACCTGAGATTCCTTTGAACTGCTGTAAGTAAATGCTATTTGCGGGCACATATACGCTAATAACATTCTAACCTGAGATTCCTTTGAACTGCTGTAAGTAAATGCTATTTGCGGGCCCATATACGCTAATAACATTCAACCTGAGATTCCTTTGAACTGCTGTAAGTTAATGCTATTTGCGGGCACATATACACTAATAACATTCTAACCTGAGATTCCTTTGAACTGCTGTAAGTAAGTGCACTTTGCGGGCACATATACGCTAATAACATTCTAACCTGAGATTCCTTTGAACTGCTGTAAGTTAATGCTATTTGCGGGCACATATACACTTATAACATTCAACCTGAGATTCCTTTGAACTGCTGTAAGTAAATGCTATTTGCGGGCACATATACGCTAATAACATTAAACCTGAGATTCCTTTGAAATGCTGTAAGTAAATGCTATTTGCGGGCCCATATACGCTAATAACATTAAACCTGAGATTCCTTTGAACTGCTGTAAGTTAATGCTATTTGCGGGCACATATACACTAATAACATTCTAACCTGAGATTCCTTTGAACTGCTGTAAGTAAATGCACTTTGCGGGCACATATACGCTAATAACATTCTAACCTGAGATTCCTTTGAACTGCTGTAAGTTAATGCTATTTGCGGGCCCATATACGCTAATAACATTCTAACCTGAGATTCCTTTGAACTGCTGTAAGTAAATGCTATTTGCGGGCCCATATACGCTAATAACATTCAACCTGAGATTCCTTTGAACTGCTGTAAGTTAATGCTATTTGCGGGCCCATATACGCTAATAACATTCTAACCTGAGATTCCTTTGAACTGCTGTAAGTAAATGCACTTTGCGGGCCCATATACGCTAATAACATTCTAACCTGAGATTCCTTTGAACTGCTGTAAGTTAATGCTATTTGCGGGCCCATATACGCTAATAACATTCAACCTGAGATTCCTTTGAACTGCTGTAAGTAAATGCACTTTGCGGGCCCATATACGCTAATAACATTCAACCTGAGATTCCTTTGAACTGCTGTAAGTAAATGCACTTTGCGGGCCCATATACGCTAATAACATTCAACCTGAGATTCCTTTGAACTGCTGTAAGTAAATGCTATTTGCGGGCCCATATACGCTAATAACATTGAACCTGAGATTCCTTTGAACTGCTGTAAGTAAATGCTATTTGCGGGCACATATACGCTAATAACATTAAACCTGAGTTTCCTTTGAACTGCTGTAAGTAAATGCTATTTGCGGGCCCATATACGCTAATAACATTCAACCTGAGATTCCTTTGAACTGCTGTAAGTTAATGCTATTTGCGGGCACATATACACTAATAACATTCTAACCTGAGATTCCTTTGAACTGCTGTAAGTAAATGCACTTTGCGGGCACATATACGCTAATAACATTCTAACCTGAGATTCCTTTGAACTGCTGTAAGTTAATGCTATTTGCGGGCCCATATACGCTAATAACATTCTAACCTGAGATTCCTTTGAACTGCTGTAAGTAAATGCTATTTGCGGGCCCATATACGCTAATAACATTCAACCTGAGATTCCTTTGAACTGCTGTAAGTTAATGCTATTTGCGGGCACATATACACTAATAACATTCTAACCTGAGATTCCTTTGAACTGCTGTAAGTAAATGCACTTTGCGGGCACATATACGCTAATAACATTCTAACCTGAGATTCCTTTGAACTGCTGTAAGTCAATGCTATTTGCGGGCACATATACACTTATAACATTCAACCTGAGATTCCTTTGAACTGCTGTAAGTAAATGCTATTTGCGGGCACATATACGCTAATAACATTAAACCTGAGATTCCTTTGAACTGCTGTAAGTAAATGCTATTTGCGGGCCCATATACGCTAATAACATTCAACCTGAGATTCCTTTGAACTGCTGTAAGTTAATGCTATTTGCGGGCACATATACACTAATAACATTCTAACCTGAGATTCCTTTGAACTGCTGTAAGTAAATGCACTTTGCGGGCACATATACGCTAATAACATTCTAACCTGAGATTCCTTTGAACTGCTGTAAGTTAATGCTATTTGCGGGCCCATATACGCTAATAACATTCTAACCTGAGATTCCTTTGAACTGCTGTAAGTAAATGCTATTTGCGGGCCCATATACGCTAATAACATTCAACCTGAGATTCCTTTGAACTGCTGTAAGTTAAAGCTATTTGCGGGCCCATATACGCTAATAACATTCAACCTGAGATTCCTTTGAACTGCTGTAAGTTAATGCTATTTGCGGGCACATATACACTAATAACATTCTAACCTGAGATTCCTTTGAACTGCTGTAAGTAAATGCACTTTGCGGGCACATATACGCTAATAACATTCTAACCTGAGATTCCTTTGAACTGCTGTAAGTTAATGCTATTTGCGGGCCCATATACGCTAATAACATTCTAACCTGAGATTCCTTTGAACTGCTGTAAGTAAATGCTATTTGCGGGCCCATATACGCTAATAACATTCAACCTAAGATTCCTTTGAACTGCTGTAAGTATATGCACTTTGCGGGCATATATACGCTAATAACATTCTAACCTGAGATTCCTTTGAACTGCTGTAAGTAAATGCTATTTGCGGGCCTATATACGCTAATAACATTCAACCTGAGATTCCTTTGAACTGCTGTAAGTAAATGCACTTTGCGGGCACATATACGCTAATAACATTCAGCCTGAGATTCCTTTGAACTGCTGTAAGTAAATGCTATTTGCGGGCCCATATACGCTAATAACATTCTAACCTGAGATTCCTTTGAACTGCTGTAAGTAAATGCTATTTGCGGGCCCATATACGCTAATAACATTCAACCTGAGATTCCTTTGAACTGCTGTAAGTTAATGCTATTTGCGGGCACATATACACTAATAACATTCTAACCTGAGATTCCTTTGAACTGCTGTAAGTAAATGCACTTTGCGGGCACATATACGCTAATAACATTCTAACCTGAGATTCCTTTGAACTGCTGTAAGTTAATGCTATTTGCGGGCACATATACACTTATAACATTCAACCTGAGATTCCTTTGAACTGCTGTAAGTAAATGCTATTTGCGGGCACATATACGCTAATAACATTAAACCTGAGATTCCTTTGAACTGCTGTAAGTAAATGCTATTTGCGGGCCCATATACGCTAATAACATTCAACCTGAGATTCCTTTGAACTGCTGTAAGTTAATGCTATTTGCGGGCACATATACACTAATAACATTCTAACCTGAGATTCCTTTGAACTGCTGTAAGTAAATGCACTTTGCGGGCACATATACGCTAATAACATTCTAACCTGAGATTCCTTTGAACTGCTGTAAGTAAATGCTATTTGCGGGCCCATATACGCTAATAACATTCAACCTGAGATTCCTTTGAACTGCTGTAAGTTAATGCTATTTGCGGGCCCATATACGCTAATAACATTCAACCTGAGATTCCTTTGAACTGCTGTAAGTTAATGCTATTTGCGGGCACATATACACTAATAACATTCTAACCTGAGATTCCTTTGAACTGCTGTAAGTAAATGCACTTTGCGGGCACATATACGCTAATAACATTCTAACCTGAGATTCCTTTGAACTGCTGTAAGTTAATGCTATTTGCGGGCCCATATACGCTAATAACATTCTAACCTGAGATTCCTTTGAACTGCTGTAAGTAAATGCTATTTGCGGGCCCATATACGCTAATAACATTCAACCTGAGATTCCTTTGAACTGCTGTAAGTAAATGCACTTTGCTGACACATATACGCTAATAACATTCTAACCTGAGATTCCTTTGAACTGCTGTAAGTAAATGCTATTTGCGGGCCCATATACGCTAATAACATTCAACCTGAGATTCCTTTGAACTGCTGTAAGTAAATGCACTTTGCGGGCACATATACGCTAATAACATTCTAACCTGAGATTCCTTTGAACTGCTGTAAGTTAATGCTATTTGCGGGCACATATACACTTATAACATTCAACCTGAGATTCCTTTGAACTGCTGTAAGTAAATGCTATTTGCGGGCACATATACGCTAATAACATTAAACCTGAGATTCCTTTGAACTGCTGTAAGTAAATGCTATTTGCGGGCCCATATACGCTAATAACATTCAACCTGAGATTCCTTTGAACTGCTGTAAGTTAATGCTATTTGCGGGCACATATACACTAATAACATTCTAACCTGAGATTCCTTTGAACTGCTGTAAGTAAATGCACTTTGCGGGCACATATACGCTAATAACATTCTAACCTGAGATTCCTTTGAACTGCTGTAAGTAAATGCTATTTGCGGGCCCATATACGCTAATAACATTCAACCTGAGATTCCTTTGAACTGCTGTAAGTTAATGCTATTTGCGGGCCCATATACGCTAATAACATTCAACCTGAGATTCCTTTGAACTGCTGTAAGTTAATGCTATTTGCGGGCACATATACACTAATAACATTCTAACCTGAGATTCCTTTGAACTGCTGTAAGTAAATGCACTTTGCGGGCACATATACGCTAATAACATTCTAACCTGAGATTCCTTTGAACTGCTGTAAGTTAATGCTATTTGCGGGCCCATATACGCTAATAACATTCTAACCTGAGATTCCTTTGAACTGCTGTAAGTAAATGCTATTTGCGGGCCCATATACGCTAATAACATTCAACCTGAGATTCCTTTGAACTGCTGTAAGTAAATGCACTTTGCTGACACATATACGCTAATAACATTCTAACCTGAGATTCCTTTGAACTGCTGTAAGTAAATGCTATTTGCGGGCCCATATACGCTAATAACATTCAACCTGAGATTCCTTTGAACTGCTGTAAGTAAATGCACTTTGCGGGCACATATACGCTAATAACATTCAACCTGAGATTCCTTTGAACTGCTGTAAGTAAATGCTATTTGCGGGCCCATATACGCTAATAACATTCAACCTGAGATTCCTTTGAACTGCTGTAAGTAAATGCTATTTGCGGGCACATATACGCTAATAACATTAAACCTGAGATTCCTTTGAACTGCTGTAAGTAAATGCTATTTGCGGGCCCATATACGCTAATAACATTCAACCTGAGATTCCTTTGAACTGCTGTAAGTTAATGCTATTTGCGGGCACATATACACTAATAACATTCTAACCTGAGATTCCTTTGAACTGCTGTAAGTAAATGCACTTTGCGGGCACATATACGCTAATAACATTTATTGCCTGAGATTCCTTTGAACTGCTGTAAGTTAATGCTATTTGCGGACCCATATACGCTAATAACATTCTAACCTGAGATTCCTTTGAACTGCTGTAAATAAATGCTATTTGCGGGCCCATATACGCTAATAACATTCAACCTGAGATTCCTTTGAACTGCTGTAAGTTAATGCTATTTGCGGGCACATATACACTAATAACATTCTAACCTGAGATTCCTTTGAACTGCTGTAAGTAAATGCACTTTGCGGGCACATATACGCTAATAACATTCTAACCTGAGA
Organism: Unio pictorum; assembly: GCA_030141615.1. Taxonomy (NCBI): domain Eukaryota; kingdom Metazoa; phylum Mollusca; class Bivalvia; order Unionida; family Unionidae; genus Unio; species Unio pictorum. The sequence goes on along the minus strand of JARLTB010000101.1, from coordinate 8,781,168 downwards.
TTCCTTTGAACTGCTGTAAGTTAATGCTATTTGCGGGCACATATACACTTATAACATTCAACCTGAGATTCCTTTGAACTGCTGTAAGTAAATGCTATTTGCGGGCACATATACGCTAATAACATTAAACCTGAGATTCCTTTGAACTGCTGTAAGTAAATGCTTTTTGCGGGCCCATATACGCTAATAACATTCAACCTGAGATTCCTTTGAACTGCTGTAAGTTAATGCTATTTGCGGGCACATATACACTAATAACATTCTAACCTGAGATTCCTTTGAACTGCTGTAAGTAAATGCACTTTGCGGGCACATATACGCTAATAACATTCTAACCTGAGATTCCTTTGAACTGCTGTAAGTTAATGCTATTTGCGGGCCCATATACGCTAATAACATTCTAACCTGAGATTCCTTTGAACTGCTGTAAGTAAATGCTATTTGCGGGCCCATATACGCTAATAACATTCAACCTGAGATTCCTTTGAACTGCTGTAAGTTAATGCTATTTGCGGGCCCATATACGCTAATAACATTCAACCTGAGATTCCTTTGAACTGCTGTAAGTTAATGCTATTTGCGGGCACATATACACTAATAACATTCTAACCTGAGATTCCTTTGAACTGCTGTAAGTAAATGCACTTTGCGGGCACATATACGCTAATAACATTCTAACCTGAGATTCCTTTGAACTGCTGTAAGTTAATGCTATTTACGGGCACATATACGCTAATAACATTCTAACCTGAGATTCCTGTGAACTGCTGTAAGTAAATGCTATTTGCGGGCCCATATACGCTAATAACATTCAACCTGAGATTCCTTTGAACTGCTGTAAGTTAATGCTATTTGCGGGCCCATATACGCTAATAACATTCAACCTGAGATTCCTTTGAACTGCTGTAAGTTAATGCTATTTGCGGGCCCATATACGCTAATAACATTCAACCTGAGATTCCTTTGAACTGCTGTAAGTAAATGCTATTTGCGGGCCCATATACGCTAATAACATTCAACCTGAGATTCCTTTGAACTGCTGTAAGTAAATGCTATTTGCGGGCACATATACGCTAATAACATTCAACCTGAGATTCCTTTGAACTGCTGTAAGTAAATGTTATTTGCGGGTCCATATACGCTAATAACATTCAACCTGAGATTCCTTTGAACTGCTGTAAGTAAATGCTATTTGCGGGCCCATATACGCTAATAACATTCAACCTGAGATTCCTTTGAACTGCTGTAAGTAAATGCTATTTGCGGGCCCATATACGCTAATAACATTCAACCTGAGATTCCTTTGAACTGCTGTAAGTTAATGCTATTTGCGGGCACATATACGCTAATAACATTCAACCTGAGATTCCTTTGAACTGCTGTAAGTTAATGCTATTTGCGGGCCCATATACGCTAATAACATTCAACCTGAGATTCCTTTGAACTGCTGTAAGTAAATGCTATTTGCGGGCACATATACGCTAATAACATTCAACCTGAGATTCCTTTGAACTGCTGTAAGTAAATGCTATTTGCGGGCCCATATACGTTAATAACATTCAACCTGAGATTCCTTTGAACTGCTGTAAGTAAATGCTATTTGCGGGCACATATACGCTAATAACATTCAACCTGAGATTCCTTTGAACTGCTGTAAGTAAATGCTATTTGCGGGCCCATATACGCTAATAACATTCAACCTGAGATTCCTTTGAACTGCTGTAAGTAAATGCTATTTGCGGGCCCATATACGCTAATAACATTCAACCTGAGATTCCTTTGAACTGCTGTAAGTAAATGTTATTTGCGGGCCCATATACGCTAATAACATTCAACCTGAGATTCCTTTGAACTGCTGTAAGTAAATGCTATTTGCGGGCCCATATACACTAATAACATTCTAACCTGAGATTCCTTGAAATGTTGTTAAAGCCATTTTTATATAAAGAAGGGGAACGATAATTCCGATTTTGGATCCGATTAGCCACCCCTGCAGAAAATGCCCCCTCTCCCACCCACCCCCCTCCGAAAGCTGAGTCTAAGTACAACACTGTTTTTTGGTGTCGAAAGATTAACAAGATTCAACCTTCTTTCAACCAGATGGCTTAGAGAGGTATAGTGTTTCAACTGCCACTAAATGAATTCCTATTTAGACAACCGAAAAAACTAAGCCAATCGGGTAAGCAGATTATGTGGACCGTGTTGATAACAAGAAGATGAATGTAAATAGTTCAGTTTTTGTTCTGAAGAAAAATAAAGATTTTGCCAAAAAGTACAACATATGTATGCATTGTGAAAGGAGAACCAAGAAAAGTAGCACAGCAATGTCACAAGGATGACGGAATAATCGTGAACACAAGTGGATAAGCATGGATTCTAAGGAATCGGTTAAAGTCATTCATTAGAGATTTTTAAGTTGCGAAATATGTGACTACTTACCTATTTCACAGCTTTCTCCGTTATATCCGGCATGACAATCGCACGAGTAAAGGTTAACGTGGTCGTTACAAGTGGCATTGTGTTGACATGGCTGGGAGGCACACTCGTCTGTGTCGATCTCACAGGTTCTGCCCGTGTAACCAGCTACACATGTACAGGAATAATTGTTCACACCGTCTATGCATGTTGCTTGATTTAGGCACGGTGCAATAGCACAATCATCAATATCTGCAGGTAAAGAGTTGGTTCTACAGTTAAAGGTAGATTTGTATGGCTTAACTTTAATCAGTACTGAGTTGCGTGCTAACATGCTAGTAAACACACACACGCACACACACACACACACACACACACACACACACACACACACACACGCACACACACACACATGATGACCCCCGCCCCCATTTCGAAAGAACTAGAAAAAATGTGTTTATGTATGAGTGTGTTCCCTTGATGTGTTGTTTATGTGTTTTTTATGTCCTTTTTAACTTCAACCCTAACCTTAATTTTGTCCCATCGGGATTATATCGTGAAAAAAGGGGTATTTTAGATTCCTTAGTGTTTCTATAAAGATGGTATCTTCGAGTCAGGTTTTATTTACCTGTCCCCTTTTCCTTTATGGTGGGCTGGTATGTGCAGCCAAGGCGATGGGTGTCGTTTAACTGCGGCCCTGTGATCGAAATTCCGAATTTGTTTCTTACATTTCGAGATAAACATGCTCTTCATCTTGGGAATAAATTACTCTTGTACTCAAACCACTAAACAGATGTATAAGAACAATTTTGGGTACCTAAATAGTATATTTACTAGTGGGAATTCAAAGAGAGAGAGAGAGAGAGAGAGAGAGAGAGAGAGAGAGAGAGAGAGAGAGAGAGAGAGAGAGAGAACAATTTATACAAATTAGTCTAAAGAATTATTTATGTCTATAATATCGTGCGGTAAAAAATGATTTTAGAGAAACTGACTATAAATATGTTTGTGCATGAACTATAGCGCGTTTGAAAAATGCATTACGAGGCGATTTTTCTTTATCTTGTTCGTCAGCAGCTATACATTTATATTGATAATACACATGCATTTTCTGACAGAAAATCTGTTTGCTAGACAGATAGCCCTTTAATGTTTAGGCTACGTTAAAAATCCAAATCACACGTACACACACACACACACACACACACACGCGCGCGCGCGAGAGAGAGAGAGAGAGCGCTCGTGTCTGTCAAATATTGAGGTTTTTTTTTACAAAAAAGGTCTTGTTATTTTCTAAATTGTAGAGGTAAATGTAGTTTAATGTATAACTCTGTGTTTGATGAGTATCAAAGTAGCAAGCCAAATTGACTAAATGACAGCCGATAGCATCTGTCAATCTGCTATGGTATAACAGAGTCCAAGATACCGTTCACTATGTAATATATACAAATTAAATACTGTAAGATTTTGCATTTACTTTTCAAGAAATGTTCATATATATGTAGATGAGTGCATGAAGCTTAATCAGCTTCCCGAAGAGTCGCTTAAACACCAAGTTCATGGTGCCATGAAAGGAAATTAGATTATCCGTTGTTCGAGGAAGTTATGGATTTTTTTTTTTATTCGGCTGCATTAGTCCATTCAGTGAGCAAGAAGATGAGTTTTAGAACTATTTGTTTGTAACATCTCTTCCTAATACCATTTTTTTATAAGTCTTTGGTAGTGCTCGGGTCGGGTGTGAATACCTATTTCACAAATTATTCCTTCAAAGCCAGCTTGGCATGTGCAGTTAATTCCACCGTCATCCAGATTTGTGCAGATTCCATTGTTTTGACATGGTCTAAAATCGCATCCTTTTAATTCTGAAATGAAAGAAATTTTTCTTACTTTTACGCTCGTTTTGTGAAAAGTTTGAGGTTTAAAGTACTTTCGTACTAATACTTCAGTCAAGTGAATAAATGTGTGTGTGTCTGTCTGTCTGTCTGTGCGTGTATGTGTGTGTGTGTGTGTGTGTCTAAAGATGTTTATGCAATCGAAATGTGATACATTTAACGTGTGATTTAGTGAAATATAGATAAGCACAAAGAAAGCACGATTAACTGTGGGCGTTCTTTCTATGTATTTCTTATCTATTTCAGCAAATAAACTGCACCTTTATCATTGGCGGCACTGATTGGTAATGAAAGAGATTCTCCAAATGCACGGGTGCCTGTTTGTTTTGGTCACCGTTTAAGTTTTACGATGATAATCCATCCCTATCTTATACCGAAACATTTAATTTTGTATTAATTTTTATTTTAAGAGGGTTTCTATTTATCGGTCTGCCTCTGAAAGTGTATGAATCATCAAATAAATTTGATTCCATCGAATGAAAACAGCAAAAGAAATAACGTTTCCAAATACCCTGTGTCATACCACATATATCATTGATTTGAACAAGTCATCTTGAATCCATTCCCATATAATTTTAATAAAAAAGTTTTTTTAAAAGTACCTCTAAAACTAGTCGCTTGATCCTGACCTCGATTCCTAATTATTGAACTTGTTTTAAAGTAAATAGTTTTTAATCAAGCAAACCCTATAGTTTTTTTGTGTTTTTCACTTGTAAATTATATAGTTAGGACTTACCTGTTTCGCAGTGTGTTCCATTAAAACCTTGAGGACATGTGCACTTGTAGCTCCCAACCAAGTCTATACAAGTGCCACCATTCAAACACACCACGTCAGCACAATCATTTATATCTGTTGCCAAGAATGCCAAAATTCAACATCAATTATTAGACAAAAATGTCATATGTTGCAATAAATGTTTTGTTTTTTGTGTGTATTTTGTTTTCTTGAACTGACCAATTTAGTTTCAAAAATGCCAGGAGATAATTTTCGATCACCAAAATTTGATCTTACAGGTATTTTACTTCAGATGTATACCATTATCATAGTGCAATTTGCTGGGATATAGACATACATCTCGAATCTGCTGTTATATTCCATTCATGCCAAGAAACAAAAATAAATATTATAAAATCTTGTCTAAATAAATGGAAAAAAAACCTTGACAATTTTAATGTTTCACTACAACTAGGCTGTTATCAAGGCAATTTGTTGTCTCACATCTTGTCCCAGTATATCCCAAGGAACACGTGCATTCAAAGCCACCAGCTATATTCCTATACGTGCAATTATTTTCACATGGGTTTGAGTCACATGGGGTCAGTTCTGTACCTCGTATAATGGAAAATAAATTCATTGCCAAAACTTTAAATAATCAAAATGTTAGAGCAGTTAAATAGTAACATAAAGTTGGATGCAAAAGGCAACAGTAACACAATTTTACGACTTTCGCCATGCTGTGTACCTTTATGTCTTGTATGGTTGAGACCTTTTGGCACAATGCTCAACTCCAACTCCAGATATATCAAAGGAATTTAGAATGCTTAATAAAATTCTGAAAGTTCTTGATTAAAAAAAAAAAAGAAAAAAAAAAAAAGAAAAAGAAAACAAACAAAGAATGTTTAGAACAGTGTTACACAATTCTAATTTAGGACTTGACGTTTAATTTCTAACCTCTTTCTGTTCGAGACTACATTTTCTGGGCAAGGACAGAAAACCCCAATTAATATGCACAACCCGGATGCTTGTTTAAAACAGCACAGCGTCATCTAGATGCATATTGGGCATGAACATCAATAGTTATTTCTTCATGATGATATACCATTGATATCTTTTAATCCTAAAAATTCGTTTCTGTACTACATTTTCTTTAAGAGGTTTGTTTTAGCGACTGAATCCATTATATTAACAGTTGACTGCTCAAAGTGTTTTTATCTTTTAAAAAATGATCCCATGGAAGATAAATAAAAACAAAAGATTTTTTCAAATACAAATACTCTGGGTCGTTTTATTCTTTGAAACAAGACAATTATCCTTACAGCAAATATAATGCCCCGAGACCTAGTAATTCGATTTTTACCACCATGTTTAATTTATGGCCTTACGTTAACGTAAACAGCATATTCATGAAGAAAAAAACCCCATAGTTTTCGTGTCTCTCATCTGGAAATTATATGTGTACGACTTACCTATTTCGCAGTGAGTTCCATTAAAACCTTGTGGACATATACACTGGTAGCTTCCCGCTAAGTCTATATAAGTACCACTATGTTTCACTAGAACTGAGGCTACATTAGAGGCAATTTATTAATTTAACCAATCGTCAATAACTGTTTCATACTTGTCTCACATCTTGTTTCAGTATATCCCAAGGAACAGGTGCATTCAAAGCCACCAGCTATATTCCTACACGTGCCGTTATTACCACAGGGGCTGGAGTCACATGGGGTCAGTTCTGAAATGGAAAATGATTTCATTGATATGACTTTAAAAAATAAATATGCTAGTTCAAGTAAATAGTAAAATAAATAGGCCATAAACGGTAACGATAACAAATATTTACGACTATCGCCATGACGTGTATGTCATGTGTGGCTGAAACTTTTTGGTTACAATGTACGGCTCCAACTCCTGATATTATAATGGAATTTAGCATGCTTAGAAAAATTTCTGAAGATTCTTGAATACAAAATGTATTCTGAAGAATGTTACACAGTGTCAAAATGTATGACTTGGAGGTAGTTCTAACCCCGTGTTGTTGGAGACTACTGTGTCAGGACTGGAATCATGCATAATTTCTGTTAACTTTCGTCTTTCAGTAGAACTAAGGCTACTATAGAGGCAATTTGTTAATTAAACCAATTGTCAATAACTGTTTCATACTTGTCTCACATCTTGTCCCAGTATATCCCAAAGAACACGTGCATTCAAAGCCACCAGCTATATTCCTACACGTGCCATTATTTGCGCAGGGGCTGGAATCACATGGGGTTAGTTCTGTAATGTAAAATGATTTCATTGCTATGACTCTAAAAATAAATATGCTAGTTCAATTAAATAGTAAAATAAATATTCTCTTAACGGTAACGATAACAATTATTTACGACTATCCCCTTAATGTGTATGAATGTTTCATGTGTGGCTGAAACATGTGTATACAATTCTCAGCTCCAACTCCAGATATATCAAAGGAATTTAGCATGCGTTGAAAATTCTGAAGGATTTCATGCACAAAATTTATTCTGAATTTTTTGTACACAATGTCAACATGTATGACTTGGAGGTAGTTCTAACCCCGCGCTGTTAGAGACTACTGTGTCAGGACTGGAATCTTGCATAGATCATTTACGTTAGATTCACACTTTGTAAGATCAAGTGATCTTGACGATGATGAAAGCTCTTTGTTCATAATATTCCAAATAACAAAGTAAATTTTCCCTTTTTAGAAAGTATACTATTCTCCTGTAGAAAGCATACGCTCCCTGTGTAGAAGTATACAAGCCATCTGAACAAAGTATACTCTCCCGCTGTACAAAATATACACTCCTTCAATACCTCGTAGTCAATCCCCTCGATAGAAAAGTATTAAATCCCTCTGTATAAAGTATACAATCCCCTCCGTAGAAAAGTATAAAAATCCCTCTGTATAAAGTATACAATCTCTCCGTAACATGTATACAATTCCATCTGTACAAAGTATACACTCGCTCTATGCAAAGTATAAAATCCCTCTGTACCAGTAAGAGCAAGGCTAAAAGAACAATACCGGCGTCTAAAAGCTTCAGTTTTATTTTTCACATTTCTAGTAGTTTATGATACACTGTCTTTGGATAAAAATTCAAGATACCTTCTTAGTTTTCATAAAATATAGTATTCAAGAAAAGTAACTCACTGCGCCTGACAATATATATTACATGTTTTGAAAAGAAGAAAATATAATGAAAGATTGGAAAAGGCACGGATATGTATCCTGAATCTAAATCAATTAACATCTTGAACTTCGGTACATTTAAGCAAACTCAACACAAATGTCAATGAAATTTAAATCATACAAGAGGTTAAATTCATTCATTCATTCATTCATTCATTCATTCATTCATTCATTCATTCATTCCGATATGAATATGGGTTGCTACTAATAAACGAACACACACTAAACAAGTAATTAACATATAATTTCTTAACGACGATAGTCATTAAAGCACCACACATCAAATGTAGATTCCAGTCGATAACTTAAATGTTAAAAATTGTAGGAACTCTGCTCTTTCTTTTTTTCTAAGTGTGCCAACGTGTATTTCTTTCCGCAATTGTTTATAAACAAGCATCAAATAAACAAGCATCAATCGGAATATTCTTTCCCACAAGACATGAATAGAAAGCATGTTTCTGATAGATGAGTATCTGAATCATCAGTGACTATTCCGAATGATACATGCTAATACAATTGTCAACATTCTTTACTGTATAATTAAGCTTAATTGGGGAACAATTAAAGCATTACAATACAAATATACATGAATTGTATATGCACACTACTTCTCGTTCAAGTTGGCTACGATATCAGTGAGTTATTAGTCCATCAATTAAAACATTCTTTATCTAGTAATATTTTATACTTTGATTTGGGAAACAGAAAACATAAGTAATTTCAATTATCGTTGAAATATTGACGTTACCTGTTTTGCAGGTGACTCCAGTAAAGAACTGTTGACAGCTACAATAATAATGGGTTTCATTTAAATTCTGACAGGTTCCATTATTTAAACAAGGTCCAGAGCTGCATGGAGTTGAGGGCGATGTGACTGAAATAAACAACTACAGACAATATATAAACATATGAAAATATAGAACAAACGAACGAAGGAACGAACATTTAAGTAAATAAGTACAAAAGAAAGAAGAAAATCCACTTGTAAGTGACCGTAGACATTCAGATGACTGGATAAACGAAAAGTAACGAAAGAAATAAAACCAAATATAGGAATTTACCGAACTGTATGAACTAAAGAAAATACGGGGTTTTGCGAAATATCAGCATCGTCTTGCATCGTTGTGTTGTAGGAAGTATGGATAACATCGACTAAATATGTCAAAATGACCTGTGTTGCTCCGAATCAGGAATTAATTCATACTTGATTGAATAAATTCATACTATATTGAATAAATTGATACTAAATTGAATAAATTGATACTAGATCGAATAAATGCATACTAGATTGAATAAATTGATACTACATTTGAATAAATTCATACTAGATTGAATAAATTTGAATAAATTCATACGGGAGTTCAAAGGTAAGAAACAAGAAGTTCAGTGGTAATTGGTTGTAATCAAAGAATAATAAGGGTCATTTTGTTACATGCAGCGGTCATTAAGGATGTTGTTGGATGGCCTTATTAGGAAACCTATATTAAAGTATTTAATACATAATTTCTTACCGTTGCACGTGCTGCTTAGGACATTTGCAGCAATGCTGGATAGAGCGCTAAAATCGCTTATGATATAAACTAAGCTTGGATCTAGAGAGATGAGTCTTAGACCGTTTGGATCCGCCAGCGACGAAATCCCAATGGACAAAACCGGAATTCCAGCAGCTTGTAGATTCAAGGCCGGCTGATCAACGCTGTCATCTGATTGACCATCCGTCATCAGAATCAAGAATTTCTGGACTCCCGACCGTGCCCCTCTTGTTGGAGTAAAGTTATTGTTCAATACGTATGTCAAAGCTTTGCCAGTATACGTGCCACCACCGCTATAGGCTATTTTGCCAACCGCCGCGATTAGACTTGAATTGTCCTTGTAAGCGTTCAGCCAGAATTGGTTGGCAACGCTTGTTGAGAAGAGACATACGCTGACTTGGACCTGGTTTGGACTTATTGGAAGTTCGGAGATAATGGACTGTACGAAAGAAAGCATTAACTTGAAGTTGATGGTACGAACGCTGGATGACTGGTCAAGGAGGAAGACTACGTCAGCCTTGCTAGAAGAACATCCTGGAAAGCATGCAACAAGAATGTATATTTGTTTGGAATAATACCAAAAGATAGTTGATAAAGAGAGATAATATGTGTGCATAGTCAATAATCATTTTATAATGAACTTTGCATTTATTTCAGATACATGTGAGTGGGGTGAAGAATACTTTAGGCCACGTGATCATGATTTTATTCTGCTGATTTTCATGTTTCAGACGGTAAAGGCACGGGTCCTGAATTAATTTTATTTCCTCTAAAAATGATGATCACCAGCATGCTTGATTTTGTGTTTTGGGTGTTTGTTTTGTTTTCTTCGCAACTCGAGGCAGTTTAGTTATTTGTTTGAACCTTAAGGCGGAAATTGCATTTTCTCGGAAATCGCTTTAAGCATCGACTAATCTTTTGCTTTTTTAAGTCTTCTGTTTTAGCGCGTTTTTAGTATTCCACTAAGAACATTTTCTTTTTGTCTTGTCCATTCGTCCGCTACGTCCGTCTCGAGGACACAAACCTTTTCACAGAAGGCGAATAAAATTCAGTAAACTTTTTTGTGTGCATATTTAAACAAACGTTTCCACATGTACATGCAGAAAACCCACTCGAGATAGAAAAAATATTTTTTTTCAGCATGTGTGTATGCACACGTGGACGATCAGATTAAACATTGCACGAAATGAATAGCAATTTTAAATTCTTTTAAATGCGCTTTAGAAGTCTTTTGACCCAGAAGTCTTGTACGTGAGTTCTTGCTTGTTGTATGGATACTTGTTTCACATAAATGCAAAATGCAACTCCACGGTAGTCTCTGTTTGAAGCATTTTATACTGGCATTTTATATAGCAAGTATTGGAGCAGATACTGTTCCAGAGAAAATTAGTTTACAAATTTCCTTTGGAGAAAGCTTCTGTCAGATCGTAGACTACCTCATCCCGAGAAAGAAAAAATCAAATCAAATTGCCACGACATTAGCTATTAAATTAAATTTGATCTTGAACATTTACAAGATTCTACCTGGATATTATAGGATACACATATAAATAAAAGAATTATACTTGATCAAAAAAAAGTCAGAAGTACATAAAGCTGTATGCCTATTTAAACCTGATATAGTGTTAGCCGCTTAAAAACGTAAATACAACGTTGACCTAAGTAATGTTGAGAGTTGAAAATAATGTTGCTAGCTGATGAGACGAATTCTATCATGTTGCCAATCAGTGGAAATCTCGTCCCGTAAAAAGTTCAATAGAGAAAGAATTTTCACTTTTGGTCTGACTTCATTTCAACTTCCCTCCCGAAACCTTCGGGAGTTACATAGGTATGGAGTTTTCTCCCTTATACATAAGGGCCAATACATGATAATTAAATATATCATTCGTGTATTTAAATAATGCGGTAACCACCATGTGGTAACATCTTTGTTGATAACAGTATAGCTCTAAGGTACACATTTCTATTTTTAAATAATGAATTTATTTCAAAGATAAATATTAAATAGGTTTTCTGGATGACACGTTTTGAGGTGACTTCTCATTCTCCAACAGTTTGGGGCGACTTCTCCATATACGTTGGGGCTAGTTCTCATTGGTTCGAGTTCTCCGTGTGGCGAGTTCTCCATATACCGTTGATAATGTAATTAAGCGTTCTATGAGTTGGTTGTGCTTAAATGTTTTAATTATGTCGACTGTCAGTGAAATCAGTGATGTGGATGACATTCCCGAAGTAGAATATTCCGTTAACATGCAACCTTACATGATAGATTCGTGGGACAAAGATGAACAGGACTCGTCAGATTCTGACAATGGCGCTGCTCTCGGGTCTTTTGAGAAACATTCAAGCTTGAAATGTCTCTGGTACAACCTGGTGTGCTGAGTTAGTATAAGATTTCTCTCTTTAATTCGATCGCCTATTAAAAAAACACCTAAAAAACCCTAATCTTCTGTCAAGAACTTCTATTTTTCGCGCATCTTTCTTGCGGAGTGGGGAGAGGGTGTCACAAGACAGATGCTCCCACCCCATATTGTCGAAAAAAAGGAACAAAAGTTTCATGCGTTGGAGTGTTCTTCCCGATATATAGTTTGGTGGATTTTTTCTTATATTTCTTCTCCACTCTTTAAAAATTCCGTTTATGTTGTTAAACTTTGATGGGTTTTTTATCCTTAGTGTTTCTATAGGGTTGATCATACGAGTAGGTTTTATTCACCTAATCTCGATATTCCTTCCCTAGTTAATTTTGTCGACCTTGGCTAGAGGTCACCTGTATCCCATGTATGCTATTTATGTTGGTGCTATATGATCTCTCTTTCTCTCTCTCTCTCTCTCTCTCTCTCTCTCTCTCTCTCTCTCTCTCTCTCTCTCTCTCTCTCTCTCTCTATATATATATATATATATATATATATATATATATATATATAAAAGTGAAATCGTCTAGTTCTTGCAGGGGCTGGTCGTTGATGGTGATTTGGTTGCCCACTCTAGTATTCTCCCTCAAGACCTTTATCTTCCCTATGTTGACTCGAAGACCTATGGTATTTGCTGTCTGTACCAACTGTTGTGTCTTCTGTTGAATATCCTGGTGTCTGCTTGCCAGCAACCCGATGTCGTCGGCATAGTCCAGGTCATCCAGCATTGAGGTCAACGTCCACTGTATTCCATGCTTCCTGCCCTCTGTAGTGCGGCGCATGATCCAATCAATGGCCAGTGAGAAGAGGATTGGAGAGAGAATGCATTCTTGCTTCACTCCGGTTTCCACCTTGAATGGTTCAGTGAGTTGGTTGTTGTGGATTACTCTGCACTCAGAGTTCTCGTACAGGGACCTGATAACATTGATAAGTTTCTTGGGGATGCCATAATGTCGTAGGATCCTCCACATAGAGGCTCGGTGCAGGCTGTCGAAAGCCTTCTCAAAGTCCACAAAGACCACATAAAGGGATCCATTCCACTCATGAGACTGCTCAAGTATCTGCCTCAGTGTAAAGATGTGGTCGATGCAAGATTTGCCTTTCCTGAAGCCTGCCTGTTCCTGGCGTAGGATGCCGTCCACAGCTGTTGTGATGCGTTGAAGAATGATGCGGATAAAGATCTTACTGGAGAGGGATAGCAATGTGATTCCTCGCCAGTTGTTGCAGTTTCCCAGATCTCCTTTCTTGGGAAGTTTAACTATGATTCCGGTTTTCCAGTCATTTGGTGCTTTCTCACTATCCCATATCTTTTGGAGAATCTGGCAAAGAAGCTTCGGCGTCTCTGTGTCTTCTGCCTTCAGCATCTCGGGACACACTCCATCATCGCCAGGTGCCTTCCCATTCTTCAGCTTGTGAATGGCCTGCTTGACCTCCTCAACAGTGATGTCGTCGCAATTGATGTCAAGGTCCTCCTCTGCTTCAGGAATGTCAGCAAGTACTGGTGGGTCTGGGCGGTTCAGGATATACTCGAAATGTTGCTTCCATCTTTCCAGCTTCTCCTCCTCCACTGTGACATAGTTTCCAACTTCATCTCTCACTGGAAGGTCGTGGTGCTGACTACAGTCGCCCTTCAGTTTCTTTGTGTTCTGATACACCGTTTTCATGTCTTTCTGCCCTGCTGCTACCTCTGCCTCCTTTGCTAGCCTCTCTGCGAATTCTCTCCTGTCTCTCCTTGCTGATTTCTTCACCTCCTTGTCTTTTCCTCCATACTCCTGCAAAATTCTCTCTTTCAGTCTTGGTGATTTTGAATCCAAACGTCTCTTCTTAATCAGCCCCTGCAAGAACTAGACGATTTCACTTACCTGGGCAGTAAGGTCGCCACGGATGGAGATAGCACAAGGGAAGTCGTCCCAAGAATCAGCAAGGCCAACCAGACCTTCGCAATGCTGAAGCCCATATTGAGGACAAGAAACCTCAGCGTCCACACGAAGATCCGTATTTTCAAGAGCAACGTGTTGAGCGTCCTTTTGTACGGTTCAGAGTGTTGGAAGTCCACTGAGAACATAGAACAAAAGCTCGAAGTGTTTCAAACCAAATGCCTGCGACGCATCACGAGGATCTTCTGGCCAAACACGATCTCAAACGAGGAACTTCGGCACAGAGCGGGTGCAAGCGCCATCTCTGAGATCATTTCAACTCGGCGATAGAGATGGCTCGGCCATGTCTGCAGAATTCCCCCTGACTCACTACCAAGGGTGGCACTGAGATGGACCCCACAGGGGAAAAGGAACCGTGGCAGACCCAAAGAGACCTGGCGATGAACAGTGGAGAGAGACCTTAAGACCAGAGGCCTCACCTTTCAGACCGCCCCAGTAATAGCTGCCGACAGACGGAAATGGTGCTCCCTTGCTGTTGTCTCAAGCACCAGACGGCGCAGAGAGGATTGATTGATTTGATTGATATATGCATGCATACATACATACATACATACATACATACATACATACATACATACATACATACATACATACATACATACATACATACATACATACATTGTTTCTTTGTAGGAATAGCCTGCTATCTTCCGATTTATCCCAGTTGTCCTATATGGTTATTTGATCCTTACAAGTGGATCATCCTCTAAGACTATTTCCCCATAAATTATTTTTAGGCATTTATTGATTTTTAATTTTCAACGAAGTACGGTGTACTATCTTCGTTATGGGGGGGGGGGGGAGCTTATCGGTTTAAACCTTGTATTTTTTCCGTGTCGTTCTTCACATTGTATAGTTCGACTGTGTTCGTGTGGGGGTCTATACATTTTTAAAATTTAAGTTGTGCTTCTCCAGACTCGAGTTGGGTCGTCTCATATTATTTTTTTTACTCCTTTCAAAGATTTTCCTAAATTGTTTAAGGTACCCTTTTATATGGGTTCTCTGTGCCGTACAGGAGCTGCCCAGAGGTGGTATATAAGAAGAATAAAATATTCTATATGTTCCTTAATTATTTCCCTAAAAGATAAATTTGCAAGGCATATTTATATACATAACTTGTATATTTTATTCACACAAGTTAGAGTTGCGTATTGAACCATCTTGTTTCTACTCGACACTTCGCTGCACAAATTGAATACGACTTGTATACGTTAATCGTCTCAAGTGCTGTCACATCTTGTTTGTATGGAAGGGAGCTAACACATTTGCAACAGGGTCTTTCGTTTGATCTCAGAAAACAGGACAGTATTTTTTTATGAAATGTGAGTGCAAATACAATAGACGCAAATACAAAAATAATCGGGATAGATTATATACACAAATTACTAAATATCCGTCTATTTACAATAAAATTATCCAGGTCCGGGGTTTTGTCCCCTTTAAAGTCCTCCTTGTTAGCTCTGTAAACAACACACCGACTGGTTGGTCTGCCTTCTTTTTGTAAGATATTATTGATCTGACAGATGAATATATTTCAAGATTAAATCAAAGCGGCAGATCGTGCATGCCCTAAATACTGTTTGTATAGATTAAATTATATGCACTCATCATGTAATATGTATAGATCAGATAATGCACGTTCTGCATAGTGGCATTCTAGATTGGATAATATACACACTGCGTACTAGGTTTCTAGCTCAGATCATATGCAATCTGGATACAGGGTGTATCGGTCAGATCATATGCAATCTGGATACAGGGTGTATCGGTCAGATCATGTGCAATCTGGGTACTGGGTGTATCGGTAAGATCATGTACAATCTGACTACTGGGTGTAAAGGTCAGATCTTGTGCAATCTGGCTACTTGGTGTAAAGGTCAGATCTTGTGCAATCTGGGTACTGGGTGTATTGGTCATATCATGTGCAATCTGACTACTGGGTGTAAAGGTCAGATCTTGTGCAGTCTGGCTACTTGGTGTAAAGATCAGATCATGTGCAATCTGGGTACTGTGTGCATCGCTCAGATCATATGCAATCTGGATACAGGATGTATCGGTCAGATCATGTGCAATCTGGGTACTGGGTGTATCGGTCAGATCATATGCAATCTGGATACAGGGTTTGTCGGTCAGATCATGTGCAGTCTGGATACAGGACGTATCGGTCAGATCATGTGCAATCTGGGTACTGGGTGTATCGGTCAGATCATGTGCAATCTGACTACTGGTTGTAAAGGTAAGATCTTGTGCAAGCTGGCTACTTGGTGTAAAGGTCAGATCTTGTGCAATCTGGGTACGTGGCGTATCGGTCGTATCATGTGCAGTCTGGATACTGTGCGTATCGGTCATATTATGTGCAATCTGGATACAGGGTGTGTAGGTCAGATCATGTGCAATCTGGGTACTGGGTGTATAGGTGAGGTCATGTGCAGTGTCTATAGAGGGTGTATCGGTCAGATCATGTACAGTCTGGATACAGGGTGTATCGGTCAGATCATATGCAATCTGGGTACTTGGAGTATCGGTCATATCATGTGCAGTCTGGATACCGGGTGTATCAGTCAGATCATGTGCAGTCTGGATACAGGGTGTATCGGTCAGATCATGTGCAGTCTGGATACAGGGTGTATCGGTCGGATCATGTGCAGTCTGGGTACTGGGTGTAAAGTTCAGATCATGTGCAGTCTGGGTACTGGGTGTAAAGTTCAGATCATGTGCAGTCTGGGTACTGGGTGTATCGGTCAGATCATGTGCAATCTTTGTTACTGGATGTATATATCAGTTAATGCTCACTGCATGGTGGGTGTATAAATCAGAGAATGCACACTTTGCATTATGAGTTTATAGATCGGATCGTGTGCACTCTGCATGGTGGGTGTATAGAAAGATCATATGCACACTGTGTATAAAGGTTTATAAATCAGATAATGTGTAATCTGGGCACTGGTCGTATGAATCAGATAATGTGCACACTGCATACTTTGTATACAGATGAGATCATGTGTACCCTGCATGCTGGGGGAATATGTTGTACAAAGAATATCGTTTTTCAGTGTGTTTCGATAGCATCAAGGAATATTAAAAAGTTGATTGAGCGACTAATCCAGTTAAGTTAAAGACGGAAACATAATGTGAAAATTAGAACAGTTACCAATGTTAAATTGAACTAAGCGTTTGTAAGCGATGGCATATTTATGTTACCTAGGTCCATGAAAATAGTCAGAAGCATTGAAAGAAAAAAATACGTAATGAAAACATAATAAAGCACAGCAGTTCAAACGCATGCTTTTTGTTAGTGTCTACATTAGATCGCTGTGTGATGATTTCGTCTCAGAATACTTCCGCTGAGAATGTGTCTTTATTCAATTGTGTAACACCTGCTTTCGAATAGCGACTGTATGACTTTTAAGGTTCATAAGCGTATGCTAGTGCTTTATTGGTTTCATTTTTTCAGCCAGAACAAAATTGGTATAATCAACAGTGTGTATTTCCGGGTCTGATACCAGACTGTAAGTATCGTATATTCAGTTTTCGGATATATATATCATGCAGAGTTTGGTGATGATTATTAGCACAGGAGAATATAATTAGTATTATTAGCTAGTTATCTAAACCCTATAAGTTTCAATGCGGTGTCAACCACACACTTGTAATGTTATACATATATGTTTTGAATTTACTACCTAGCGTGATGATTCGGCTTGTTTGTATTTATTATACAAATGTAATATATACCCATAATGAATTATGTGTGTGTATCAGAGCGCGACTAGCATATGTGTGTATCGTTTCTTCTTGAATTCGGTTCTATAAGCAGGTATTGTTTGGATCCCAGAGTGGCAGAGTAGTCTAAAGGGCTTACCGTTCCGGATTTCACCTTCGTCCGGGTGGGTTCGAGTCTCTGCTAACGTGGGTATGTGAGAAAGCTCGTCATAACTTCTCGTGGGTTGGTGGTTCTACCCTGGGTTTTCCAGGGTTGTTCCTCCACCAGTTATTCTGGCCGCCATGTATAGAATATATTGTGCTGAAAATGGCATTAAACCCTACAATAACAACAACACCAAACAACAGTGTCATGTATTATTTCGACCCACTTTTTTATGGCTGACTGATCCTCAATACTATACAACTCGCCGCTTGAAACGTTCTCTAACCTGATTCGTGTATCTCTGCCGATTTGTATATAAATGTGCACGCAACATTTGTCAGCCGAGGAGGGGATGCGGGATTATGAGTGGGTCGGACTGTGGTGGACCGCAATAAATAATGATAATCAACTTTTCAAGAACTATATATTATTCTTATGATATGTATTGAAATCTTAAATACTGGGAACTTTGATTTATATCTCTTGATGGAATACTGCCATGTAATTGTCATTTAGATGATTTCTTCTTTTATAAATATGCTTTGTCGTTTGTACTTTTTTTTAATAAATTTAATAAAAAAAATTTAATAAATTTTAAAAAAATGTGTAAATGCTCAATTTTGCATTGTATACTTGATCCGACATACGCAGAACATTTTTATAAGAAAAGCATAAAACGAAATATATACGTTACCTTGACCAGTCGAAAAATGTGAATATACAACAATTATCCACATAATACATGCACTACGACTTAAACTTGTCATTATTTCAGGCTGATCTACTCGAATATAAGTACAACGTGTACGCCTCTACTCGTTCTACAAAGTTATACTTCTTAGCTGTCAATATGGTTTGTTTTAAACTCGGCGGCATTCAGTAATGCTCTATAAATAGAGAATTTTCTCTGCTGTCATATTGTTTTGTTTTAAAAACAGTAACATATAGTAATGGTCTAAAATTAGAACAACAAAGTGATCTAATATCGTTATGTAGGCCAATGCACATACTCTTACAAAGCAATTTTGAAAACAAACATTTACCCGAGAAAGAAAGAAAAAAAATCGTATTAAATTTCCCTTTATTGTATCTATAATGGAAACTTATATCATACCAATATATCCGAAAATATGAAAAATTAATTGTACGGTATATACTCACCTGGGGATGTAATGACAAATCAAACTTACCATTAAAATCTAGTAAAAGCCTTGTATATATATATATATATATATATATATATATATATATATATATATATATATATATATATATATATATATATATATATATATATATATATATATATATATGTGTGTGTGTGTGTGTGTGTGTGTGTGTGTGTGTATATGTGTGTGTGTGTGTGGTCCCGAAATAATAACGAATATCTGAGTTTTGTTCCCCCTTCAACATTGGGTATTTAAATGTATACTTTAAACCAGGGAGAACGTGAGAAGAGGAATTGCATATGTACTAAACTTCTAATTGAATCAATCTTTCTTTTAAAACAAGCAAACAAACAAATAAGAATTTTACTGGTCGAAAAATTGAGGAAAGATATTTTATTAATTGAAAACAACACAAAAATCTTAAATGTATGAAATTATTAGTATGTCAATAAACTAATGCATGAAATTATTAGAATATATTCAATAAACTAATGCATGAAATTATTAGTATTTCAATAAACTAATGTTTGATCTCTGTACAGAGACTGCGTAATTTGCCATACTTACGCACTTAGCTGTTAACTATATTTAAAGCTTCGCTTCATTTGTGTCCAAAAAAAGATTTGTGATTCCTACCTTACAAGGCCTTTCACAACATGAAATTTGAAACGTTTAATGCGATTTTTTCAACTAGGTCTTAATGGCTTGAGCGATTTCGTATAAACTTTTGTAATAATTACAATATATAAATAGGTTTACAAATGTTATGAGTAATAACAGACACAATTTAATGTTTTTCTTAAACAAGATGCATACATACCGGCAAACTTTATGGCACACTCTGTCTGTCGGTATGTACTTCGATTTCTCGGTTACCACACCCCCTTCTGAACCACAGGATGAAATTTTATGAAGCTTATTTTTTAACATATCCATATCTAAGAATGGTACTCATTACATCTTCGTCTCTGATGATTCCTAACAGGAACCAAAGGCCTTATCGTATTTAAACTTTCAATTTAACCATTTTTATTTCACATAACAACTGTAATGTGTATAGTTACAGCTAAATGTCATAAAATGTTCATTTGTTACCGGTTTTATGTCACGACCAAAAGTGAAGGGGGGGGGGGGCTGGTTCCAAGAGATATAAAAAATATGGAGATTCACGATGGCGAGCTATCAAACATATACTTTTAACTGAGGCAAACAGCCGCTAACCTGAAATATGGTAACCATATTGTCTTTCCAAGCAAAAGGAGTGCCACAGCCCACTCAGCCACCCTGAGCCCAGTAACACAAGATAAACTAAAAATAATAGTATGCATGTATGTATACATGTATGTATATATGAATGTATGTAGATAGGTGTGTATGACTGACTGACTGACTGACTTTATTTCCTCTTCAACAGAGATTACATCCGATTAATCAGATTCAGGATTATACAAAATCATGAAATACAACAGAAAAGAGTATTAAAAAAATTGAAACGTATAAGTGTAATTATCAATGTAGTTTTTTCTACATGGCATATGGGCTTATGCATACATACACATATATACACATACATACACATATAACCACATATATATAAATGTACAAACATACACATATATATATATATACACACACAAAAACATAAATGCACATACACATATACACACATCTATACATATATATGTGGAACAACAGGAAACCATTCTCAAATGAAAAAAGATAGCAAAAGGTGACACTCTTATATTATATGAGCCAGAGAGCATTATATCTCCGTGATCTGTCATACAACAAAATTGCGGAATTTGACAACAACAGGATGGCCTTTTGTTTATGCATGTTTTTTAAATTAATTAATTTATTTATTTAGCTTAACTACTTATTATTGCTTTTATGTTATGACATGCTGGTTGAGAGTAGGGCATGCATTTTATTGTAAAATGAGGTTATGCTTTTTGCCGTTACCAACATGAGTTTATCCCATACATTATCGTCGATAGACGACAAGCAATCTACTCTGCTTCCAAGAAGTGTCTCCAATAGTATTATCATCTTCTTGATTGAATAAATTAACCCCGTCTCTCACCTCTAAGGTGTCAATCACCCTATCAAAGAAGACGTTTCGTTCTTCAAGTAGCATTTCACAACCTAAGATAAGATGTTTCGCTCTGTCGTCAGTCTCTTTTCCACAGAGTTTGCATATCATAACTTTTCCAACAGGCATGATATATAGTTTCACTATTTCAGAGAGAGGCCATAGCATAGATGGAAATATACGCCCAAGAAACCATATACTGCTTGGTTTTAAGTCCAAATGAATGTTTCTGAAGTGAATTAAATCGCTCCTTAGTTCAATATCTGTATTCCAGGTAGATTCTTCGAGGTTTTGAATATTATCAATAATATACCGATTCCAAACAAGTTTACCTTCGGTTTGTACTCTTACTGCATAGTCTAAGAGAACACTTCCCATATCATATTTCTTGAATATTTTGTCAATATCTGCTATAAACCCCGTCTGTGTCAGTGGGTTGGTCAAGTACTGACATAAGCGCAAAATGAAAATCTTTTTCCAGATAAGAGTCCAATCGCCCCTACACAGCCGGTTGAAAAAGCACAATTTCATCTTATCTATGTATGCTTCCATTGACCAGAGTCCTAAGGTACTACGCGTTGCCTCTGTAGGCGAATATTTATCGAAAGCTTGCATACGTCGCGCTGCATATCTCTGACATAGCTCAAGTTCTGCTATATTGGTGTTTGTCATATTCGACAATAATTCACATCCATATAGGACTAAGGGTAGACTGATTCTTGACCAGATTTTCATACTTGTTAGAGGGTTCATTCCCCCGTCTCTGATACCAATAAAATAAAAAGAGTTTAATAAGTGTTTACCTATGCTTCTTTTATCGCGTCGTTAGGTTTGAAGTTGTACTTTATAGGTATGCTGGCATATTTCTTACTTTTGACTACTGGAATTGGCGATTTGTCGAATAGAAAAGAAGGGATATCAGTTCTTCTTTTATTTGTAAAGAGGATGCTGCAACTTTTATCTGCGTTATAATTCAATCTCCACCTTTTCGCATAATTAGAGATTGTATGGAGCAGATGCTGCATCGAATGATGCGAATTAGCCATTACAGTTGTGTCATCCGCTAGTAGGACACACGGCAGGTGGAGATCGACAAGTGTTAGGCCTCGCAAAGTGTGATCTAAATCAGTGATCAAATCGTCTATCATAACGAGAAAGAACCAAGCGGACAAGATACGACCCTGCCCTACACCCTGCTTAATATTGAAATATTTGGACAATTTGCCTGCAAATTAAACAGAACTGGTTACTCTCTTAAAAGAGTCTTTCATGATGCGCTACGTCTTCCCTTTTATGCCAAGTTTGTACAGCTTGTAAAATAACCCATTGTGCCAGACTGTATTAAATGCCTTAGCATTATCAAGAAATGTTGCATAAACAGGAGTAGCTTTATCCATATAGTAGCATATATATTCTTTGATACAAAACGCTGCAGTGATACTACCACAATTATTCCTAAAACCTTGTTGCAATGGATTTGGAAAATTAATGTGCTTAGAAAATATCAGTAGTCTATTATATATAATTTGCTCTAGGATTTTCTGAAGCACTGGAACTATAGTTATATCACGGTAATTATTCATATCTAATTTGCTTTTTCCCCTCCTTTCAATATTGGTATTACTAAACCTTGTTTAAAATGGCATGGGTACTCCTCGGCCTCGTACACATTTTTGAAGACAGTTTCAAGTAACTGTACACTGCTTTGAGTGTCCACAAACAGTAAATGCTAGGCAGCAATACCGTTGTGACCACATGCCTTATCTTTATTGAGAGAACGTATTGCACTACTGATTTCTTCTCTAGTGGGAATTTTGTCAACAACTTCATCAAAGTAGGAATGGGTTTCTATACTCTGTTTTCTAACCTCTGCTAAGACCATCTGGTAATGATTCTCATCATACAGATAGGTATTGTCAGGTAGTGACAAATTGGAAAAATGATTTGCCCACAAGTCTCTTATAGAGTCCTGGTCGCGTACAATTTTTCCGTTAGGTTCAATTTCGTATATGTAATCACGTTTATGTCTTTTATTCCGTATAAACTTATAGAAAGTGGAAATGTCGAGTTCTGTAACCTTTTCAAACTCACTGAACTGTTCTCTATCACACATTTCTTTTGCTCTCAGTAACTTTTTTCCAAACAGTTTCTTCGCTTTCTTATGGTTCGCGTATGACTGAAATTCCCATCTTCTTGGCCTTCCATTAGAGATCCATACCCTACGTTTCAGCCTCATTTCTGTATGAAACTTTTTTACGTTTAGTAGTTTACAGTAGGGGTTAGCGTACGGGCAAAACCTTTTTATTGGCAGAAGCCTAGAAGCTGCGTCATGTAAAATCTTTACCCTGTCTTGAATAATAATTTCAATATCGACATTTGTCACTAGTTCTGACTTATGTAGTTGCGCTAAAAATTCATTGCGTGTTGCTTCCTTATACCTATTTATTTGTTCTGCCGATGCTTTCTTCCAATTTATGGAGGGAATTATACGCTTGTCAGCCATGATTATATTATATGCAAAAGGAATGACCAACTCTGTTTTTACAGGATGATGATCTGAAATGTTCAAAGGATGGTCATCAATTATTTCGGCCTTAACCACTAAATCGAATTTGCTTTTTTGCAGTAGTATATGGTCTATCAGCGATTTGGATTTACCATCGATTGAGAAAAATGTAAAGTCAGGCCCTTCACAAATAGATTGACTATTGACGGATATGAAGTGCCTTTTGGTCAGAAACTTTTCTAGAAAAGCCCCTCTAGCATTTGTTGCAAGACAGTTCGTTTTGGAGCTAAGCAGTGAACTTAACTGGCCATTGAAGTCTCCCGCGAGTATGGGAATGCCTTCTGTACAGAACATATCAAACTGGTCCTTTAATTCTTCCATTGTTTCATAGTAACTTGCAATAGGAAAGTTAGTTGATGGCAAAAGTGCTCCGAATACAAAATATTTCAATTTATCATTACATATTACCTCTATCCCTAAGACCCTATCGCTGCCGACGCTCGACAAAGGATTAACGCAGAGTGACTTCCTATATAGGATTGCTATTCCCCCAAACCCTGTATGCCTTATCCTTTCTTCAAAATTCACTTTTAGCCTATTGTCAGAGCGTGAGAAAGATTTAAACTTTGGATGTAAATTGTCTAGGAAGTTGAGTTGCTCCAGAAGAAGCCAGTGCTCAGTAAGCACTGCAATATCTACCTCATTTAGCAAAGAGTACAAGTATGGTGCACCATACATGGCTCCTTTTACGCTCCATGTCATCAGACGAAATGTATGACTAGACATTTGTTGACTTAAAAAATAGATTTTCAACACAAGTACAATGACAATAAAGTAGTTGACCATAATTTGTGCATATTTATGCGACTTACTGCCACTTTCTATAGTTTCACCTGAACCACTTGGCGTCCTTATCACCGTTATCCTCATACCATTCTCTTGCCCATACAAAATTTGGCCAAAAACGTTTCTCTACAACCTTCTCAGTCTAAGTCATCTACCGTGACTAAAGCAGTAAAAGTGTCTTTTCCTCCACTTACACGCCAATGCTTTAAGATCTGAGAGTCAATTATTTCAATTCTTTTTTGTCTGGCGTGCTTTTTTATACAAGTTCTCATCTCCTCTCTCGTTCTGTCAACCGGTATCCTGGACATTAGAACTCGATGTTCATAAGAGTCCCTCACTCTTTTTTGTGGTCTGCAGTTTCTGGTAGTTGTGATGACATCGATTGTTCTGCTTCCTTTATCCAAGTCTTTTGATGAGGTGGCTGAATTTTTTTTGAATGGTGATCTTCTTTCCCTGTCGATGTTTCTTGCATTTTCCCGTGCTGAGTATTTCTGATCATGGTGATAACCACGTTCTCCATTATTTTTAATTACTGTCAATTCTTCAGTTCAGGTACTGGGTATGGTGGACAGAGTCAGAACCACTCCTTCCCATGAATCAGTGGATTTCAAGCGACCGCCTTTGTTCTTCTCCGTATATTCCGTTTGGTCCGAAAAATGCTTCCGTCGTTTTGTACGATCAAGATTACGAGCAGTTCTCACATTCACCTATTTGCTGTTTGTGTTTCAGTTGAAGGTTTGCCCATACGCACTATATCAGCTAGTGTTATTTGAGTCTACGCCTCGCATTTTGTGGTTACATTTTCTTTATCCTTATCACATACTCTATCTTCGAGCAGTTGATGTAAAAACAGTTGGTGACCTTTAATACTTTCCAACTGGTTATTCTTCTCCCTGAGTGATATTCTCAAGGCCAGATTGTCTTTAGATAACTTCTTTTCTTCCTCTTTGTATCTTTCTAATTCCGATTGTAGTCTAGTATAGTTAACATCTCTAGTGTGCAGTTCTTTACGTATCTTGTAAAGCTCAGTTTTCAATTCATTTCTGATGTCATCTTTCATTTGTTGAATACTGCTTTGTATAAAATGTGTTAGATCTATTATCTTGTATAAATTCTCTATTGTTACGGAACTGTCATTTTTATAATTTAAAAGAGATGATACTGAATTGCTTTCGGAGTTCTGCATCACCTGTTCTGGTTCTGATTCTGATCGCTGTGACTGTTTGTTAGATCCTTTTCTTTTAGATACTCGGCTCACACATGTACTGCTATCATGGATACCCGTGCGTGATTTCTGTCTCGACGCGAGGCTTTTCACTTCAGATAAGTTGTTATCTCCTGCTAAGAAATGGTATAGAATAAATATATCATCAGCTAATCTCTCTTCTACAGGCGCACTATCACATCTTACTGTCCTCTCAGCTATACGAGTCACAGGATAATTATTGTTTTCCAGTTTAGCAGGTCATGCAGTGATAGTCTTATATCTTTTAAATTCTACGCATCCAATTCCAAACACATCTTCTTTTTAAAATCATCTCTGTCCAAAGTTCCAAATTTAGAATCGATTTGAAGGTATATATTTTTCTCAGTCTGAGTTGCTATAAAGTTTTCTTCTAAATCGGACTTTTCATCACCAATGTACCGCTCATCTGTTTGTAGTTCGTCATCCATGTCCGTAGTTCACAGCAATGTCCGTTTAAATTTGATAAATTAGTTAAAGCTTGCTATAGGTCGCTCACACTTGCGTTAACGATTAGGAGTCCTATTCTGCTAAGACACATGTAACCAATGTATGCTTTATTACCTCTCGTGCATCACTTAGCTGTAACTGTTCTCATCGTTTTAATGAGACGTAATACCTTAGTTAACTCAGAAATACACATTGTTACGATACCAAGATTAATGCGTACACTGTCATATTTTTGTCAACTCATAAATATGCGATTTGCTCACTATCTACTCTCTACCTACTCACTAAACACATAATATATAACACATATAATGATATACTTGCTGGCACTAAGCTGAGTACACATTCACAATGGTATAATCTAACGATATCACCAGCTCACAAAAGTAGCTCATAAAATACATATAGCTTTTATCCACGATGCTTAACGTAACTGACTTACCCGCTTAACACCTTTCTAACATCTTGATCCAAATGTTCAAATGTTAATTCAGATCTTAAATATAATCTGACCGTAGATGACATATCTACATAATTAATACATAGTACATTAGTACATATGAATCCAACATCACGTTGAGTAAGATCACACAGCTAAACTCATTGTTACAACAATCACATATAGCATAAAATGAATATCATGTATATAGCACGCGTATTCTCGAAAATAAGGGGCACTGAACGATTATATATCTATCAGTATATCTCACTGTTTTATAATATCGTATATTTCAAAGTTAAAATAAATTCATATTTTAATCATATTGCACATTTTCTGACGATTAAGACAGGTGTGTATCTTATTTATATATAGTATATAACCATGTTACATGAGTAAACGGAGTGTCACACTCACTCACTGCGTATATTCATCCAAGAATGTCTTTCAACATAATTCAAGTAATTCATATCCAAAAAATCCAAATTCAGTCATGAATATAATGATCATTATCATTATCAACATCAATTAAGCATTGCGAGTTTAGCAAAACTAGTTGCACTTTAGCCAAAATGTATGGACTAACTAATGAATTCAGTATGGAACACAACACCTCATTCAAATTGGGAGGACAATGTATATAAATAAATCACATAAGTCAGGTCAAATATTAAACGCCACGATTAAAATTCCACCACTAAAAAAGGCGAACGCTCCATGAATATATCCATACTATCTTTAAAGAAACCCCCCACATCTTGCCATCAAATTTGGTGATATACTTAGGGCTAATAAATCCATGACTTGACTCCATGACAGCCATCTTGTTCTTTTCAAGATTGAATGGAAAACTGAATTTTCTTGAATTTCCTTGAAAAGTAGATTACATAAAACTATGGTACAATTACCATTCTGTTATCAAAGCATTCACATATCATAATTTCATCATTGGAATGAAAACACTTCGCTCTACTCTTCAATGTCTCCAAAATTGACAAGAGCTTGTAAACAAGACATCCACCCTGTCCGCCATGTTTTTTCATCGGGAGATGACCTGTACTTTACAAATAAACACCAGCTGTTGACCTCATTTCTGACCTGGCTTCAGTGTTGTAAACAAGCTTTTAAAATCATTGGTTGATTTCAAGGACATTATGGAGCTTTGTTATAAACAACTTTCTATTTTTAGTTGGGTCATACGGTGTGTACGAGATTTTTTGAACGTAAATTTGTTCTAAAAGATTCTAGAAGATCATGTGACCCCTTTCTTGTTTACGTAAAAACAGGTATATAAATTATGTTTTGGAGCGAACTATTTAGTCGAATTTGGTCTGTTAGAATACTAAGTTGTGTCGCTTTGAGTTATTTTAAATTACTTTGTATTGGAAATTATTTAAATTCGTTTTGATCAAGAGGATTTATTTTGTTATTTATCTGGAAAACAATTGTGCTCATTGAATTTCATTACCAAGAACTGACTTCATCACGTAACATCGTCTTCCATATTGGATACTTAGCTAAGATTCGAATTTAGAATTATTTGGACATTTTATTACCAGGACTTTTGCAATTTCTAGTGGGTAATATTTTGAATTATTTTTGGATTAATTTTGGAATTGATTCTTAAAACCGTAAGTTTATTTTTCTTTTCTGGAAAATATTTGTGCTCAATAAATTGTTTATTAAGTTTTTACAAGCTTGTTATTTTTACTCTTTCTATGTTACTGTTTATTCGAGCCTAAGCACGTAACAGTATGTATGTATGTATGTATGTATGTATGTATGTATGTATGTATGGATGTATGGATGGATGGATGGATGGATGGATGGATGGACGGACGGACGTACGTATGTATGGGTGTGTGTGTGTGTACGCATTACCTACATTAGGAGGAGAACCCAATGTTTACACGCCAACATTAGGAGGTCTTTCAACATTAGGAGGATATCCTCCAAGGTGCAGGAATATGCGTCCGCCGTTGACAAGGCTCTCCAGGACATGCCAGAGCACGACGCCACAGCCAAATCGAACGCCATGAAGTGTGCCATCTACAGAACAGCCATGTCCATGTTTGGCAAAAAGGAACGACCCAATCAGGACTGGTTCAACGCACACCTATCAAGGATGGAACCACTAATCGAGGAGAACCGAAAAGTCTTTTTAGCCTACAAAAAAATGCCCAAATGAACGGACGCTTAATGCTCTTAAATGTGCTCGAAGCAACACCCAACGCATCGCTAGACAGTGCGCGAACGAGTACTGGCAACAAGTGTGTGACGGAATCCAGCGCAGTGCCGAGAGCGGAAACATCCAAGGTATGTATAGTGACAACAAGAAGGCTCTAGGCCCAACAGTGAAAGGGGTCGCTCCCCTGAAATCTCTGATGAGAGAGAAAAAAACATATACCGTGGGCAACAGATGGCCAGATGGGTGGAGCACTATTTAGAGATATACTCCAGAGAAACGTTAGTCACTGAAGCAGCCCTCAGCACCATAAAGAATCTTCCCACCATGGAGGAACTCGACCAAGTGCCAACTTTAGAAGAGCTCAGCAAAACAATTGACTCCCTTCCAAATGACAAAGCACCAGGTAGTGATAGCATCCCGCCCAAAGCTATCAAAGGTGAGAAACCAACACTGCTTCAACCACTGCACGAACTACTTTCCTTTGCTGCGAGGAAGGAGCAGTCCCCCAAGACATGCTTGATGCCACAATTGTGACCCTTTTCAAACACAAGAGCGGTCGCAGTGACCGTAATAATTACAGAGGGATCTCGCTTCTGAGCATCGTTGGTAACGTGTGTGCCCGCATCATACTACACAGGCTGCAGTTGCTGGCAGACCGTGTGTACCCAGAATCCCAGTGCGGCTTCAGAGCAGGCAGGTCGACAACATACATGATCTTCTCCTTACGACAACTCCAAGAGAGGAGCGGAGAGCAAGGTCAGCCACTATACATGATGTTCATCGACCTCGCCAAGTTATTTGATTTAGTCAGCAGGAAGGGCCTTTTTGAAGTTCTCAGTAAGATCGGTTGCCCCACCCAAAAAACAAAACAAACTCCGCAGCATGATAATCTCTTTCCATGCACACATGAAGGGAACAGTCCTGTATGATTGATATTCCTCTACCTCCTTCCCAGTTAACAGCGGCGTGAAGCAGGGCTGCGTTCTGACACCAACCCTATCCGGCATCTTCTTCTCCTTGTTTCTGTCCTACGCCTTTGACTCGTCCACTGATGGTATATATCTACACACCAGGTCCGATGGGAGGCTGTTCAACCTGGCACGACTGCGCTCGAAGACGAACGTGAGGGCTGTGCTCATCAGGGAGATGCTTTTAGCAGATGACGCGGCTCTTGTGACGCACAATGAGGAAGCCCTCCAGAGACTGGGAGACCGTTTTGCTGATGCCTGCATGCAGTTTGGACTCACCATCAGCCTGGAAAAGACAAAGGTCAGCGTGCAAGATACCACCATTTCCCCTACAATCAAAGTCAACGGTGTCACATCTTTGGAAGCTTTCAACAACTTTACCTACCTGTGGGTAACCATCAGCAACACTCTCTCGCTTGATAAGGAGCTGGACAGAATGCTTGGAAAGGCAAACACTATCATGTCACGACTGACGAAGAGGGTGTGGGAAAACAACGCGCTGACAGAGCACACCAAAGTTTACTAGGCCTGCATTCTCAGCAATCTTCTACATGGAAGTGAGACTACCTACATGAGGCAAGAGCGCCGGCTTAACTCCTTCCATATACGGTGCCTTAAACACATATTGAAAATTAGCTTGCAAGACCGTGTCCCTCACAACAAAATCCCGCAGCGTGCAAATAACCCCAGCATGTTCTCCCTGCTGTGCAAACGTCGCCTTCGATGGCTGGGACACGTCTGATGAATGGAGGATAGGAGGCTGCCAAAGGACATCCTATACGGACAGCTGGCCACTGACACGAGAAGAGTCAAAGATGCGTTTCAAGGATGCTGGCAAGTAGGAACATGAAGGCATGCGACATCGCACCTGACGGCTGGGAAGTTCTAGCCGAAGACCGAGGCACCTGTAGAGTGACAGCAAGTAAGGGTTTATTAGTCGCTGATACGAAGAGAGTCCAGTTGGCAGCAGAGAAACGTGTAAGAAAGGGCCATGTGGCAGCAACCACAGTAACCCAGGCTTCCCAGTGTGTCTGCACAAACTGCAAGAGGGTCTGCCACTCGCGCATAAGCCTGCACAGCCACAGCAGACGATGCCAACAACCCAGAGACAGATAACACCCCAAGGGCGCTATCCGCATGGTCTCCCGAGACTAAGTCGCCAATGATGTATGTATGTATGTATGTATGTATGTATGTATGTATGTATGTATGTATGTATGTATGTATGTATGTATGTATGTATGTATGTATGTATGTATGTATGTATGTATGTATGTATGTATTATGTATGTATGTATGTAGGTAGGTAGGTAGGTAGGTAGGTAGGTAGGTAGGTAGGTAGGTAGGTAGGTATGTATGTATGTATGTATGTATGTATGTATGTATGTATGTATGTATGTATTGGGTTAGCCGTGTTAAATCAATGTGGTTACATTGTATAATATATGTCACACACATGTACTCCGAACACAGAAAAACACACATACATGCACGCGCAAACACACGCACGCACGCACGTACACATATACACATACACTCAACATATCAACAACATTCCATAAGCTAAGCAAATATTCGAAATGACCGATGAAGAAGTGGAGGAAACTTTCATATTTTTTCTCTGTATCTCTGTTTCTCTTTTTGCACATAACTTTGTTGCCATATTTATGACAAAATTGTAAGAATTACACAGTCCTGTGTATGGAAAGATCATTTGCAAGTTAAATTTTAACCGACATGTCTTAAAGACAGAAAGCAAAGGGGCTGATTGTACATTGATGTCGTGATATCGCCCTTTAAACGCGATTTTTCACTCCAATGTCATACACATCAATTACATGTACTATATCAGCAAGGAACACACATCAACACTTACATGTTGCATTCTTTTTTTTTTTTTGGCTCAGCTTCACAATCAACTCCAAGAAGGATCCATAATAGTTTTCTTTGATGAAACATTTTGAGACTGTAAGTAGCAGACTGCTGGCTGAAATGGAGTTTTTCCAACACCGGAATGCAACGGATTATTGTATGAACCATCTGCTTGTACATCAACGATATCAGGTGGATTTCCCCTTGCGATATTAATTTCTCTTATTTTTTTGTCTCCGACATCACATATCCAAACTATTTTCTAGTGTGATCTCTTTACAAATATTGTTTGAAACCTTTTTGCATCCCCTTTGTGGAAGAGACAGGGATTCTGGCAGACAAGAGTAATTTCCTTAGGCCAGAATTTCCCATAGACACTCGTGTCAACCCCACTTGCAGCCCTCTATTTATCTTGATTGATTTGTGTCCAGGACTTTTATTATAAATTTCTTCATAGAAAATGAACATTTATGATTTATAAATATATATTGGCCGTTCCCTCCAACAAAGTCCCCATTGTTCCTCAGACTGTTGGTCCCATTGATAAAAGCCCAATATTGATATTTGCGCATGCTCCACATTACTTCATTCTGGCGTACATTTATTGTGCGATCTATAATGACTCCTCATCTCTGACAAAACAGAAAATAATAACTACCCACAGGCTTTCTGCTATACTAATATAATGATATATCTATAGATCTCTGATTATGCAAGCACTCACATTCTCATATTGTAGTTTTCTTTGATTTAATACATATAATTTTGTATTATATGGAGAAGTAAAGGTATCTCACTAAGTTATCTCCCTTCATAGAGCATAACTTTACAAGAAATATAAATTTACATTTTTGGTAATTTTTTCTGTCAATAATGAGAAGATTAATAATATTATATTACAGTATCATTGGATAATTATGCAAATTGCAGTAAAAATGCTTTCATGCTTTGTCGGAGCAAAACTTACTGGTTTTTTTAATATATAATAAAAAATATTCTTTCACCGGTTTAATTGAAGTCAATTACTAATAACGTAATGTGTAGTACCAGTATAAATTGCATGTGTCTGTATGCTTTAAATTATTTACCCTTTTATTTCAGATGGATATGCACACTGTTCAACCTGAAGTTTCAATGTAGGTAGTGGGCGCAGCAATACTGGTGCCAATGTTTTCATTTTAATTCTTTGGTACAGCCTCAATATTCTGATCCCATGTGAGTTTAATACATTTTCTATTCTCTGTTTTCTGTGTATTGTTGTTTTGATATGTGATTCCTTTATTGTAAGGTACATGTACCTTTTTGAAACACAATGTCCTCCTGATTTTACTCCCTTTGATGTGCTAGGCTTTTTACGTTTTCCTGGCATTTTTCTGGTATTTATTCCCCAAATTATTCCAAATGCTAAACCAGAGTGCTTACAAGTTTTATTATACAAGGTGTGATCACAGAGTGGCTCATTACATGAATATTAGTTTCTATTTAATGGACGCAAGTCTATTGGTTGTGTTACAAAAGGAATGGGGGAGTCTGAACCGTGTAAAATACTGGGGTTAGTGACCTCATTCATTTAGATACTGTTTAAATTGTTGACACCCTAGACTTTTTTAAGAGTGGGTCATGTCCACCTATCCCTGATGTTACGTTCTGTTTTAAGTCCTTTACTTTAGATCAAAATGTCTCTTTAAGTAGAACTGGTACATGCTATTTAGTACATTGACCTTACTATTACATAATGTGATTTATCCCATATCACCAAAGTGAAGTTAGATAAGTGCTAATATGAATAAGACTAAACTCATAGTTTAAAATAATTCATTCGATTTCAATAGATGATTTTACTAGTGAAGCGAAAGTATGAAAACATGAGTTCAAACTGCACAGCGATATTTTATATATGATTTAGCTTATTACCTCATGCAATTGTTTATGACAAGCGAGACATTTACTTATACAATCCAGAGCTATGTCACAGTTAATTGGAAAAATAAAGTTTTGCTGTAGATATAATGGTACTAGTTACGCAAAGTTCAGGTGTGTGAGCTTAAGGTGTATGGAACATTGTATTCAGATATAAACAACAACACCAGCTGTGAGTGGGGCATTATGTAAGAGTTGTACGTTCTGTTAGGCTTAAAAAAGTTGAGCCTCTTGGCAACATGAGAATTTATGTTCATTTCTGTCCAGATCATATTTTGTATTTTTTTTATGATTTTTTGAAAATGTGATACACATGACTGAAAATATCTGTTGTGACTAGATAACTCATATTCCTGTCTAATTCCAGCAGTTATTTCTTTTAAATGCAATGGAGTACCTAGTTCTGTCAATGTCAAATTGACAATCTAACATTGCTCTCTTGCAAAGTTTGTGATATGCACGCTAAAGTAGGGTAGAAAATATATTTATTTTCCCAAAAGGTATCATTGAGGTCTATAGAAAAACAACTGCTACTGTGTTACCATATCCAATCATATAAACAAAGAGACATTCAAATGCAGCCAGCCAAATAGATTTGACTAATTAAAATTAACACAAGGTTTAGTACGCCATATGTTGTTGACCTTTAAAATCCAAACATCCATCTAAATTCCACTGAATAATAAAAACACTAAGTTCCGTTCTCCTTATGTACATTGGCTTTAAAACTTCCTAATTTTTAAAATTAATATGGATTCGACGGTACAGTTGCATTTATTCTTTCTCTTGGTTATCTATCAAATCTTAATATTGTTGGCTCGTTTTGTCAGTCATTTCTAAAGAATAAAAACAAATAATATAGAGTACATTTTTGTCAGGGGGGGGGGGCTTTGATTTAAGATAAAAATTGTCACTTTCAGAAATAATTTTTAAAGAGAAAACTTGATTCAATTAGAGCAAATTTTAACTTATCTTCATCTATAAATTTGAAATATAACTGCAGTATATAATATTGTAGTTTCTTTCTTTATCAAGGTCAATCGTTTCATATATATTATTTTATTCTAATATTCTTCCACAAAGATAACTTGGTATGTTATCTTGAATCAGCTTTAGTAAAGTGGGAAGTTGGACTGGTTGACAAACAACAAAAGTGAATCAGTCGAAACTAACATGCACTTTGGTTCAGTTAGTGACTTTTAACATGCTGTAATAAAGCATCCTACACACACACACACACACACACACACACACACACACACACACACACATACATACATACATACATACATACATACATACATACATACATACATACATATATGTATATATATATATATATATATATATATATATATATATATATATATATATATATATATATATATACAATATATATATACAATATATATATATATATATATATATATATATATATATATATATATATATATATATATATATATATATATATATATATATATATATATAATAGCATGCATTCATGTTTATAATTCAAAATGTTTTTATAGCTCTGTTTGGTCATGATCAGACGTGCTTAGGGATGGCTACCCGCAAAAAGCTACTGGCAAGCTTTCTCACATAACTTCATTAGCCGAATCTTAGACTCGAACCCAAGCAGACAGAGGTGAGATGGCAGTGATCCGTGACGGAGTGCGCTTGGGGCCCCCCACATGTTTGGTAATTGATACTCTAATGAAATTGTACCCATACTGTTACATATGTTTGATTTAATTTAATTGTTTCTTAGTTAGGTTTAATTTTGTTTTATTTCGTTACATGCTTCTGTAATGTAATATTGTTTATTTTTTTTTTGTTTTAAAATAGAAATGTGTTTTATGGAATACAAGTTATTCGTTTCCATAGGAATACATAAGTGCTCAATCATAATTCTTTGAGAAAGACATTAATTGAAATTTATTCGGAAATCAAAATTGGATTATATTTTTGGATCATTCAACCAGGAAATGTAGACACAGCAACACTTTGAAGACTGCAACATACGTCATCTCCTATTTGTTTATTTCATCGGGACTCGAACTCATATGCATAAAGGACTTTTTAATAATAGGACTTCTATTTTTTTACCCTTTGGACTGATTTTGGATTTGATTCTTCAACGCATTTAGAAACTATAGACCGCAATTATTTAACAGAGCGTAATTATTCTAATTATGAATATGACCTTATATTGAGGTATTAAAATTAATTTCCAAATTGAAAGATTTGTTTTCATGTTAGACAAAAACCCAATACAAATGTTCATATAAGGATATGTTGTATTTTCATTAACACCATAATGCAAGCAATGTATATCAGATTATATTCCCAGTTTGATAATAAATGCCTACAAATGGTAAGGTGTGACAAACACTATTTGAATGTATAATGTTTACTCTTAATAGCTTATTCAAATTATATCATTTTTTTTGCTTCCTCAAAGGTCAGCTGAAACAGGTGAAAATGGATATTTCCTGCTAATTTAAGCCAAAGTTTTACACCAGAAAGTGACTTCTTTGCCCTACTGAAGCCTTAGAATGGTCTCTGTTATAACTTAATCCGGCCATATATTGCAGCACCTGGATAGTTTAATGTAACACAATTGCTTCACACCAATGCAGTACGTGGTTCAGAGTAAGCCCTTCACTTAATACATCCACCTACATCTTCATGTTCACCGTCAAACAAAACAAGTGGTCTTCTGAGATCTTTGGAGGGTCCATGGTTGGCTGAGTGGTGTAAAGTGCTCGCCTTTATCGATAACTGCCATTTCACTTCTTTTCCTATGGGTTCGAGTCTTGGGATTGGCTAAAGTGGGTATGTCAGAATGCTGCCAGCAGCTTCAGGTGGGTTGGTGGTTCTTACAAGGGTTTTCCTGGATTCTTCTTTCGCAAGTTATACTGCATACTTGCCACCATATATAGCTTTTCTTGCGATAAGAAATGGCATTAAACCCCAAAACAGCAATAAGAACTGGGATTTCTAGAGTCATCCACATCATTCCTTCTCCAGCTTCTTCTAAAGTATATGCAATGACAATTGCTAAATGATCAGTGCTCAAAAGTCCAGATATCAATATGCGGCTTGGTGAGTAATTCATCTGTTCACCAGCTGTTCACCACATTATGGGAGTATTATCTTTGAGTTATAGTATTTTAATACATTGTGAGTGGGTGTCACTTGCATGCCAGTGATTTGCACAAGCATATTTAATTTGCTATTCATGTCTTTATTTTCTATTCATGTTTTTAATTTGCTATTCGTGTCTTTAACTTTGAACTATTTGTGTTATGTCATAATATATTGTGGATTAGGTAAAATTATATTTTTGTAGCTGACCTTTTTGTTAACTGGATGATAAATATCAGGATTATTATCTTAGAGTCAAGTAATTATGTTTACCATGATCATTATTTATTCTCGTTTTAGTAACAGTCCTTCTTATTATAACCAAGATTTTATCTTGTAAACACTTGTTACCTTCTAATTTGAAA
Organism: Unio pictorum; assembly: GCA_030141615.1. NCBI lineage: Eukaryota > Metazoa > Mollusca > Bivalvia > Unionida > Unionidae > Unio > Unio pictorum. The sequence continues at coordinate 8,743,979 of JARLTB010000101.1, read as the reverse complement.
TTTTCGGTAGGTAATATTTGTTTTATAGAAATTGCAAATTGTGACTATATATATATATATATATATATATATATATATATATATATATATATATATATATATATATATATATATATATATATATATATATACACACTGGATATTTTCCCCTGCAATAACATCTGAAGCAGAAATCAGTCTTATTCTTGTGATCAGTGTTACATTTAGGCTGGAAATTTTTTAGTAAAATTATTTATTCACTTGATATATAAAGTGTTTATCTCAGATAATATCCTTGGAAATCGAGACTTGGATTTATAGCGATATTCAAACAAAAATATATTCTTGGATACTAATATCATTGTGGTTTAACAAAAGATTTTTGACATATCATTAATATTCAGGCCATCACAATATTTGATGTATTTTGGAATCCCACCAAAGTTTCTGCATTACTTTAATAATTAAGAGTTGTGTTATAAATGCTAGGATTATTTGGGATTTTATTTGCAATATTGTAGGATATTTATTTTTCATTTTTCACTTTGCATTGTAGGGAAATAAACGGACTTTTTTGTAATAAAAAAAAACTTATTGGTTTTTTTTTTGTTTTTTTTTTGGTTTAAGATCACGGAGTCGCAATATTTGACACTAACTGATCGTCTTTGGTCTGTACTTGCAATGGGAACTTATATTGAGTTTTAGAGCTAACGAAAGTGACCTGGATGTGGATATTAACACGTTTTTCAAGGTCAGTTCATCCAGGAAATAGGTCAATTTGATCTGTACTATTCATACAACAAGCATGCATAGCAATATGTATTTATTTTGACTGCAAAATTAAATTACCAGTCAACTTTGGGGGACCTATGTCCATTTCTAATTGATCTAAAAGTCTTTCTTTAGTCTCATTAGAGTTGTGTATCAAAGTTTTAACTATCTTCACACCATAGTTTATGGAACATACAAGACAAATGAGATGCTGAAACAGGATCACCAATTGCTATTTTCCATTTTCATGGTCACGTTGAAAGATCGATTTTCCTGAGTATGTATCATATTTGCATAACAGACTTTCATGTTATTTTGTATGCTGCTTTATTTCAATGTTGCATTTTTTTTAATTACATTCAGAGATTGTTATAATCGTGGTTTGAAATTTCTAAAAAGTAACTTGTGTTTCTCATTACAATAAAAAAAATGAGACAGCTGGTCAATTTTTGTAATATCCAAAAATAAATTATACATAGTATCCAAAAATAAATTATACACACATACGAACATTACTGAAGCAGTAAACGACCAAGCCGATGTTAAGTAGGGGGAAAAAATGATCAAGAAATACCTGTATTTACCTGCATTTACTTGTTCATGTACACAATGCATTGTTTTCTAGGTCACCACAGGGGACCCGAGTGGTCTAAAGCGCTCTCCGTTACGGATCACTGCCATCTCACCTCTGTCTGCGGTGAGTTCGAGTCTCAGATTCGGTTAATGTGGGTATGTGAGAAAGCTTGCCAGTAGTTTCTCGTAGGTCGGTGGTTCTTTCCGGGGGTTTTCCCGGGTTCTTCCTCCACCATTGATCCTGGCCGCCATGTATAGCATATCGTGTGCTGAAAAATGACGTTAAACCCTACTACAACAACTAGGTCACCACATATATTCACATAGATGAGAATAATATAATAAGGAAATATAATAAGGATGAAACAATCAACAGAAAGCCTGATGTAACTGGGTTTCCCCATATCTTGTGAAGAATGGCAATATCATCATTCGCTTAGAGCACATCATGTAGGGAGCATATTCGCTGCTGTTCAGAAACAAAACATGTGGGAGAAAATAAAACTACTGGTAAATATTCATTTACATTTGACATTATGAATTAAAGCTTCTCGTCAACATGAGAAACTGTCTCCTAAGCTCTTTTCGACTTGTCTGTGTTACAAGACAGTGGGACATATGCATGTATTTGTCTGTGTCAAGAATGCCAGCTTGGAGTGAACCTGTTTGTTCCTGACAAACTGAATTTGTTGCCAAGAAATGAGCTCTTTCCCAATCAGGTGCAAGTGATATATTGTTAGTAGTGGAGTGCATATCGTCCCGCATAATATGCAGAATATAGTTCCTGAAAGTCATGCAAAGATTAATACCTGGATCATGTTTTATATTTTATCCATCATTTAGTTACAAGTTGAGACTGTCAGATATCTTAAAGTCTAACAACCTTTGTATAATTGTTTTGTCTTAGCATGGATATGCGCTGGGTGCTGTGGTTTCAACATTATGTTTTATGTTAAGTTTGTGCAAGTCAGAAGTTGGCATTATACTAACAAAGCAAGGTACCCATTGTGTGGAGTAGGCTGGTTTTATTGAATAAATGTTTTATGAGATGCGACAATATAATCTTACATTTGTGCTCAATTAAAATGAAATTAAAACAGTAATTTCAATCAACGGCAAGCCATGAAAGCTAAAGGTTGGAAATACTTCGACACATTTCATGCGTGTAATTTGGAACGATCACTGGTGCAATATACTGCAAGTAAGGCAGGTAAAATTGCAATATCCATTCTTTAATCCAGTAGCAAAATGGATTACTAAGTGGCATCAACTTTTACTTTACGCTAGGAGCGAGCTCTCTTCTATTATCTACATGTGGACATTATACTGATTTCGCACACATTTCACTGAGTCACATCTTGTGCTGGAAATGCTACTGTGTATTTCTAAACATGGTCCACAATTCTTCAAGTAAGCAACACAGACTATGGACCACAATTCTTCAAGTAAGCAACACAGACTATGTTTCAGATTTTAATATAACGTGATGAAAGATCAATATAAAAATTGAAGTGGATTTTAAAAAATGACAATTTAAAATTAAATACACACTGCTTAACGTTGTCTCAATTAAACACTTAGTCCTCAATAGTTCTGTCCACGAAAGTTTGTTAAAATCGTGCATGCATGCATGCATTCACGTATATGCACAAACACCCACACCAACATACATGCATGTATACATACATACATACATACATACATACATACATACATACATACATACATACATACATACATATTCAAAAACAAATTTGTACATGCTCATAAAAATACCTATCCCAGACGTTAATACTTCGTTATTAGTGCAAATAGATCAAATAAATTCAATAAGAAACAATAACATATGAAACAATTATATACAAAGAGCATTTTTGAAAAATATGATCATAAATAACACTTAGGTGTATAATAATTGACATCTTCAAAGTTTACGTAGTATTTGTTAGGGCTCAATGATGTTTTGACAAAGAGATGTACAACATTGCGAACTTATGATTACATTTGAGCTTGTTGCACAGAAATGCGTAACTAACTTACTGTTCTGTCAAAACGGGACGGATAATCTGTAAATTTAATGCCAAGTCACATCAGCAACATAAGGCCAAATTATGCTAATGTAAACTCACTTCTGTAAAAAAAAAAAAAAACTTTTTCTTCATATAATTCTTTATCCAGTTGTGTGTGTTTGTGATTTGGATTTATAAACCTAACGTTAACATTTTTCATTCATATCGCAAAGATGTGTGCAGTATAGCAGTTTTATAATGATGTCCAGCATTGGGGCATCATGCTGTTGACATGTAGCATGATGTTCCACCCATTCACATTATCCTGACACCAGGTCGATCCTCCACCATTTATAGCGGCCGCTATGTATAGCCTATCTTGTGCTGAAAATGGCTTTAAACCCAACAACAACAATAGCAACAGGACGACCAGTCCAAATACTAACCTCTTAACGACGAGAGCCTAGTGAGGCAGCTGATAGTACTATTTTTGTAAATTTTTGGTATGATCCGCAACCACCCGCATCCGAGGCGGACATTCTAACCACTAGGCCACAGGAACGGTATATGATCAGGCTGTGTTTAATCATGATTAAAACTGCTTTACTTCATCTTTGCACGTGCTTCTGGTCACCATGGCCAAAACTTTAAGCACTGACCATTGCATTTTTTACTTTCAGGCCGATGCAAGAAAAGCCATTTCAATGGCAGTAAGAGTGTGCCAGCAGATATTGTTTATTTTACCAACGAGAAAAAGTAAATACTGTGCATTCAATATCAACGTCGATTGCAGTGATTGTACAACTCAAACTGCACTTTACAAATATTTGTCTCATTATATTGGTATTCTAGCAGAAACAGCCAATGAACATTCAAACAAACTCTTAACTTTTATCTGTCGGCACTTGCAACTTGTTCAGAGCTATTATCGTTTCAGCGGGTTTAAAATTTTTCCTCTCCATGAAATGCTCTAGGTACCAAATGATGGGCTATGCTAGTCGATAATTGTACATTTTCTTTTTCGCAGCCGATGCTACGCTCGATCCAAATCGGTAGTACAAAATGAGGGATTATGGTAGTCGATAGTTGTGAAAATTTTTTTTACCCTGAACAAGCAAAGCTGTTGCTATGTTCGATCAAAATCGGTTAACATTTGGAAATTGTTACACATAACCATCAATAGTATTTGCACATTGTATAAGTATAAAAACAAATTATAATAACAAATACGCACACCAGGAAAAGTTTAGAAGAATAGTCGCGGAGTCTGTTGTTTTGACTCGGATGACGTTGTTTCCTATGTTATCCAGTGAATTTCAATGCAATGCACAATGTTCATGCAACTAAACTGCAGTCTTTCATGAATAATGCCTTTACAAAAGAAAACGTTACAAGCCACATGTAAAACCATGTCACACATTCACTTTCTAATTTTCTTTAATATTACACATCCGACTGTATCAAATTACTGTAAACATTCCGATTTTTGGCTTCACATAGGCATAGAAAGCTGTGTCTATCCTATAAACTTTTCCGGACCACCAAAATGTCATTTAAAAGAACACACAAAAAGATTTCATCAGTTATCTGAAAAGATAATACAAAACACTGTTGAATAGTTTATTTAGGTATAAATATAAAATATATTTGCAACCACAACAAAATGTGTATGACATGCTAATGGATGAATACATTTGTGAAGTTTTTAACAAGTGAGGGAGTAAACTATTGATAGCTATCATGATCTGCATTTCCAACTTGTATTTATACCACATACATTAATAAAAACCATGGCATTTAAAGTGTTGCTATAAAGCAATTTGATAAACCAATACTATCAGTATATTAAATTGATCCCTCCCCCACCCCCATTGCGCAATACTCATATATAAACATTCTCGCCGAGAAAAAGGTGGTATGAACTTACCCAGTTTAAAACTTAAACAAACGGAAACGTATTTGGACCGAATAAACAAACTTGATGATACACCCTCACACCCGTGGAAGGGAATATACATATACTGGTTTGGATTCATGCTGTCACATAAACCTGAAATCTATCATAATAACAACTTAAAGAAATTAATACAACCACCGAAAATTGCGTATCGACAAACTATAGCCCTTAAAGAAAATAAAATTAACAAAAAACTATGGGCAGAGAAAAATGTCAAAAGATATATATATATATATATATATATATATATATATATATATATATATATATATATATATATATATATATATATATATATATTGATCTGAAAATGAATAAACTTCCAAAAAACAAAATAGAAGAAAGAAAACCAGAACTAGACTGGAAACAAATATGGATACATTGGAATAAACTGAAATATCCTAAAGAAATAACACGAATATATGAATATATACATGATGCATGGTGGACCGGGGAACTTGCGTATAAAAGGAAAGTAATTCGTATACTACCCAAATGCCCCCTGTGCCATAAATTCAGCGATAACAAAATTGATTTAATACAGGGTTCCTGCAGATTTAATAAAAACAAATTCCATGACTTTTCCAGGGCCATTTCACAAAACTCAAGGACCACACTATCTCGTATTGTGAAGTAAATTAATATAAATAATGACATCTATCAATGAAAAATAACAAATAAGTTAATGACAAATATTTTTAATATGTCCATTTTAAATTTACCTGGGCTTGCACACCTTGACTTTATGTAGTAATTCATGTCATAATCCAATGTTCAATGTATTTTGTATTCAAATGAAGAAAAAAACAAATAAACAAATCCTATGTAGTATTTGTATGTGTTCCTATTTACATTACTAACAAAACACATCGCTTTCCAGTTGCTTTCTTGTATTTAGTGAGAAGCAAACTTTTTCTGCTCTATCTCCTTTTCAAGGTCCTTCAGAGTCTCTTGTTTGACTTTTGCAGTCTTCTGAGAGAATTGGACGCAATTAGCAGGCTTAGGCTATTGTCCTTTTCAGCTTTTTCAGCATTTTCATCTGCCAATTTGAGTAACTGCTGGATGTCATCTGTTATTCGTATTCTTTTATTTAACATGTCACCCAGCTCAAGATCATGAATAGCAATATAACATGTTATGTCCTCACCGCAAGTGAATTTGTGTGCAACTGCACTGTCCGGAAAAATCAGTGGAAAGACTCGTGAAATTTCCTCATTGGAATGAAAGGAGCTGTGGGTATTCACTGTCCTTAGGGTCCAAAATATTTCTGCCTTTAATACATCATTTGATGATGTATATGAAGTTAATGTTGGGGCAGGCTTTGACATAACTTTAGGTGATGGTGAGGCTGAATTTGAAATAAAACCAGAGATTGTGTTGTTCTGAGCAGATTTCATTATTTTACAATTCTGTACATGCTTCTTGCTGGTGGAATGACTTTTGAGGGCAGCTTCTCCCATATTTGCAATATCTATAATTTTGCTACAAACTCTGCATTTAGCAGTCCTTTTGTCTGAAGCATTCTTCTCCACACAATTTTTCATAGTTTGGGTTGGTCAGCCAGCTGTTATTGAATGTACACATACCAGGCATGTTGGACTAAACCTAAAGCAATATAAAATGAAAGAATTTCAGACTTCACTATCATCATGAGATATTGTGTATTGTATTATGTATTTAGAATTTTCTAACAGCCCAGTGTTCATTAAGTAATTAATTTTCATCACCTATTGCCTGAACAGACTTATAATCTAAGATTTATTCATTATCATATTAAATAGAGTCTTAGAGATTTAAAATTAAAATCCAATTTCAGACAATGACAATTCTTTTCTTTAACTTTAAAATGTTTTTAATATTAAATATACTAATAACAGCAACACTAAAAAAGTCGTCAAATTTTACCAGATACAGAAAAATGATTGATTAAAGTTAAACTATATTGGCAGTAAGCACGTTTCATCCTAACCTAACAACCCTCTTGAAAAATGGAAGTCAAAATTCCCACACTGTAATATTACAGTAATTTACTGAAGCCTTCTTGCAGATTTTTGAATTCTGAATTCGAACATTTTTCTTGCTCTAATACACGATCTATTATAGTATTTATTATTTATTTTTATTGAGGATTTTGCAAAATTGGGAGATTCAGTTGGGAGACCTAGGCGGGTCTAATATTAAAATGATTCTCTGAATTTTTTTTCAGATGGATTGTCAGGTTATCTAAAAACGGCTTCTGAAAAAAAGCAAAATTTTCAATATTCTGAAATTAGAACTAAAGAAACAGCCCAAAACAAGAATATCAAATCGACAATAATGATTATAATCATATCGTACCCTCCGACGTAATAAATGACTGACTATGCTGCATGAAATGTTACGACAGACCCGAAAAACAAATGAGGAATATAAACGAAATCAAATTAGTACTTACCTTGTACGTTATATAGAAGAAATAACAGACTTTTTGGAAGAAATTAACTTCGATTTGACAGATCGTCAAGTGGTAATTACTCAAAGCGACGCGGCTGACCATTTGAATTTTCCAATCGAACTACACCGGAAACGACGTGATATCTACTGTTAGGGGAACTTACTGTTGTTATATGAAATGAAACCATTTATCTATCGTATCTTTTTATCGTATTTTATTTAACTGGTGCTCTGTGCTCTAAGAAATTTGAAGTAATCAATTTATTTAACTCCCTTGTCAGAAATTCCATGACTTTTCCAAAACTTTGCAAGGTTTTGACAAATTCCATTACTTTTCAAGGCCCTTGAAATTTATTTTTTAAATTCCAAAACTTTTCCAGGATTCCATGACCCGCGTGTGAAGTGTCGTTTAGTAGGGGTGGGGTTCTTCCTATAGACTTGAAAGAATTATGAGGAAGTTCCCCTGGTCCGCATTCAGAATGTTTACTTCTGGACAATATATTATATATGGCTACGAGCCCCCAGTCAGCAATGCCGACAGTTAAATTAAAAGAAATACAAAGATGAAATTTAACAACAATTTAATAAATGAAAATTTTAAAGATATTAATCAGTCAATGTCACTCTTGACCCAATGATCCCTAGATCATCATTTGATTTCAGTGTGAGGAATATTTTCCCTTCTTGAGTGTTACTCATCTAAATAAGTCTCCTTTCGTCTTTCTCTCCTTCCGATTCCTCTACTTCCGTTTCCTCTTCTATCTCTACTTCCGTTTCCTCTTCTATCTCTACTTCCGTTTCCTCTTCGACGGTATCTCTTGAGGTCACCCGAAATTCACTCGGTATCTCTCAAATTCACTCGGAATTCTTTCCACGTCATCCAGATTTCCCCCGCCGGAATTCTCTCAACGTCACCCGAAATTCTCTCAACGTCACCCGAAATTTCCTCAACGTCACCCGAAATTTCCCCAGAATTCTCTTCAACGTCACCCGAAAGCTTCCTGTTGAAAGGTATAATGCATTAGCATATGGTGATGAATATTACCTCACACTAAGTCACTGAATTGAACCATCAGTTTATGGCGGGACATTTTTGGTCACGCATGCGCACACATCGAAATCCCATACACTTCCGCCGCTTACAAAATGGCGCCACAACACAATCTCACAAAGAATTCAAACATCTACATACTGAGCCCTATCAGTATATACATACAAATATTTCAAATATCATTGTATTATAATATTACTACTATTAGTAATATGACTATCTATATATTTATGTATATGTCCTACACAAGCGTACCGAATCCACAATATTCACATTCAAATTGCAATAACGGAAATCCGTTAACTCAATGGCAAACTATATCATTACGTAAACAAAGTGCTAGTCTACCATAATATACCTACACAAAGAATTATAATATTAATTCTTATAGCGGCTAGCAAACAATACAATTCTTCACGAATACAAATCGTCCTTTCAAAAGGGCGTAAACGTAATAATGCACGAAATAATATGCACACATATTACTAACAAAAGAGCAACATTTTACCTCACAAAATAAGGGGTAATATAATATCATGAAGAAGATGCAACGAATTTACATCATAATCAATTGCAAGCAAAGGTACTAACGAACATCACGAAAGATGCAAAATATTAATATCATAATTAACTATTCATACTACAATACAAGTAAAATGAATATACATACGAGAATCCTTCCATTCCGCAGACGTGTCAAGCAGAAATCAAACAAAAATCACACTGACCTTTGAAGCTATCTTAAGATCTAAGCTATCTTAAGATTTCCTTGATTTCCAAAATCTGAGACTGCCACCAATTTTCGTCTGGCCGTACGGAGTTCTATCTCTTCTCAATTCTTATTGGAGCGAACTGACTAATTCCTACTAAACATTGGGTTTTATCTAAAACTTTTCGAATAAAGTCCCACCCACATCGCATTTCGATTGGAGGGCGATCGACTCTGGTCAGTCGTTCGACTGTCAATCATCCGAATGTCTGTCTGTGTGCCTATCAATTGTTACAGTCTTCTTATTTAGCGCTGTCCTGTCCTTTGATGTGGTTACGTCACCCGTCCGCGATGGACACAGTCTCCTCTCCCCTCGAGAGCTAACAAAGACCATCTTACGTAAGGGGATTAGCTAACTTTTAGAACAATTGGAAACATCACAGCTGGGTCAGGCAGACCTACAATTTATACATGTACAAGGCCAGTCAGAATCACAAGTTATAGTAACTTATACCTACATACAAGGGGTTGGGGTAAAATCGTCACATCCCCCCACGCTTGAGAATAAAATCAGGATTTTACTCCCTCAGAATACTACAAATGCAAAAGTGTTATAACAATATAAAGAACAACATCAGCAAAATCAACTAGATGCTAAACTGAGTATGAACATGAAAATTTAACCAGAATGATCTATATCATTCCAGCGCTTCTACTCATGAAATCTGCGCCTACGTTTTCAGATCCTTTCACGTATCTGATCTGCATCTGGTACTGCTGTAAGAACAGCGACCATCGCATCAATCGACCATTGGACAACTTTGCCTGCGCCAAATAGGCGAGTGGTTGGTGGTCGGTCTCCAATATGAACTTGCGTCCATATAGGTATCGCTCGAACCGTGATATGCCGAACACGATTCCGAGACATTCCCTCTCCGATACGGAGTAGTTCTTCTCGGCAGCCGACAACTTCCGACTGCCGTATGCGACAGGGAAAAGCGTTTTGTCATGCTCCTGTAGCAGTACTGCTCCCAGTCCTGTGTCGCATGCATCGGTGCGAAGAACGAATTCCTTATCCAAATCCGGTAGACGAACAACGGCGTCGGATGTAAGTCTAGCCTTCAGTGTTTGGAAAGCGTGCTCACACGCATCTGTCCAAATAATCTTACTCGGGGTCCGTTTCTTGGTTAGGTCGGACAACGGCCCCGCAATCGCGCTGAAATTAGCGACATACCTCCGATAGTATCCCGCCAATCCCAGAAATGACCTCACCTCCGTTTCGTGGTGGGTCGTGCGGCGTTTCGCAGTTGCTCCACCTTCGAATTCTCTGGAGACAGCGTGCCTTGGCTCAGGGTATGTCCTAAATAGTCCAATGTCCTGAAACCAAGGTGACATTTGGAAGGTCGGGCGGTCAAGCCCTCCTGACGTAGCCGCTCCAAAACGTCAGCTAACAGAGTGAGGTGTTCACCCCATGTCTCTGTAGCTAACAAGAGGTCATCCATGAAGTTGTGGACACCCCTATCGCGCAAGGGCTCCAACAACTTCCGCATCATCCTGGTAAAGATGCTGGGCGCGTTTTGTACCCCGAACGGCATAACCAGCCATTGGTATGTCCCGTCGGGAGTAGCAAAAGCAAGCTTCGGTCTGTCTTCTTTCCTTACCGGAATTTGCCAATACCCCTTGGACAAATCGAGCTTGGAAAAATATTTCGCTTTTGAGACCGAAGCGAAGATATGTTCCGGGTCAGGTAACATTTCGACTTGAAATTCTGTCACCTGATTCAGCTTCCGGTAGTCGACGCAAAACCGATGGGTGCCGTCCTTCTTCTGCACTAGGACTACTGGTGAGCTGTACGGAGAGTCGGCAGGTTCGATTACTCCCAGAGCAATCATCTGCTCAGTTTCCTCCCTTACAACTTGTCGTTTCGCATGGGGCAAGGGGTAGGGTTTCCGCTGCACTGGTCGGTCGTCCACCATCTTTAACCCGAACTCGACAAGCGCCGTCCTCCCGGGTTTTTCTGTTAACACGTCGGAATACCCGGCCATCAAGGTCTCTATCTCGTCCCGCTGGCCTTCAGTTAACATGGGTCACACTCCACGTCCGACGGAGTCTCGACCCTCGTTAATGGACAGCTCGGGACAGTGTTGGCACTTTCCGTATCGCCTTCGGCATCCTCGGTGACTATCGTGGCGACAACAAAATCGCTTACGGTCTCCCTTTCCCGGTACCTCTTGAGCAAATTGGCATGGTACAATTTCTCTTTCGTCGGTAGCCGTATCCGGTAGTTTTGACCTCCGACCTTCTCGGTGACGACGTATGGACCCCTCCAGGAAACTTGCAACTTGTTGTGTTCCTGGGGCAACAACAACAACACCTTATCCCCTACCTCAAACTGACGGGGTTTCGCGCGCTTATTGTAATTTTTCGCCTGCTGTGCCTTAGCTCGTTTGAGATTATCTTGCGCGAGAGAACAAACCTCTTCCAGTTTGTTGCGCAAGTCCGCGACGTACTGGTAGGTAGTGCGTACTTCCTCTACAGCGTGGTCGTCTGTCCACAGCTGTCTCAGTACGGCGATTGGGCCGCGTACGGTCCTCCCGTACAAGAGTTCAAAGGGAGAGAACCCCAAACTCGCTTGTGGTACTTCCCGGTATTCGAAAAGCATGGCTGAAATATACCGGTCCCAATCCTTGGGGCGGCCTTCGCACAATTTCTTGAGCGTGTGCTTTAGAGTCCCATTAAACCGTTCGACCAATCCGTTACATTGGGGGTGATACGGTGTGGTCGTGAGGTGCTTAATTGACATGAGACGATTCACCTCCGCCATCACACGACTCATGAATTGTGTCCCTTGATCGGTCAAGATCTCGTCGGGCACTCCAACTCTTGACCAGATTGCAAACAGAGCTTCCGCGACGGTTTCCGTGTCAATATTACGCAATGCTACGGCCTCCGGATAGCGTGTAGCATAGTCGACGACCGTTAAAATATACCGATTTCCGTGCGCAGACGCGGGTTTTATCGGTCCGATTAAATCCATGGCGACCCGCCTAAATGGTTCATCCATAAGGGGCGTACTCCCCAAGGGAATGGGTCGATGATCCGTTTTCGGTTCCATTCTCTGGCATTTGTCACAGGAGAGACAGAACCGTTTTACGTCTCCCTGGACCCCTGGCCAGTAAAACTCTTTTACAAGACGGTCACGTGTCTTAGCAATTCCCATGTGTCCACCCATGAGACTTTCGTGTGCAAGCTTCAGCACTTCACAACGCTTTTCCTTTGGCACGACGACTTGCTTAAAGTGTTCGTTGTGTTTCATGGCGTGGCGATACAAGATTCCCTTCTTGTAGACAAACTTCACCGCGCCGTTCGGAGTTTCCCTTTCCGTTCCTGCTTCTGCGTGTTTATGCAACTGCGCCAGAGTTGCGTCTTCCTGTTGCAGCTTCCTCAACTCCGCTGGAAGAACATTACTAACCAGTGTCGATGTGACTTGGATCGGCTTCGGTTTCGGCTGTCGACTCATGGCCCTGGTCTCAACAGCACTCACTGGCATAGGTGTGCAGGTTTCGGGGTTCGGCTGGGGTAACACATAACGGCATCCCAATATGACGTCATGTGATAGTCCCTCCAAGCAAGCAGCTGCAATTTTCCCCTTCACGTATGGTGAATCGAGGTCAATGACAGCTACTGGTAATGAGTCACGCGCGCAGTTCGCGTACTGAACTTCTATTACCTCCCCTGTATAGTCCTCTGGCTTGACATACTTCTTGCCGACAAGCGCGGGGACGCTGCACCCAGTGTCATACAAGATGGTGGCACCTTCACCATTGACAGTTGCGGCCGCAAGGTTGGCTGGGTTGCGACTCGCTTCCGGCACGCACTCCTTCCTAACAACGACATTCACCTGGGTCTGCCTGCCCTTCGGACAGTCCCTGGCAAAATGCCCCAGGCGCTTGCAGTTAAAACACGTCGGCGGCCCTCGCCGACTTGCAAGTCCTGGTTTCGTGGGTGAGGCCTGTCCAGGTCGATAGGTAGCATCCCTACCTGTAGGTGCCCCTCCGACCTTCCCGTCGCCCTGACGGTTGCGGACAGCCGGCTCAACCTCCCCCATACGACGCGACTCAGAGGGTCGGGGTCGATCCGCGCCCCCGGAACCTCCACTCTTCGAGTGCGCCTGCTCGTATCGCTCCGCCATGTTAGCGATCTCTTCGAGCGTCCGGTGTTCTCTTTCGGCTAAGAAGACTGTCAATTCGCGACGGTAAGTACCCAGGACATGCTCCTTGAGTATTACCTCGCGTAGCCCGTCGTACGTGCGTTCGACTTCAGCCATTTTCATCCACTTCTTAAATAAACCTCGAACACGGTTGTGGAATTGAGAGTGGGTCTCGGTTACCTTTTTCGCTGAGTCCCGAAAATGTTTCCGGTAAGTCTCGGCGGTCAGCCGATAATGGCAGAGAAGGGCCTTCTTGAGGGCATTGTAGTCATCAGCCTCTTCTGCAGCTAAGCCGTGGTAGACTTCCCGAGCTGCACCTTGCAAAAAGGCTGAGACATTAATGGCCCAGTGCTGTTCAGGGACCTGATGAGCGTGTGCGAGTTTCTCGAACTGCACGAGAAAATCGTCAATAGCCTCCTCCCTGTCATTGAAGCGTGGCATGTTGATCTGGACCATCCGGTGGTCGATGAATGGTCGGCCGGTCGTTCCAGAGCTTGTACTGGCGTCGTCCCGTCCGTTGGTCCTAGCTTCAACTCTCACCTTTTCCATCTCCAGAGTGTGGGCGAGTCTGGCTAGCTCTTGGTCTGCAGCTATCTTGGCTAGCTCCTGTTCCGCTGTTATCTTGGCTAGCTCCTGTTCCGCTGTTATCTTGGCTAGCTCCAGCTGTCTTTGTGTTTCTCTGTCTGCTGCTATCTTGGCTAGCTCCAGCTCTCGGTCCGCTGCTTTCTTGGCTAGCTCCATCTCTCTGTCCGCTGCTTTTTCGGCCTTCCATTCCTTGATCCTTTCTTCTATAAAGGCCGCCAGGCGATCTCCCTCATATCCGAGCTCTTCAGACCCCATAGCTCGATATTCCTTTATCATTTGCCTTTCGGTGGCCATTATAACTAATGTAAAGTGATACCTTGTCTCAATATTCTAACAAGACACAGCTACTTGTAATACAAGTTTAAATACTTACCTGTCGATAGCAACTAATTTCGTTCAGGTAAGATATTTGTTCGATATCTGCTCCACCAGTACTGCTAGTAATGGAAGGTTTACAAAGCATGCACATATGACAATAAAATGCAAGATGAGAAAGTCATAAAACAAATACAAAGAATGGAAAATATCTCACACTGTTCCCTAATACTCCTACAAATAACTTTAGGTCCTAAAATAATATGTCTAATTCATATCCCGGACGAAGCGCCCACTGTGAAGTGTCGTTTAGTAGGGGTGGGGTTCTTCCTATAGACTTGAAAGAATTATGAGGAAGTTCCCCTGGTCCGCATTCAGAATGTTTACTTCTGGACAATATATTATATATGGCTACGAGCCCCCAGTCAGCAATGCCGACAGTTAAATTAATAGAAATACAAAGATGAAATTTAACAACAATTTAATAAATGAAAATTTTAAAGATATTAATCAGTCAATGTCACTCTTGACCCAATGATCCCTAGATCATCATTTGATTTCAGTGTGAGGAATATTTTCCCTTCTTGAGTGTTACTCATCTAAATAAGTCTCCTTTCGTCTTTCTCTCCTTCCGATTCCTCTACTTCCGTTTCCTCTTCTATCTCTACTTCCGTTTCCTCTTCTATCTCTACTTCCGTTTCCTCTTCGACGGTATCTCTTGAGGTCACCCTAAATTCACTCGGTATCTCTCAAATTCACTCGGAATTCTTTCCACGTCATCCAGATTTCCCCCGCCGGAATTCTCTCAACGTCACCCGAAATTCTCTCAACGTCACCCGAAATTTCCTCAACGTCACCCGAAATTTCCCCGGAATTCTCTTCAACGTCACCCGAAAGCTTCCTGTTGAAAGGTATAATGCATTAGCATATGGTGATGAATATTACCTCACACTAAGTCACTGAATTGAACCATCAGTTTAAGGCGGGACATTTTTGGTCACGCATGCGCACACATCGAAATCCCATACACTTCCGCCGCTTACAAAATGGCGCCACAACACAATCTCACAAAGAATTCAAACATCTACATACTGAGCCCTATCAGTATATACATACAAATATTTCAAATATCATTGTATTATAATATTACTACTATTAGTAATATGACTATCTATATATTTATATATATGTCCTACACAAGCGTACCGAATCCACAATATTCA
This sequence comes from Unio pictorum, assembly GCA_030141615.1. Taxonomy (NCBI): domain Eukaryota; kingdom Metazoa; phylum Mollusca; class Bivalvia; order Unionida; family Unionidae; genus Unio; species Unio pictorum. The sequence continues at coordinate 8,728,164 of JARLTB010000101.1, read as the reverse complement.
CATTCAAATTGCAATAACGGAAATCCGTTAACTCAATGGCAAACTATATCATTACGTAAACAAAGTGCTAGTCTACCATAATATACCTACACAAAGAATTATAATATTAATTCTTATAGCGGCTAGCAAACAATACAATTCTTCACGAATACAAATCGTCCTTTCAAAAGGGCGTAAACGTAATAATGCACGAAATAATATGCACACATATTACTAACAAAAGAGCAACATTTTACCTCACAAAATAAGGGGTAATATAATATCATGAAGAAGATGCAACGAATTTACATCATAATCAATTGCAAGCAAAGGTACTAACGAACATCACGAAAGATGCAAAATATTAATATCATAATTAACTATTCATACTACAATACAAGTAAAATGAATATACATACGAGAATCCTTCCATTCCGCAGACGTGTCAAGCAGAAATCAAACAAAAATCACACTGACCTTTGAAGCTATCTTAAGATTTAAGCTATCTTAAGATTTCTTTGATTTCCAAAATCTGAGTCTGCCACCAATTTTCGTCTGGCCGTACGGAGTTCTATCTCTTCTCAATTCTTATTGGAGCGAACTGACTAATTCCTACTAAACATTGGGTTTTATCTAAAACTTTTCGAATAAAGTCCCACCCACATCGCATTTCGATTGGAGGGCGATCGACTCTGGTCAGTCGTTCGACTGTCAATCATCCGAATGTCTGTCTGTGTGCCTATCAATTGTTACAGTCTTCTTATTTAGCGCTGTCCTGTCCTTTGATGTGGTTACGTCACCCGTCCGCGATGGACACAGTCTCCTCTCCCCTCGAGAGCTAACAAAGACCATCTTACGTAAGGGGATTAGCTAACTTTTAGAACAATTGGAAACATCACAGCTAGGTCAAGCAGACCTACAATTTATACATGTACAAGGCCAGTCAGAATCACAAGTTATAGTAACTTATACCTACATACAAGGGGTTGGGGTAAAATCGTCACACCGCGGGAACTCTGTTAATACGACAATGTGAAAAAACTACGGATCAACGTACAATAATAATTACAAAGATAAAAACTGAAATGAAATTCCATCACTATGATATACTCTTATACACAAATAAAATTAAAAACAATAATTTATATAATGAAGTAATAGCATACATATCGTATGTATATGAAAAAAGAAGACTAGCGAAATGGATACCAGAAAAATAACGGTTATTTTAGAGGCAATCTTGAAGCTCGCTGTTTTAGAGGCATTTTTTTTTTTTTTCTTTAAAGGAACACTAAAATATAAAAACTATAATAGTGAAGAGTAACTATACACAATCTTATCCAGAAACCATAAAAATAAGATCAGATACAGTATATACATATGCGACCCTGTATTTGAGCCATAGAAACACACCAAACTATATACATTATATATAACTGCGGCAAAAGCGCGCCAAAATTAAAATTTTTAATAACAAGGTAAACATTCAAAGTCAGTTAAAGTGCGCCATTTGCACACGAAAAACGGCTGAAGATTTTCGGCTTTGAAAACAAGACAAATGTATTTATTTTGAAAGAACTATATTTGAACAATTAGAAAACACAAAAGGTAGCTCTTGAATAACAAATTCACACCAAGAAAAACATGAATATACATGTGGGGGTATTTTGGATGGTGAATTACGTTACTTCTTACTACTGTAATCATATCAAATCTATTTTATCGTAAAAAGAACCACAATTGCGTATAAAACACATATATATGATAGATATATGCTTGATTTACCAAATAAAACATTTAAGAAACAATACACTAACCAACTCTAAAACATATCGGTCAACTCATTTATACTTAAACAATAAAAAGGAAAATAGATGCTTTTAAGAAAAAAATGGCTATTTTTCAATGTTGATACCCTTTTATTTTAAAGTCTAAAGACCATTTAATTAAATCTGTGCATTTGTTAACCATTTAAGATAATACTTAACAATTAATATGACTTGAAACTTTACCAAACAGATATTTATTAGACTTTACAGAAGTAGTACTATTTGTAACGTAGTTCACAAAAGTCCATAAAATATATATCCTTGTTATTTATGTTTAAACTGGAAACATTGTAGAAAAAAAGAAATTTTGGGTTATGATTATTTTTTGTTACAATGATTTGCAATATCTTTGCAACTATATTAACACATAAAACATAAAATCTTTTAAAATGTTACATTAAATTCCCAACGCGAAGAAATATTAAAAAAATCCCAAGTTTCACAAATGAAATTGTGCTGTTCACAACGGTTTGAACAAAGATAAACAATGGGCTATGATCATTTTACACCATTAAATGTTTTGGAACAAATGATTGTGTACTCAATACTATTATATTGCTTGTATAAAACACAAATGATGCTGTAACGTAATTCACTAACGTTTTACTGCACATGGTCGCTTCAGTATATATCCTGTTGCATGTTCATGATGTACAGTCAAAGTCTGTCAAATAGATTTCTGACCTTCTCAAGGTCTCGTCCTGAGAATTTAAACATATTGCGGGTCTTTCCTTGCTTTATCGGCTCATCCAATGAGCACAATACGTTGGAACTTGGTATCCAAATCTGATCTGGTTTCGCAGGCCATTTGAAAGAGTTTTTTCCAGCCACCATGAAATTAATATTATATTCCTGGTCGTCTTCGTCGTATTCTAAAACTTGTCCAACGTACCACCTGCTTTCATAAATCGCTGCTACGTATGTGTTGACTTGATAAAGTTCATCTGTGTTTATTTTATTGCATTCCATTAATTATGTAGCCTGCTGTTCACTTTCATCATGTCCTGTTTGTTGTTTGTTCAGCTTCTGAAGTTTGGACTATGTTGGTTTCGCTCATCTGATGTACTGTCCATCCATCACATGCTGGTACTGGTTGACCGTCGACGAAACACTTATCACAAAAGCATGACGTATTCCTCACAGCAATGCTGCCTTCTCCAAGTGGAATAACTGCATCTACCTGTATAGTACCCTTCACTTGCTTTCCGACAAGATTCGAGAGTTCTTCATGGGCTTCTGTACATTGAGACTTTGGGACAAATATGTACTTAAGTGCGCTATTTTCCTGTGTTTTCCCCCATTGGAAAAAATCATCTGCTGACTGAATTATTGCCGAGTGTCTTTTGACGGCCATATCAGCTAGTCGTTTGGCAGTACCCCCGACCCCGTCACAGGGGCCTTTCACGTGTCCAGCTTCAAAGTATAACCAGGAAGCTTAAATACCGGGAAAGATCGTATCATGATGTGCTACTATAGAAAAAATCTGCTTGTTTCTATACTATGACGTAGGCAAGTCCGTCATATAGTGAACCATTTCAACATTCTGTAATACAGCTTTCACTTCTTTTACAACATGCTTCATGATTGCAAAGACTGTCGATGAAGTGTGAGACAACTCATCAGATACTACTACTAGTGATTTATGCTTTACCTTTACCTCATCTTCTTTATCCTTGGTATAAATTACAACTGGATGCAACGTGACAGCATTCTTATCAAAATATGCTGACTGGATTTCTTCCGCAAACCTGCAAGTATAATTTTCTGAGAAATCCATATGACATATGGCATGTGTTGTCGGCAGTATGTCTTTCAAACGTCTTGACTGACCGTATTGTTCTTTGACTCTGTGAATATGTTTCCTAAATTATGTCAGTTCTGATCTCAAAAGTGCAACAAAGTCTGTCTTACTTTTCTCCACTGATACTATTTGCATTCTTTTAAAGAACTTTCCGTTTTTCTCAACGTCTACCCTCTTCCATTCTGAAAACTTGATCTTTTCTTCGCTGATACTTTCTATTCTTTCGACGACCTTTGCTCAACGTAAACATCTGGATTTTCGGAGGTCGGAATGCCCAAACTTTTAAGTGCCTTTAACTTTAAAACCATGTTACGGTGTCGTTGACATAAACATGTCTTTCTGTTGCTAAATTTGACAACGCTAATATGTTTAGGTCTCATTCTTCTAAATGTTGTCAAGCTTATCTTTGTGTCGCTGTTTTCCGCTAAAAACTTTCTGTGCAAGTTATAAATATAATCATTCAATGTTCTTTTCTGTTGGTGTTCGTCTCCTCTATTGGCATCTTTCTTCCCTGGCAGACATGTGCTGTTATCATCCCTCTCCATAAACAGCCTAACTCTTGTCCTCATTGATTGTCGTTCAGCATTAAGTCGCTGTTTTTTAATGCTCTTTCCTACCCTTGCTTTAAGCAACTGTTTTCTATGTACTCCAAGACTTCGGCTAATCTGCCTGCCCATTCTGTATCGGTGAATAAGTTTACCACACATAACTCCCAATGTTGTTCTTATTTTAGCTTTTCCTTTCAATCTCTGTTGAAATATGCAAATCATTAGATGTTGGTGAATTACGTTACACAATAGTGAATTACGTTACACTAAACTGTGTCCCTTCACGTGACGTAAATACAAATGGAATCAATATTCCTTGTTCACAGTTCTTCGGTATATGATATATTTTGTCGTTTTATAATGATTTTCGCTGACAATTGATGTTATATACTAAGTGTTCTTCTTGTTAAATAAATGTGTACTTACGAGTGATGGTAATGTTTACACCAGAAAATGTTTTAAATGACTCCCGCTTGGCAACTTCCGTTTTTCAATAAACGCCCGTATGTTAGGCTATGTCAGAAAATAATGTTTCCAGGTAATTTGTTCCTAGGAAATAGTTTTAAACCATGTTTACTGAATATACCGTAACGTAATTCACCGCAACGTAATTCACGGACATAAGCATTTTCAAATATATGAGAAATGTTACAACAGCTAAAAGCAATGTTTATATGGCAATTATGGTTAACATAAGTGTGTTTATAACTCACAGTGTTTGACGCATATACCATATACTTATTATGAGGTAGGTACCGTAACGTAATTCACAATTAAATGCAAAAAAAAGTAAAAATGGAAATCAAAGACTGTTTTTTAGGACAAAATTATTCCTACACCTTTAAATCATGATTTATAAATATTTCGAAGCATTAATGTACATATTTGTTCTGGTACCATTACTGTATTAATCAAATATGTTTGCAATACGGCTATCATAAAATTGTAACGTAATTCACAGCATTTTATGGGACACAAATAATTTTTTTTTTTTTAAATTCCAAATATACTGACATAAAAACAAAACATACTGACATACATCGCATAAACACATAAATAACTCAAAAATTTAGAACATTTTGATTTTTTTTTTTCTAAATGTACAAAAAGAGAAAAACAGTAAGAAACAACTCAATGATTCGAAATAAGCTGTCCAACACAAACATGCAAAAACGATGGATAAGTGAAAATGCATGAACACGAAAAAAAAAATGACTTCTGGCAAAGTCACTTCGCGAAAACAAATTTAAAACTCTGAAAAAGAAAAACAATAGAAAAAGGAAAGGAAAGGAAATAACCCCAGCGTTTTTATGATGTTAAGGGGTGAGAATACAATCCTTGTTAAAAGAGTGGACTGCGAAGGAAACCAGGACTCTCTGAAACTCCAAAAAGAGAGGAAAATACCCAAAATCCAAAAAGATAGAGGGTAGGGAGTACCATCGGACCACTCTTTTTGGATTAAAAAAAAAACTATATCACATGAAGAAAGAAAACCAAGAATAACCCTTATAAACAATATTTTATAGTAATAAAAGGGAAATACACAAAACAAAACTGACATATTATAGCATACATGGGTGGACAAGGAAACAATACACAAAAAATAGACATACTTAGAAAAAAAAACAAGGGTGTTACCCAAAAACTCAAACCAGCTAAATGTGCCGGAGAGAGTTAAAGGGTATCAACAGATACAAAAAACAATGCACATTATGTACGCTGTATCAATGATATACCACCACTCGCTGTATACCCTTTTCATTAAAAGGAAACTTGGCAGTTTCCTTTAAATAAAAAATATATACAGCTGTATATCATTGATACAGCACATTATATATATCTATATATATATATATATATATATATATATATATATATATATATATATATATATATATATATATATATATATATAGATATATATATATCTATATATATATATATATATATATATATATATATATATATATATATATATATATATATATATATATATATATAATGTATGCTGTATCGGTGTACTATCGATATACCACGAGATGTATACCTTTTTCATCAAAATGAATAGAGGCTTGGCTTGTTTCGTTCATAGGAAACTGTTCTAGAACGTGTGGTATATCAAATATACATTGACATATATTTTATTTATATCACATACAAAATTACAAGTACTTGCATTTTCGATGCAGTTAAGTTTGACGACAAGCAACTATATATTTACGAAATAAATTAACTCTGCACATCATGATTTACTACTTGAACTTAATGGCTGCAAGAAAATGAGAGAGAGAGAGAGAGAGAGAGAGAGAGAGAGAGAGAGAGAGAGAGAGAGAGAGAGAGAGAGAGAGAGTGTGTGTGTGTGTGTGTGGGAGGGGTGGGGGTGGGGGTGGGAGGCAGATATATTTAGATGAAATTCTGCAATATGTTTAATTCATTTTGTAGATGGGGATTGATATTTTTTTAATTATTGTATTATAACGTCAATGATTAATCAGTGGAAATGCATCACAGTTTTTATCAAATCTAGACGCAATGGCTTACTAAAAATATACAACTTAATGTTGAAACATTTATAAATACGTATTACTGCGCCATGGGACGATCACAGTTTGATATGCTAATTCTATTCTATTCTATTCTATTCTATTCTATTCTATTCTATTCTATTCTATTCTATTCTATCTATCTATCTATCTATCTATCTATCTATCTATCTATCTATCTATCTGTCTGTCTGTCTGTCTGTCTGTCTGTCTGTCCACTGACCTATATATTTATCTATCCCTCTGTCTGTCTGTTTGCATTTGTTCAAACCCAAAAGCAAACCTGAACATTTAAATAGGAAAACAAAATTGGACCCATGTAAATAATGCAAGTTTGTAACGAACTTCAGTTACTTAAATGGCAAGCCAATGTTGTTTTTTTTTTTCCTATAGAGTTTAACCGTCATAACACAGAATGGCAAGGCCCGAAACCCTATTTTAATATGCCCGAGGGCAGAGAAGATCTTGGGATAGATCGTGTACCCTAAATTCACCATACCTCAATGTCCTAATGGCCTGGTAAGTCTTAAGAGCTGCATGGTGCGACGTCTCAGCCAACTGTATACTGAAAAATGCAAGCAATGGGTGAAGATTGTTGACATACATTTCCTAACATTAGATAACTGGAAATTTCGATAGCTGAACTAGTTTATGTTTCTTTTTTGTAGGATCTTGTTCTTATGTATGACAGCACTGATTTAATCTCTTTTCTGCGAAATATTTTCCTTTGATAACGACTGGCTCAAGATTTTAACTTTAGACAGATGGATCGTAATCGTCTGAAAATCAGCAAAATTCTCTATTATCATCCAGGTTTACATTTTTCTGCATCTTCATTTTACGGGGGAAAAAAACTGTACAGAAAGAAAGAAAAAAAACTGTACAGAAAGAAAGAAAAATAAAACAGTGACCACAATATGTCTGAATAATTTGCAAATTTTAAAGTAGTGAAGGTGAGCTTCAAAAATGGAGAGGCTGAACGAGATTGTCTAACGTATGTTTTTTACATTTACACTTAGGTATAGCTCAAATTAAAATTTTCAATATCAATTAGCTCCGTGAAAAAACAGGAAACACTTCTCGAGTCTTGAATGATGAAGTGTGCATGAAACACACACACACACACACACATATATATATATATATATATATATATATATATATATATATATATATATATATATATATATAACAAAGACTTGTGCCATATGCGAACAAATGTAAATCTTAAACTGTGGTCCGGAGAGCGACAGAGAGGGAGAGAGAATGACCGTTATCGATTCTTACGTGCTTCTTTTTGACAACAGAATTTAATACAGCATGCTAAACTGGCGAGAGCGACAACGGAAGTTATCGCAATGATGCTGGGGACAATGATCTGGTTAAATGTGTCTGCTGGTACTGTAAATCAAGAAGAGGTTGAATTATGACTTTTCAGTTCTACAGACATTAAACTGATTATGTATATAATTACTTCCCAATGTTTTTACTCTCCCATATTTTATGTGTACTTTTCTTTTGTGCCTTTCCTTATTTTTCTCTATGGTGTACTAGACAGTGGCGTCACTAGGGTTGGTGTCACCCGGTGCGGTAACTAATGGTGTCACCCCCATGGACCACCTTCTGTAACATACCATACAAAAACTTTATAGACAGTTATTTTGGTGTCACCCCCTCTGATGGTGTCACCCAATAGAGGTCCGCACGCCCCTAGCGACGCCACTGTGATCGGTTATCCGCTTATGAAATCTGACTAGACCGAGCAGTGTGTGCTCTGTAAAATTTGCAATTTTTCATTTGGTGTCACCCCTCTGAGATGGTGTCACCCAGTGCGGTCCGCACCCCCCGCACCCCCATAGCGACGCCACTGGTACTAGACCGTTATTCTCTTCAATTAGTTACAAGAGTTATGTTCTTTGCAATATGTCATACATCATTCGAGGTTAAAGTACAATAGGTTCATTCGAAGGGAACAAAGTCAATGAGAAAGCACGAAAGCATAAAATATGCCAAGACTCTGATTTCGTTATAGACAGAAAAGATTTCATTTAATACAATACATTCTGCTTTATTTCAACCTGTAATTGCGGAACATTTTTATTCGAAATGACCTTTGACCTCTGAAGCTCTACAATGCAAGTTTGGTAGTTATGGGTGTCAATGTGTAGATCCATGTATTATGTACGCTATGATGTGTTGAAACAGATAGGATTATTCACGGTTTAAATCTAATAGACACAGAGGAAATTGAGAATAAAGCTTCTGAATTCTAAGTTGAAAGAAATTAATATCACTGGTACAAGCGATAAACAAAATTGAGGATATTTGCTTGAAACGAGTGAAATAACGAATATATTTCATCGAGTGGATGAAAAACTCAGTATTTTCACGAGTGGCGAAGCCACGAGTGAAAATTCTAGAGTTTTTATCCAAGAGATGAAATGTATCCATTATTCACTCATTTCAAGCAAATATTCTTTTTATTTTATGCTCACATACGTTGGCTACCTCAAATCTGTTCTTTCACTCGTTTATTCACTCGTTTCAAGCAAATATTCTGACCCAAAAATGTAGTTCCTGTAGTGAAAAAATATTGTTATTTTTTCACTATTATTTTTTCACTGCAGTGAAATATCAATATTATTTTAACTAGAAAATCAAGTAATTCACTGCTGAGCATAAAATAAAATGGGCTATTTAACAGCTAAGCTCTATAAGAATCATAGAATGTTTCCGATCTTCTCAACGATCTAAAAGGATTTCCAATCAAATCGCAATATACCTTTAACTTCCTGAACCAGGTGAATGTTCTTATGTTGAAGTGTTTCGCCTATACATTCTCCAAATGTTTAAAATAAAAATATATTTTCTCTTTGTAACAATAAAAGATTTTCTTTTGCAGAGGTTTCCGATTTCTGAACATTTGCAATTCATTATTCTTTTCTATGCTCAACTGAATTTGTTACATAAGATGTGTAATCAGAAAAATGAAAATAAACTTTGAAACTCTGGAGGCAGGAAAAATAGTTTACGATACCTTCTTCACAGTTATCCCCAATGAAACCTTCATGACAAATGCAGGTGTACTTGCTAACACGGTCCTGGCATGTACCATTGTTTAAACATGGACTTGAAGCGCATTCATCTACATCTAGAACGAAAAGAGAAAAGGCAAGAATTGACGTTTTTAAATCTAACACCATTATTTGTACTCTGTAATGACATGATGACTACTGCAGATGCATTTTTCGCGGAACACATTCTTCACAGTTATGCTACATCGTCCTACCTGTTATGCTTGCTTAAAATAATCACTGAAACAGATTTTACTCGACATCTTGTGACACAGGCTGCTTTACGTCCGTGAAACTTTCCATTTTAATGATTTGTAAAAGTTGTACATTGAAGCACCACAAGTGAATTTGACCAAAACAAATGTAGATCACTGAAACAAAGTATACGTGCGAGACCTTTTGAAATAATTTAAAGTTTAAGACTGTTTTTGGATCACTTGTCCAGTACTCAGCGTTATCTGATATGGTAAACGGCATCATGCTTCCTGCAACCATTCCTCATTCTATTCTTCTTTGTGTCATGTATGCTAGCATATTTTGAATTCACAATAAGACGTCCAGTTGACCTGGGATTCGTGGGTTGAGAATTTATGTTTTTATTATATATAAAATATTTGTTTACAACAAACTAAATTATATTATGTAATATTTACTTTTTGTTGAGTCATTTACAGGTAGCATTGTAGAGCCTTTTTTATATAAAGTTTATACCTATGATATTATTTGAGAGTAGATGATGTACAAGTATGGCTAAATGGAAAAGGTCGAACTCTAGATGAAATTAAAATTATGGCGCGAAGATTTTGCACTTAATTGTCGATAAATTCGAGATATATCTCAAAATTAAAATTGTAAATTACGCGATATGTCCAAGATCTATCACTCAATTAACATTATCAGTCACCTGATTATTCCATGATCTTTCACTTGAATAACCATCCTTACCACGCAATAACTCCAAGATATATCACTTGATTGACCTGATTATTCAGGACGTTTAAACATATTTTGCTGAAACTATAATACATTGATAACTGGAGCTAATTATTAGGCCAGCATTGCTATGAGTTTTCGAAGTTTAAATGTATCTAATACAAAATTAGAAAATGGTTTCCAATATTAATTCATTCAAGTAGCTTGTGAAAAAAATTGCATCGTGTAATAGAAAAATGAAATTACAAGAAGGTCAGGTTTTTCATGTCTAACCAGCTATCAAGCATTCCCGTAAAATGTAAAACCTTTATCTCAAGGACACAGGGGGGCAAGAAGGTGTGCCTCAGAATTAATTGTCGTTGCTTCTTAATGATCAAAGTCAAGCAAGAAGAAAATCCGAACAAGACGTTTAGCAAATATAACCAAAGAAAACCTCCAACCAAAATGTATCTCCCATTTTCTTAGACTGTGGCCTTGATCTCAAAGCAAAAAGGGCCAGGAAGGATGTCATGGAATGTCTTAACTTCATAATGAGTGGTTATAAATATGGATAATGCACCAAAGTCTCGTGAACTTGATCCGATTCCGACATCACTGCTGCCTGAGTGCTTAGACCCAATATTGTCTTCACTAACTGATGTTATTAATATCTCTCTCTCTCATCAGGGAAATTCCCATCATTTTTCAAAACTGCCATCGTAAAGCCACTGCAGAACAAACCAACACTGGACCATAACGATTTAAAGAACTACCGCCCAATTTCTAATCTCCATTTCATATAAAAAAAATCTTAGAAAAGGTTGTTCTAACTCAACTTGTATCTCATTTGAGTTCAAACAGTCATTTTAGCAATGTACAGTCTGCATATCGCCCTTGCCACAGTACGGAAACTACTCTTCTGAAAGTATTTAGTGACATTCTCTCTGCTTTGAATAGTGGAAAGATTACAGTCCTCACTCTCCTGTATTTATCTGCAGCATTTGACACAATAGACCATGATATATTACTTCACCGTCCCCAGCATGCATTTGGCATTCAGAATATAGCCTTATAGTGGTTCAAGTCCTACTTAGCTAACAGGACACAAATTATATTTGCAAATGGAATACACTCCAGCCCAGTTGACGTATGTTTTGGTGTTGCACATGGATCTGTTCTTGGACCTGTTCTCTTCATTCTGTATACTCAGCCGCTCTCAAGTGTCATAGATCATCACCTAGCATCGCACCAATTGTATGCTGATGACACCCAAATATACAAGTCTAGCCACCCAACTGAAGTTGATGCTACCATCCATGGAGTAGAGAAGTACATTTCTGATGTGAAATCATGGATGACATATAACAAGCTGCAGATGAATGATGATAAAACTGAGGCTATTCTGATCACAACACAAAGACTTTCTCATTCACATCCTTTACCTCAGACAATAAATATCAGCAACACCAACATTAAATTCTCACAGTCAGTACAGAACCTAGGCGTTACTCTAGACAGTACTCTCACATTGCACCAACATGTCATAAACATATGCAAGGCTGCATATCTTGAATTGAGACGCATCAGTTCCATTCGTAAATATCTTTCATCTGATGCCACTAAAACACTCATTTCAAGACTGGATTATTGTAACTCAGTTATGTCTGGTTCGTCACAATATTTACTCCAGAAACTTCAAAAATTTCAAAACACAGCTGCACGGATCATCTTTAGAGTACCTCGATCAGAGAACACCTCACCACTGCTCTCTAACCTACACTGTCTATCGATTCGATACAGAAACAAACACAAAATTTGTTCTCTGTGCTATTTTTCAATGACAGACTCCAGTCCAACATACCTATCCGGCCTCACCCATGTGTATACCCCAGCTAGATCCTAACGCTCTTCTTCTGATAATCATATACTCATTGTTCTCAAGGTGAAAACAAAGTCATATGGACAACGTTCGTTTGCACACCAGGGCCCGGCGACGTGGAACGAATTGCCCATTGAAATTAGACACAAAGACACAGTGGTACCTTTTAAGAGTGCTCTTAAGACTCGTCTGTTTCGACTGCAGGGACAAACTTAGCGACCTAATCATGTTTTGTATCTTATATGTTTTCAGCATGTTTTTATGTTTTGCAATTTCATTGTTTTAGTCATTTGTTGTTCTGTAATGAAGTCATCTCATTATTGATGGTGTAAGGCGCTTAGAGCTTCGTAAGATTAGGCGCTATACAAAGTCCTCATTATTATTATTATTATTATTATTATTATTATTATTATTATTATTATTATTATTATTATTATTACATCCATCAATGCATTTAGGAAATATATGCAAATGACGATCCATTTACCAAACCCTTAACATGTACGTATCTCACTTGACTTTACGACCACGGGGTCGATCTGTTATGTCATATAACGAAGTGTCTTCGCTAATTATGAGGTTTGCAAGTATGAAGATAATTAATCAACAAGTTCAGAAAATATAAATGAAAAAATAAATAAAACCTTTACGTAAAGTTTATATGACTCAAAACCTTGATCAAAAGGTAAATGAGATCAGTATACATCTCGATGAATATATTGTTACACCTTCATAATGATTCACGCCAAGCACTATGTGAATATATCAAGTGATGTAGTTTACTAGGACGCTGCCACCAGAAAGGTGTTATTTCACGCCTCACATCTGGGATATTGAATACAGTATTTTGATATTTTGGTTTTCTTACACGTAAATGTGTAACAGTAGTAGTGAATTTTCATGTCCTTTAAATGTGTAACTATAATAGTGACTTCTCATGTCCGTTAAATGTGTAACAGTAGTAGTAAATTCTCATCTCCGTTTGCAATACTGATCAGTTTTTAACAATAACAATGCACTTCTTTTTGGACTGAGAAAATCCACCATACACGTTTGTTATTTTTGGGAGGATGTGGTGTACAAAAATTCGAAAAGTGATGCTTTGGTAGTATATGCAGAAGTCATTCTCCTTAACTCGTGAACGATCCTGCTCCAATACATCGCAAACATATTCTACATATTATGCTTAAATATGATTCTGCTTTAGCGTTTCATAAGCTGAGATTGTACTCGGTAAAATGCAAAACTAGACGTACTGACTACATTGCGCCCTAGAGAACAACTCTTTTAGCTCAGGCTAAATAACTCATAACGTGCTACAGGAGCTAATATAAGTTGTCCAGAAAGCTTCATACATGTGGCAATAATAACTACCATCTGAATGCATATGATTACCTATTCTGGCAGCTGCAGCTAAACTATAACTTTGAACCAAAGTGACACATTATACTCAGTGATTAGGCAGATGACTAACGTCATTGTATTTATTTGTACGTGGTTCTTAAAGTGATTCAAGCGTACAAGTGCAGTACGCACGTATCAGATATTTGCAAACGAGATATCATTGAAATACTAGTCATTTAATAAGTAAATAAATAAATAAATCACACATTTCTTCCTAACTGGTAGTCTTTCAATGTAGAACTATCACGTGTCTTTAACGTTTTGGTGCTATATCGACCTTGACTAGCATGTTCCGATATTCACTGAGAGCGTAACGAGCGTTCAAATGTTCGAGAATATCTCACACACTTGGCAGCCCATATTAAAGCTTTTCCACAAAATAAAGTCATGTTGGTTTATGAGCACTTCACTTACAACGATGTCCTTTTTGGATGTCAGTGGAAGTCTGAACTTCCGTTTAAGATAATTAGTCTTATACTGATTTGCCAATTTATTTATTTTAGTAGCTAGTTAGTCGCACACAAATATGTTAATCTATGCTTTGATGTATCTTGTGTCCTTTCGGTTAAATGTTTATTATAGGAAGGAAATGCACGTTCAATGCAATCGTCCTTTACGTACTGAAAGGAAGGAAGGGCGGATTAAATCAAGGAAGACAGCTACGGTTAGTTGTCGGTGAGACTTATTCATTCGGGAGTATGCCGCTTAAACTCTTTCGCATCAGAGCGATTGAGAGGGACACATACACCGATCAATGCTATCGCCTGGACATACATCAGTTTAAATAGACACATGTCTTCGAATCAGTAAAACAACCACTAATAGTTCGATTTATATGAGTGGGTAGAGAGTGGATTGTAGTTTTGTAAACAAAGGATACACAATTATATCAATTTTGTTAAAGTGTATGGTTTCTGGACATGCTAAATAGTATTATGACTGCGGTGAAATTAATGCCCTTAATATGGAAATGACAGACTGCATAAAATGGTGCTTAATTGTCTTGTGTGAATGATAGAAAGCATATTTTTCTTTACTAAATTATGTTTCTCAGAGAATATTTATCCGTTCATATTGGTTAAGAATATGTGCCACTTACCTCGTGAAGCCAGCCCATGTGGAAGCGAGAAATCGTCTTTCCCCGTCTGTATCAATAGACAAAGGGCAATTACTCTTACCCATTACCTCTCCTTGGCGACACTAACGAGGAGGGTTTGGAGCATTTTAAGTAGTGTGATTGGGTAAGTGTTTTCAAAATAAATAAAATTAGCTTTCTCCTTCGAATACATTCCCCAATCACAATACATTAGAAGAATAAGTAATAGGAGGAGGAGGAGGAGATGCGGAGCATCCGACCTCTATCTCGGGCATCTTCGTAGGGAATAATAGCTGAATCCACTCCTCCATGCGAACGATAACCCGTTCTCCTAATTACATAAGCAACACAGCCTGGGGTCACTTGACCTGTGACGCTAGAGGATGGTTACTGAAATTGTTTCCTACAAACATTTTTCACCAGCGAATTCTGCTAACAGGCTAGGTTGATTGATCCAGTTGGATCTGTGAAACATCTGTGCTGCTGCAACTGGATCTTCCAGATTAGATGTTACCTCTGCGACGCCAAATCTCTGAGATGGGTGCTCGAAAAGGTTGATTTTGCATGACAGTCAACAAGTTCTATTATATCTCGGGTCGGAAAGCTGTGTTTGTCTTGTCGTCGATCATCAGATCCCACCCCATCCCACCCCACCCCGGAAGTGTGCAAGATTGAGTGAATAGCTGCTGAGACTGTGTCCGTTTTATATGTTGATAGATAGATTGTTTCATCAACATAGAAACTATCAAAACACGCTAAACAGGCAGAAGCAGTCGGTGCTCCCTGTTTAAGGACAAGGGGGCCCCTAGTGGCTGAATGATCTAAAGCGCTCACTGTTACGGATCACTCTCATCTCACCTCTGTCTGCGTTAGTGTCTTGGGTTCGGTCAATGTGGGTATGTGAGAGAACTTGCCAGTGGCTTCTCGTGGGTCGGTTGTTCTGTTCGTTTCTTTTCTTCTGGATTCTTCCTGTACAATTTATACTGGTTGCTATGTATAGACTATCTTGTGCTGGAAATGGCGTAAGCGCGACATCAACAACAACATAATTGTCAGACCTAATTTGGACCGTTTCTGCCTCAGAGTAATCTTTTCAGAAATGAAAGGGTTGACATCTTTTATTTCTAGGATGATGATGTACAGAGGACGTTTCCCTTGCTCACACGTGTCGCTGACGGTGGTGAAGGTCGACAACAGGAGGGCAACCCCACTGGCATCAGTATATACCGTTATTTGCGTCAGGCGACTGACATGATTTGCATATAAAGACGACCATGCGGGATAAATTTCAGCTGCCACATTGAATAAACTGACTCTCACTGAAGTCCAAGTCTTGATGGAAACCGAATCGATGAGTTCGACGATTTCGGAAACGCGAACACAAGGAAGCTGCATCAAAGTCCAGGTGATTACAAACACCATACCCAGACGGACAGATGGAGAAAGTTCTGAGATTGGCGGAGGTATGATTTTTACCAGTTCACTAAAATGCCTAGATGATCTAGAAAAGAAATAAGATCGTGTCTGCCAAGGAGCAGGAGAGAACTTACCATGTGTTTCTGTAGGAGTGTAAGCTGCCATCGCTGAAGATGACGTCGACGGGAACAGGCAATCGACGCAATCCATTCTCTGAGTAAAAGCACAGTAGCTGATATTGAGGCCAAGGAGAGGAACGGTGAACTGTTAAACTCTGAGGCGCTAAGCAAAATAAATAAATTAAGATGTTCGTTACACGGGGTGGATAAGGTGTGAATAATATGCGTCGGTCAGATCAAGACTGCAGCATATTCATTCCATCAAAACGGAGAAGAGGATAGAATTCTCCATCTACATCAGGAAATTAGTTGAGGGGACTCGAGTCGATGGTTGTTCTCAAGTTGATGCTTGCTTTCCGAAAAGAAACAGCCTTTTGTGAAATCATGGTATTGGAGCATTTACACAGCTCCACCACTTTCTTTTTTTATATCTCTGATTAGCGACCTTATCTCCTGTAGAAAGACATCCTTATCTCGATCCCTGAATGTATTTGTGAAGAGGAGAGAGGTGGAGAGGGAACATACAAACGGCTGTATTGTCGGGGAATGAGATGTACTGACGTGTGGTCTGTACAGCAGTGAAGTTAAACACTAGCGAAATCTGGCGGTGGCAAGGGGAAGTAATGGCCATGAGTTATTGCTCTTTCTTCAAAGATGCAGACATGGACAGATCATTTGTCATCTTTTAGTAGAGCTGGGTTCGCTAGGTAGCAGGCTAATATCCCTAACGTAATGTGATCGGTGAACGTATTCGAAAAAGAAACTCTCCCATTCTTCCTTCTGTCTCATTATAAAATCCTCAACCAGGGAGAATTTAGTGAAGGTAATGAACAAATTCTTGCAAATTTTTTTGGCTAAATTAAAATTAATATTATCTCGTGGAAGCATGACCTTCGCTTTTTGCAGCCGTTATACCGCAGCTCCTTGCATCCACCTCAGGCGCACCCAAATACATCGTGATTCTCATTTCAGCCATACTTAAACAGTGCTGCATTGATCAACTACGTTCGAACGCAGGCGCACCAAAATAATGTTTGTGACGTCACGCGTCGCTTTCCTGATTTGAAGTGAGACTGAGTAGAAACTGAATTTTGTAAAGCGATTTGAAATTGGAGAAACATTTCAATCCTTTTTGATCTGGCTTTAGGCTATAAATACAAGTACATTGTCTCAGGGTTTCACTAGTTCTTTGCAACTATCATGATGCATACCATGTTGACCAGTGTAGAGTCCAACACGCATATATGTTATTGTTAGGAGGCTCAACTACTTAAGGTCTTCAACTTTGGTAACACATCATTCACGACAGAATATTTTGAGACAGACGAGGACGCTTACGAAGTCGATCTATCTGGCATTATTACAGTTCGTTCAACATAGCGTCTTTTTTCTCTCGTCTGTAACTCCACACAGCATTTCGAATTTGACTCATCTGAAACTCAGTATATTTTCAGCTCAGCAATTTTAAATGTAGCAAAAAGTACCTAATTCGTTTCATGAGAAACATTTAAACGAATCGGGTACTTTTAGTTACATTTAATAACGCTGACTTGAAATTTTACTGAGTTTCAGATAAGGCAAATTATAAAGGTGTGTGAAAAGAAATAGAGAAGCTATCAACAAAGTCTATGCAAATATCTGGCTACAAAAATCCAAAATCTACCAAGAGCTACTTCAGAAATGTGTAATGTCAGATCTGCGTTCTTCAAACCTTGTGAACAACATTAATGTTTCCGGCTCAGTTGAATCAAACGTACAAATCATTTGGCAAATGAAAATTATTGCAGTTACCAATCGCAGCAATTCAGTCATCGGTCCAGGCGCTATTCCACAAACATATTTCCATGTGGCGTATCATAACAGTAATAATAGCAACATTTGCCATATTTCCAGGACAGAAAATATAAATTTCCAAGAAAATCATGACAATCGGCAATTAAATTTGATATTAATGCGCACATAGAGTCAACTTGTCACCAAACAGTTCTCGTTAACATATTCGCATTAATCCACATTTACCAATACTAACACGCGCATGATGCAATAATTGCACCACCGATACATTTTCTTTTCTTTTCCAATACGGATATATATTTATATATAGATTCTACTAGATAATATTATCCATATCTCCATTAAACAGTACATGACATGAGGACCTTTATCAAATAGTGAGAAGCAATAATAGTAGATGACTGAATCCGTATTTACTATATCTACTATAGTATAGCAAAAATGTGTGGTTATTTTAATTTGAATGTTTTAATGGAAACTGCTGGGTGAGAAAAATTATTTATGTTGGCGTCTGTACCAAAGCATGCAAATTTAAGTCCAAGCGTTACATGTTTTTGTCTCCCCAACATCTATTAATCTCAATGTAGTTATCTGTTGTGCGTAAAATGCTATATCGAATAGTTTGTTTTGGCTCTAATAAATACCTTTTATTCAACACAGATTGACCTACACATTTAAATGATTCATTGACACTATATTTTTCTATAAATTTTTACGTAGTACGTGCCATACTTGATATTTAGTTACCGAATCACCCACCCTGTTAATCATAGTCGTATGACAAATATCCCTTAAGTTCACACTTAGCGTTAGTGACCACTACCATTTGAGTTTATGACCAGACCACATTGGTGAGAAGACGTTTTTGTCTATACATTTGTCGTGGTCGTTTTAAAACTGTTATTAAAATGTTTTAAAACTGGTCAAGCTTTATTTATGCCAACGGGGATGAGAACTTCTACGGAACCAGGATATTGTTATATTTAACCTCAAGATAATTAAATTTTTGTAAACTAATAAAATTGCTATTAGTTCTTTTCTTTTTTTAAAAAAATATTACAAAATATATTTTTGAGCTATTTTTGGGTTAAATATTTATTACAAAAAAATATCCTTACCCAGAAAACTGAAACAGAAATGTAAAAGATTAAAACATCTATATTTATCATGGCAATGGATGGAAACACTCGTACCTGTTTGAAATTACCGTTACGTAGTTTACTAGTAGTTACAGTTAAATAGTTTCTGCTGTGTTGACTTCAAGCCAGAATGCCCATGTAATTGCCAAAGTGTGAAGATTACACGTAAATAACAGTGATAGGATGCTGCTCAAACGCTTGATTTCATCACAAATTTTGTGCATTAAAGATATAAATTAAAACATACCTGTTTCACAAAATGAACCGATAAATCCAAGTACACAACTGCACGAAGAAGAGTTAACATTGCCGATGCAAGAACCTCCATTTTGGCATGATGAACTGGGACATTCGTCAAGATCAGTTTCACAAGTTGCCCCCGTGTATCCATCTTTGCAGGCACACGAGAAATAGTTCACGTGATCCATGCATGTTCCGCTATTTTGACATGGTTTGCTTATGCATTCGTGTATCTCCGTGCCACATAAAGGTCCATTGTAACCTGGAACGCACTCACAAGTGAAATTGTTTGACTGATTTCTGCATGTTCCACCGTTTAAACATGAATTATTTAAACATTCGTTTGCATTTATTTCAATGAGTGGATTAGCACCTAGGCCATGGCAAGTGTAATAATTTATAAAATCCAGACACGTTGTCCCATTTTTGCACGGGTTACTTTCACATTCGTTAACATCTGTTTCACACAAAGTACCGGTGTAGCCATCAACACATCCGCATGAAAAATAGTTCACATGATCTGCGCAGATTCCGCCATTTCTACATGGATCACTTTGGCATTCATTACTTTCAGTTTCACACAGTATGCCACTATATCCGTCTACACATTCGCAGGTAAATCCGTTCAAGTAAACATGACACTTGGCACTATTTTTGCACGGAGAGCTTTGACATTGATCTACACTGGTTTCGCAGAATGCTCCTGTGTATCCATTTAAACAGTTGCAAACGAAATAATTTAGAAAGTCTTGGCACGTAGCATCGTTTTGGCAAGGGTTGCTCGTGCATTCGTTGATTTCTTCGGAACACGTCGACCCATTGTATCCAGGGACGCAATCACAAAGAAAACTATTCACTTGGTCTCGACAAGTGGCACCATTGTAACATGGATTGCTTGTGCATTCATCTAAGTCTATATGGATAAATATAAGGATATATTAATATTGCAGGTTTAATACATTGTAGATAATGCATTGAAAACTCAGAACAATAAATTCATTTATTATGTTAACGAAATATTTCACTTAATTTAACTTTATGCTCCATAGCATATGCATGATGTATTTAATTGTAATGCATTAACAAGGGGGCGTTTGCAATAATTGAATAAAGACGATACAAAGTCGCCTTATAGATATTTCATAAAGAAAGATAACGCATTTATATTCATGGAAACATTTAATGGATCGGAAAGGTGTAAACTTTAACTTAAATTAACATGAAACATTTAATCATTCCTGGAACATACTATTGTACCATCATTTGCCAATCGTCAGATAAAGAGACTTTCTTTCGAAAGGCACCTCCCTTTGGCATATTTTTTCAGCTAATAGAAAAACAAAATGTTCCAAGAAACGATCATGCTTGCATACGAAATCAGTTAAGAAAATAGATTCCTGCCCAGACGAACCGAAGTATTTGTTCACATGGCATTAGCACTAGATCATTCTATATTCATCTCACCCCCTGTCCACAATATTATTTTAAAGAATTAGAGGATTTGAAAGTTAGGGATGATACAATTCTCCAAATGATTGTTCAACTGATCATCCAGTTTGCTCAGAAATGTAATAAATGCAAAATTATTGATAATATATGTTGCAGAATGCCCAATTTACCGATATAACATGATTCATGATGTTGAATTATCACTAGTTTTCTCAATTAAACCAATCCAAGAAACACAGTACTTGCAGTACTTGTAAATAAATACACCATGATTACTTAGAGTGTCGCAAAAAGGATTAGAAAAACAAAACAAAGACCATAACAAAAAAAAAAACAAACAATGTACAAAACACATTAACATAAACATGTATATACCATCAACCAATGGGAGAAGGAGATTCTATTTATTTCTGAAAGTGCCTTTACATACTGTATACTTCCGTTCCACTGTTTCATTTTCAGACGAAATGTTATATTTACACTGGTAGCATATGATAAAATCGAAAAACGTTTTCAAATGCGTAAACGAAATTCTTCAAGTCAAGTAGACTCCTTGGAGTCATTTTTCAAATCAAGTGATTGAAACACTCGTGCGCGTGAAAATTCTGTTAAATTCTATCGTGTAGGAACAAAATATGGCAACAATATATTCTTGTATTTCTTCAGCATGTCATTTGGTAATACGATAAAAAAATCAAAACTTTCTGTAATAATGTTTTTGAAACATATTTGTGTGCGTTGTTACTAAATCAATATCCGATAACAAACTGATGTGTTTATTATGTAAAATGATTATGCATTGTGATGTAGGATGGTAAGGTGCACACTGCAGGACGACTTACGCCTCACCTCGAGATTCCTTTGAGTTGCTATTTAAACGATATTTATCGATGGAACGAACGTTATATTTATCGATGCAACGGAAGTGACAAGACTAAGCGATGCTAATGTTGGTTTGATTAGCCAGCCCTGCCGAAAATGTCCACTTGAAAGCTGAATCTAAGTACAACACTCTCCTTTGGTGTCGAAACTTTCAAAAGAGTTTACTTTATTGCAATCTGTTGCCTTAGAAATATATAATGTATCATCTGGCAGCATAGGACTTTCTATTAGTACGGGCAAACAAGTGAGGACCATCTTGATCTTAACAAGATGAAGGTACATGATTCAACATTTCCTGAAAAAAGATAAATATTCCGCAAAAAATGTGCAAAAGAGGGACACATGATAACATGTAAGTTAGGAATAGGATCACTACATAGGTACGAGGGATGGCAGAAGAATTGGGTACACCAGCTTATAAACATGAATTCCATGTGATTGGAGATACTCGGTGGCAATTGTTTATCATAGATTTTTACGGAGCAAAAAACGCGTTTACTTACTTATTTCACAATTTTTTGCGGTATATCCGGTAAGACAATCGCACTTACACAGGTTAAATTAATCGTTATACGTGGCATTGTTTTGACATCGATATGATGCACACTCGTCTCTATCGATCGACTTCGCAGATTTCGCACATGTAATCAGCCACAGTTGTGCAAAAATAATACTTCACACCTTCAATGCATGCTGCTCCATTTAAACATGATGTACAGGCGCAATCATCAATATCTGCAGGTACAGAGTTGGTTTCTTTATTAACTTCTTGCGTTCTTGTTATAACATAATGTCTGCTAATTTTTTTTAATTGTATTTCGACGTTATTTGAAAGGGAAAAGATTTGTTTGGTTATTCAATGGAAATAGAAAGTGATTATGTTGGACTACAATTTAATTTGGGAGAATTGTTAATAAATTAAAAAAGTGTTCTAGAAAACGCCATTTTGACACGTCTAGACTCACAGCGGGTTTGTACAATCGTGGATTAGAAATATATACGGAATAATGTATTCTTTTTTACTACAGTTGAGCTATTTTAAGAGTATTTTCGGATTAAAGTCATAATATTGTATGACCAGAGAGAGAGAGAGAGAGAGAGAGAGAGAGAGAGAGAGAGAGAGAGAGAGAGAGAGAGAGTGAAGGATGAAATCAGTTTAAGCAAGAAAGTTTAGTGCTAAATGTAATACCGCTGGGAAGTACCTATGTTAGAGGCAATGAATATGAATGCGTTTGCATGAACTATATAGTACTTTCGAAAAATGCATTACGATGCGGGACCCCGAATGGCTCAGTAGTATAAAGTGCTCACCGTTACGGATTACTGCCATCTCACTTCTGTCTGATCGGGTTTGAGTCTCAGATTCTGCCAATGTGAGTGTGTGAGAAAGCGTGCCAGTAGCTTCTCGTGGGTCGGTGGTTATTTCCGCGGTTTTCCCCGGTTCCGTCTCCACCATTTATACTGGCCGCCGTATATAG
This sequence comes from Unio pictorum, assembly GCA_030141615.1. Taxonomy (NCBI): domain Eukaryota; kingdom Metazoa; phylum Mollusca; class Bivalvia; order Unionida; family Unionidae; genus Unio; species Unio pictorum. The sequence continues at coordinate 8,704,582 of JARLTB010000101.1, read as the reverse complement.
TCTCTTTTGTGCTGAAAAATGGCATTCAACCCTACAACAATAACAACAACAATAAAAGTATTAAGATGCGAATTGTTTTAAACGTTGTTAGTCGATCGATATGAAATTATACGATAAAACAAGCATTTTCTCACAGAAATCAGCTCACGAGTTAAGGAGAATGACTTCTACACATGCTACCAAAGCATCGGTTTTCGAAGTTTTGTGCAAGTAGTCCTTTTCGGAATGGTGGAGCATGTCTACATGAGACAGGTTTCTTTAGTTGCACGTGTTTCAAAGGGAATATGGAAGGGGGGGGGGTTGCATGTGAAAAAGAAAAGCTGAACTTCCGATCCGTGTCAAATAGTAATACTTCAAATAGAAAGGTTATGTAACTAATTCAGAGATTCTGACTGACGAAAGAAATGATTGTTTTAGGAATGTTTTTGGAAACCACTAAATGTATTTATAATTGGCCCTAGTGAAATTAAAGTGTTCAGACTTTACGCAGTGTCTAGATAGCTAGTGTGTTCTGAGTAACGTAAGTGAAAGAATATTATGTACGTCTAGAAGTGGTATATATATATATATATATATATATATATATATATATATATATATATATATATATATATATATAGAGAGAGAGAGAGAGAGAGAGAGAGAGAGAGAGAGAGTCCGAAGACGGAAGTTTGAAGAAAAGTGGCGAGTAAAGTCCGGAAAAAGGAGAAGTGACGCATTCAGACTAAAGGACTAGGAAGTCCAAAAAGGACTTGGCAGTCGGAAAAGAAAGACTCGAGGAAATAGGAAACGTTGGAAGGAAGGTGATGCAATCAGTTATGGACATTTTGCTTTTTTTCACCATTCATTATAATGAAGAAATAAATCCAAATTAGACACTGATATTAAATTATGTTGATATAACTTTAGTTAAATTGAAATTACCAATATTAAATTGTTTGATTAAATTTATTATTTTCCTTGTTTAAGGGGTTCGTATTGCACTTTTTTTTCCCCAATAATCTTGCCCAGTTCTCTGTTGATATTATATATATTCACTCACACCGGGTCATAACATCGATGGAGGTCATTCCTTAGATAAAACAATCAGGAGAAAACAATCACAGATGCGCAGCGTGTATGCTTATTTAAAAATGGAAAGCTTCATTTATATGTGTACTTCTCAGGTTATGTTATCTTGACGAGGAGGAGAGCCTTGTTTCAGAATATTCAAATAGCAAAGTATACACTCTTGTACATAGTAACCACTCCTTCTCTGCAAAATATGCACACTCGCAAGTCTATAAGTATACATTGCCTCTGTGTAGAATTATACAATGCCTCTGTTTATAAGTATACACTGCCTAAGTGTTGAAGTACGCACTTCCTCTGTGTAGAAGTATGCACTTCCTCTGTGTAGAAGTATGCACTTCCTCTGTGTAGAAGTATACACTTCCTCTGTGTAGAACTCTGCACTTCCTCTGTGTAGAAGTATACACTGCCTCCGTGTAGAAGTATACGCTGCCTCTGTGCTGAAGCATACACTTGATCTGTGTAGAAGTATACACTTCTTTTCTGTAGAAGTATACACTTCCTCTGTGTAGAAGTATGCCTTGCCTCTGTGTAGAAGTATTCACTTCTTTCTGTACAAAAGGGTTTTATGTAAAGGGTGAACCATTTTCTGTTACTGTGAAAAGGTATTACTTTTATGATTACAATGCATGCCAATCTCTTACTGACTATTCCTTTCCGTACTAACGTTTCTTTAAGGGGCACATTTTGAGTGGCTGAGTTCATTCTAGTCTCAGTGTACAGCTTACATTGTTTGAATCATCAAATAAATTTGACCCAATCGAATCAAAATAAAAAACTCTAAAAAAAAAACTTTTACAAATGTTGTAGGTCATTTTATTTTATGAAAAAGAAAGCAATTTTCCATACGGTAAATATAGCACCCCAGGACCTAGTATTTTGATCATGATAGCCATACTTAATATATGGCCTTATGTTACTTTAAAACCCATAATGGTGTGTCTTTCATCTAGAAATTACATGGCTAGGATTTACCTATTTCACAGTTGGTTCCATTAAAACCTTGAGGACATGAGCACTGGTAGCTTCCAACCAAGTCTAGACAAGTGCCATTATTCAAACACACCACGCCATCACAGTCATTTACATCTGTAACTAAAAATGTCAAATTTAAGGTCAATTTTAAGAAATATATCATATGTTGCAAAAAAAAAAGTGTTGTTTGGAGTGGATTATTTTTGTAAACATTTCAATGACCAGTTCAGTTTAAATAATATCAGGAGATAATCTTTGATGGGTGATAGGAAAATCAACTGAAATTCACTCAAATCCACACCTAATCGAATTGTGTCTACGATCACATGTTCTGGTTTAAAATTTATTTACAAAAGCAGTCAGAAATTCGTTGCGAGAAACGAAACGAAACTACCATTTCCAATTACCACTTGCTCGGAAATTATCGATTTAGTACGGGGCGACATACATGTCCCTAATCAACTGCCAATATATATATATATATATATTCTAAAATAATAATGCTAAGGAGAAATCCAGTTTAGCACAAATATTGATATAGCTAACAATTATAATCATAATCTGGTGTCTGAAATTTTCCAAATGATTCTTGGAATGGACTCTTAGTAACGTTTGTTTTTACTGTTATAAAAATATATAAAATCATAGCCACAGTGAACACCTTTTCTCTGTAGTATATGTGAAATCTCAGTCGAAGAGGCCTTGGACACGTTATAACGATGACGTGGACCACAGCTGTCACGAATATGAGAGCAGTGAGGTCGATAAATTATAAACTCTTGCACTGCATTTGAAGTACCTGATGAAGATAATAGTGCCAAAAACAGCCCAGACGACTATTGTGTTTGGGCTTGGAGAAGTGCTACAACAGTTAATCAGATTTTTTGTGTCACTGATTATGTTGAGAAATTGCGTAGCGTGCATATGACAAACAAACAGTGATGTGCCAGGAAAATGGTCAGTGGTACGATCACATATGAAACAATATTACCTCAGCCATCGAGTGTTTTAACAAGTCATAGATTTCCTAAATTTGTGCCATACAATTCATTCAAAAAAAGTGTAACAGCAATAGCTGGATTGACCGATTCATTTCCTGTAATGAAAAATGCTGGACATTGTTGGATACTGCGTCAAAATGCCAATAGTGTTTAAACAACACGGACATACTAAGAAACTGGAGCCATATGCAAGGACAGACCCAAAAACTCTTCGTAGAGTACCTGAAATGGCAAAGCACGAGAAAGTCAACAACTTTCTGACAAAAATTATGGAAGATAACATTTTCACGACTCCAGAATCTACTAAATCAAGAAATTCCGAGACCTGAAACAAAACTATGAAGAAAATATTAATTTCAGAATAAATACAGCTGATGCTGGGGTCGGTGTTTTGAGGTAGCTTCACAATAATCCAGTCATCCAAGAAATAATGTTGACGTAATACAAGAAACCGGTTGTCATTGTGAGGGAGATGTTGGAATGTTGAAGGTGTTACTAGAACTTTCAACTTGGGACGTTTCTATGTCAGTCTTTTCTTACGAAAACCGACGTTTTATGAGCAATAGGGCAAAATGTTTGCTATGTACACAAAAAAAAAAACATTATTCACAATAAACCACAACAACTTTAAGAAAATGGCGAAGTGTTTACGAGCCCTTAATAGACTACTCTAAATCATTTTTGGAGGAGATAAAAATGAAGGAATATAATATTCCATTGATGACACAGAATTTGGTTAAAGATGTTAATACTTTGAACATTATTCCCAACAATCTAAAGTATTCAACACATTCTGGCAGAGGTTAATGTTGGAAAAACTCAGCACTTTACGCTGTCAATAACTCGGGAGGGGCCCCGAATGGCCGAGTGGTCTAAAGCGCTATCTGTTACGGATCATTACCATCTCACCTCTGTCTGCGTGGGTTCGAGTCTAAGATTCGGCTAATGTAGTTATGTGAGAAAGCTTGCCAGTAGCTTCTCGTGGGTCGGTGGTTCTTCCTCCACCATTAATACTGGCCGCCATGTATAGCCTATATTGTGCCTAAAAATGGCGTTAAACCATTAAAAAATGAATAACTCTACGGATTAATCAGTGCACCGTGGAAAAACAACAAAGAGTCAATGAATCATAAGTTAAAGGATGCAGTTAATGGGACAGAAACAAATTATTGAACAGATCGGAAATATAATAAAAAATCAAATTCTGCATCTCCGATAATCCATTTATAGCAACGGCGATTGGAGTCTAGCGAATTCAATGAAGCAGCAGACCATTCCACACAACTAGTATGGCATGGTATGCCGCAAATGGACAAAGATATGTACCTAACACAAATATACATCCATAATGCATCACAACATTTAATATTATATTTATTTTCAGGAACGTTATGCATGAGAACACATACTTATAACGTTTTACTGACGCATCGTTGCTAAGTTGAACTTCAAGCTAAACTCGCCAACACATCATCAAGAGAGTACACTAATAAAGATGATGAAGGTTAAATGCAGAACAATAAAACAATTTTCGTGTCAATATGACGTCGTTTTCGGTGGATTTAGTATGGATTTGGGTGGATTTTAGTGGATTTGGGTATATTGAGGTGTTTCATAACATGGATCATTGATAGTCAAAACAATCATCGTGAAGGTTTTTGGTTTCTGAAGTCTACCATTCCCATAGTTCAATTTACTTAATTAATGCATTAATCGTTCACGACGGTATGAATATGGAAACAAACAAACGAACAAAACCCTCATAAAAGTAGCCAATAGATGATATGAGAAAGACAACAGTCATTAGCTTTAAAGCACCACACACCTTCTTTAATATACTAAATTGAAATAACTTCTTTTTACAGGTGCGCAAGCATGTAATTATGCCCTTAATGATACACAAAATCAGCATCAATCGGAATATTTTTTCGCCCACAAGGTATAAAAGAAAGCCCATTTCTGTCAGAATTGTTCGACTATTTCGAAAGATACATGTATGTAGAATTGGCAATGCTGTCTACTTTTTTATTAAGCCAAATTGGGAAAGAAATTCAAGACTTACGATACAAATAAACATTTTGCTGTAAAAGACCTGGGGTTAAAAATATTGAATATGACGGTTGGTAGGTGGGTTTTCTTGTATCATAAAATTAAATAACAAAATATATTCTTTATATTGTTCAAATAGTGAATTTGAACATTGCAATTAATTAGAAATGATGAGATCGTTTACTCATCCTGAAATCTATGAAATCGTACATGTGATGTGTCAAGTGTGATAGCCAGTCATGTGTTAAAAAGAGCACTGTCATCAAGTTCTATTTTTTACATCCTTAAAACTCATAAAATCTTCTAGAATATTACTTAAAATGAATATGTCATACCCAGAAATATATTTATCGCTCATTAATACCCAAACAAATCATCATTTGAATATCACTAATGTGGATGATTTTAATCAGCAGACGATGTCAAGATGGCCGACCCTTGATCATATATATGATCGGTTCCACACACTAAATTTGTAAAGTTTAACTTTTTAATTAGGTTTTACTTGCTCAATGTCAATGCTGGTCTTATTGTCCTCGTTTGTTTGCACTTTTTTTACTCTTCAACCATGCATATGTCATTATCATGACTTAAAAGGCGTTGGAGTTGGACGGACAGGACAAAATACATAACGTTAATGTAAGTGCTCTTGACTGAGCGTACACGGATAAGTGATGCTAATTAAATTGTATATTAACACTCAGTTTGTGTCAATGGCTGAGGAGTATCTGTTCGGCACAATCCGACCTCTTTGGCGTCCCATCAAGCAGTGATTGGACAGAATCACGTCATATAACTATTATCCGAAAAGCATCAATAGGTGCGAAATTCGATGTTCGACAGATAACTGTCAACATTAAAAGCGTCCAGGTATACATATATTTGCCATATAAAAATATTACTGTCTTGAGGAAACTCATAGTTTTAAAACTAAGACAAGTCAATCAATTTTATTTCTTGGACTTACAAATATTAGTACAAAAAATCAATTCACTGCCATAAATTCAGCTTAAATACAAATGTAATAATGTGCCTTACTAAATATAACTAGCTATCACCAGTCACACAAAGAATTTAAGACTAACTTTGAAAATAGTTTCTCTGTATGTCATCCATTCTTTGCAGCATGATTACATTGAGGTTATGAAGGCCAGCATATAGATGCAATTTTGTATCACATATAATACACGTCAATATATGTATACACTATATATTTTCCTTAGGCATTTTATCGTAATTTCAAAGGTCTTGGCCTTAAATGTTTATTTTACAGTTATTATTACATTTACGTAGGTTAGCAATACCTTATCCACCCTAATTTGTTAGAACATATGTCAGAACATTACGGGACTTCATATCATTTCCGTAGACCTGATTTCAATCATGAATCCATAAATGAAAACAGTCTTTGGCCAGTAATATTTTATCACTCGATGTTTTTAAATACTAATAAATTTTCAAATAACTTTTGTCATATTGACAATACTTGTGTAGCAGGCGATTCCAGTAAAGAAAATACATCGTTTTGAGAAATATCATATCGTCTTGCATCATGTGATGGATGAAGTATGGACGATATGGATTAAATACCTCTAAATCAAATGTATTATACTGAATTAGGAATAATTTCATCCTGAACTGAATAAATTCGGAGGAAAAAAAAAACAAATTCGTTGGTAAGAGTTGTAATCGAAGTGATTAAAAGTCATAAAAGAGATTATCAGATGGCCTTATCGTAACAAAGAAACTGTATTTCATTATTTAAAACGTAATTTCTTACCTTTGCACACGCTGCCTACGACATTTGGAACAATGCTGGGTAGAGAGCTAAAATCGCTTACGAAATAAACTAAGCTTGGATCTCTAGAGACGAATGCTAAGTGGTTTTGATCCACCAGTGAGGAAATCCCGATTGATAAAACACGAACTGCAGCAGCTTCAAGATCCAAAACCTGCTGATCACAACTGTCTTGTGTTTCACCGTCCGTCATCAGAATCAATAGCTTCTGGGCTCCCGACCGTGCCCCTCTTGCTGGAGTAAAGTTATTGTTCAAGACGTATGTCAAGCCCTTGCCCATATACGTGCCACCACCGCTATAGCTGATTCTACCAATAGCTGTGATTAGACTTGAATTGTCCGTATAAGCGTTCAGCCAGAATTGGTTGGAAACGCTTGTAGAGAAAAGACAGACGCTGACTTGGATCAGGTCCGGAGATATTGTTAGTTCGGAGACGATCGACTGTATGAAAGAAAGCTGTATCTTGAAATTTGTGGCACGAACGCTGCTTGATTGGTCAACAAGGAATACTACGTCGGCATTGCAAGAAGTCAATCCTGGAAAGAATGCAGTAAGAATCTATATTTATGTGGAAATATACCAAAAAAAATAGCTACAAAAGAGAGATAATATAAAGGTACCTTTGTCAAGAATGGTTTTATAATATACAATGTCATCCATTGCAGTGATATGTGTACCTGTACGTGGAAGGAAGAATGTCTTAGACAAATGTAATACGGCCTGTAATCTGATTACCTTCATGTCTCTTACGATAATGGAACAAACCATAAATTACTTTTATTTCCTCTGGAAATCATGATTATCACGCTTTTGATATTATTTCTCTGCAAGTTGAAGCACTGTAGTTATTCTTGGGAATCTGTGCGGGAAATTTCATTGTATCAGAGATCTCTGTAAGCGTGAACTATTCCTTTTGATATTTTAAATATACCGATACAGCGCATTTTGATACCTCTAAGAGTCTCATGATTGCAGTAAAACATCGTGTTTTGGTCCAGTCGATTTCTCCGCTAGGCCCATGTTGAACACGCAACACTAATCAGCGTAGGCAAATGAAATTCTGCGAGCATATTTGTATACGTTTCTAGACGACCTCATAAGATTTTCAGACCATTACAACTTTGAGTAATTTAAGAATAGACGAATGATAAGACATGACGTCCGGAGTAAACCAAATATGTTTTACCTACTCAGTAGGCTACTGGAAGCCATGATCTAGCCCGGTATTTGTCCGTATAATAATATTATGGATAGAACCATGCTCAGTTGCCATATTGGGCGACCACTGATATATTTTAATCTTGATTAAATAAAGTGGTTGTATATTCTTTAGAAAGAAAAAGAAACAAAAAATGTATCTGGAAAATGTAATAAAACACAGCAGGTGCAAACACACGACTTTGGTTGGTGTCTCTCTTAGTTTTGTGTGTGACAATTTTGATAGTTGGAATATTTAAAAATCAATAAACACAACGTAAAGTACATAGACAGAGAACGTACTTGTATATTACAATACAAGAATGTAATAACCTAAAAAAAAAATTGTAAAAATAAGATCATGTTCGATTTTAAATAAAGTTGTGGGCGTCTAGACATTACTGATCAAGCCTATATCATTATGTAGTTGTCAACAATATGAATACATGTAAAGCGGACCATTCCGTCTGACCACCTACGAAATGTGACTACGCCCGGTGAGGGTGGTGGATGAGGTGGTACCATTCCACATACCTTACATGGATTTTGAAACAGTGACTGGTGTAAAACGTGAATTTTGTCATTTCTCAGCTTTTTTTCATTTGTTAAAAAATAAGTTTCTAATCCGATACATATATATCACAGGTAAATATAAACAATCCTTCAATAAATAATATTGTAACGTCCAAAATATTACAGAGCAATTATCTAAAGCTAGCTTCATGGCCTATCGTATTGAGTGAAATATTTTTAGAAGGAACATTTATTTCTATTTCTCGACTGAATACTAGCATATAATTCACATTTAGGTTATTTCTATTTTTATAAATATGCTTTGTCGTTGCATTTTTGTAAAGACATCAATGCGCATATCTGCATTTTTAAGAAACATCCTAGTCATTATTTTGTTTAGTCAAATTGAATTCAGTTGTGTATATGTATGTACACCTATTCCGACAGACGTATATCATACTTAGAAATTAAGTACTAATAAATTGTATGTGTTATATAAAACAAAATGAAAAGTTACCTTCACTTGTTGACCAATGGGAGATTACAACAATAATCCATACAAAACATGATCTACAACTTAATCCTTTCATGATTTCAGGTTGATGACTCGAGAATAAGTACAACATTAACATCCCGTGTCTTTGAACAAAGTTATATTTCTTTGCTGTCAATTTTTTTTTTGTTTTAATGGTCCAGTATCGGAGAAGGAGTTATCATCCTACATCGAACATCACCAGCCCCAGACGTTCACAGGGAGCCCGGAAACAGACCAATTGTCAATGTTGTTACTATACCTCTCGTTTAGAAACGGAATAAAATTTCAACACGGAAAATGTTCGGAATAATAAATAAATATATATAATGATAATAGCCATATATATATATATATATATATATATATATATATATATATATATATATATATATATATATATATATGGCAATTAAGGTGTTGCCATAAAGCAATTTGATATACTGATAATATTGGTGTATCAAATTCTAATCTGCATATATATATATATATATATATATATATATATATATTGTTTAAACTGTATGCAATAGTCTATAGATCAGTTATTAATTTCCACTGATTAATCATTAGCGACGTAAGAAAATAAGAAAGAAATAATAGCACCCATTTCCTAAATGAATTTAACATGGCAAACACTTTTATCGCAGTCTTGTATGGCCCACCACACCCAACCTCCACCATAAAAAATGAACAAAATACACATAAATCTGGAGACATAACAAAGTTAGGTTTAATGAGACTATTGAAACTGAATTTGTACCAAGTAACCTTTAAGAACCTGGTTCGTGGTAACGGCACGTGTACGCTTTTCTTGGCATTTATCTACAGTGTACATAATAACAATGATACAAAGTTGGAATAGACTGTCAAATCTTGGTTATGATGCATGCATACTGTAATCTACTTATACCTTTGTTTATGCTTTTTCGTAAACCTATATAAACCGATTGTTTTTCATATATGAAAATCAAACTGCGAGGAAACAGGCCCTTTCCCATACTAGGAATCGCCTGGATCGGGGCGCGCACAGGTGTACAGCCTGGTACAGCTCTGTGCCTAACCCAGTCAGTCCTGCAGAGAAGCCAACAGAAACCTCTCCCCTTTTTTACATCTATCCTACCAAAATTATGTTATTACTTTATTTATTTTTTTCGGGAAAATTGGTGCAAACAGCGAGGAAACAGGCCCTTTCCCATACTAATATCGCCTGGATTGGGGCCCGCACAGGTGTACAGCCTGGTACAGCTCTGTGCCTAACCCAGTCAGTTCAGCAGGGAAGCCGATCGACCACTCCCCCCCCCCTTCTAAATCTGTCTGTCTGTCTGTATTGTCCTGTCGGTTTTTTCCTTGTTACATGTTCATAGACATTGAATTCTCGCAGTATCGATTGGTATGAGAATTCCTTTCGACTAACCAAGCATCAAACCAAATATGAACATTTCGGACCACACCCAACCAAATTCATAACATACAACAACCTAATCTGAACAAACTACCAGTCACTCTGACACCCTAGTATAGGTATTTTGTTTTTTCTAGGGGGAACTGCCCTCTTAAGAAGGTTTTTTTTTCCCGGCCTGGTAGGGACCTGTACAGTACACTCTGTACTTAATTAGGGCATAGTGATAAGTGTTAGGAAATTCCGTAACTTATAAATCTCGATATAGATGCACAGGTGGCTCACACATCATTGGGGTAGGGCGTCCACTAGCATAACTGGACTGAATTTGATACAAAATTAAAGCGAGCTTTTCGTTCCGGGTGTGGCATCTGTGGCTGTTGCTGTCTTTCTCCTTGCGTGTTCGGCGTGTGTTGCTGCTTCGCGGGTTGTGTTCTCCGGGAGTGCCTTGGGAGCGCCAGTGTGTGACGAGAAGCCTGACCAGGGCCTTTTCCGCCTTTTCCTCTTCCTCTTCCTGAGCATGTAACATCCTGATTGGTTGATAAGGGGAGGTGTGTGTGGGCACTTACCTACCTGCCCCAAGGCTTACATTTATACCGTTAGTTACTTTTTAGTAATACGGTATAACGCCAAAATTAATAAGTGCACTAGTATGCACATAAATGCCCAAGGGGGGTGGGGTGGCAACCCTCTCCATGGGAAAATAAATGTTCAGCGATATGCTGGATATAAAAGTAGCCCATATGACCCTTAGTGGTCGGTGGTTACTATAAACAAACAAAGTAGTAGTAGTAATATATGAAAATATATATGAAAATATCAGATAGAAATCCGTGAGAGAAAAAAAACAGATGAGAGAGAGAGAGAGAGAGAGAGAGAGAGAGAGAGAGAGAGAGAGAGAGAGAGAGAGAGGGAGAGATGAAAATTTAAACAAAGATGTCAGTATGACAGTTGGATTATGTGTTTGTAAATCTAATTAAAGCAGGTTTGCCTAATACTTAAACATTCAAATTAGCACAGTTGTAAGGACATATGAATATTTTGGAAGGTAAAAAGTGCTTAAAATAGAGCTGGGTAGTTATTGTGTAATTTTAAATTAATTTGCTCATAAGGATCAAGTTTACAAGTAATTTCCTACTTAATATAATATTTTGGAAATTCTAGCATACAGTATCAGTGGGAAAAGAGAGTACCGGTATATGGAGAGTAGATATATGACTTTATTTTATATTACATAATATAGATGTTGTACATTGTATGCGTAGATTAGAGTTAGATAAAGGGTCTACACCTTATACAATCAAACCAGAAGTTTAGCTAGAAAAAGGTCTTCATGAATTGCTTTCTCTGAAGTCCATTACGACTGCTTAAAAAACCAGGTCAAACATAGTATCAAAACATATAATACCAAAAATATCTTTACTTAAATAATATTAAAAACAGCTTCATGGCCGTAAGGTATAATCTTTAGCTAAACAGCAGGCCCATGATCAACATTAACATTACTACTACAATTCTCAAAATTACAACGATTGCAACAATTACAGCTACTACTCAATCTACTATCTTTTGCTATCCTTTCTTCTTACACTACTAATCACCAAAGCTACAGTAAAACTACCCCAAATATATCATCAACAAAAGGCCGAGATGCAAACAGAGACATTATAGGTAAGAACATCACAAACAACACACTTAGGGCCTATAGTGTATAGGACCTAAGATTATAAAGTAATCTTAGCCCAGTCATCAGGCCCCCCCCCCCCCCCGCACAAGGCGGAACTAAGTAGAAAATAACCAACATAGGCCCCAGCCTATTAACACAAATCACTAAACAACCTGCCTTATAGGACCGACCAAACGATCTTATACGTTCACAAAAGTCACAATGTGTGTTACTTTCTAAAACAATTATTTGTCAAACTAAATAGTATAGCATCGATATTAACACTAACCCCTATCACCCTGTTTACGGGGCAGGAGGTAGTAGCCTACTGCTAAGCGTCGAGGTCATGCATGATACACTAAAGTGGGTGGTATCATAGAAAGGTGGACAGATTTAGCTCTACAATGATAGCAACTAATCTGGACATTTTAGTTCGCTACAAAATACAGAGGGAAAAACCTAATTTTGTGACCTTTTTTTCACCCAAATTCGCCCATGGTCGGAATCCAATTTTGTGTCCAGATTTTAGACTTTATGGCCTCCGGTCTAAAGTGCACACATAAAGGCGAACCTGTGCAGAAAGTAGAATAAGGTAGACATTTGTAATAAAGAGTTTTCTTATGGGTCCGTTTGGCAACAACAACAAAATGAACTTCTCACTTACTGCAAATGCAAACTAACCAACGGAAAACATTTTTCTTAGCACAACTAGGCATTGAGCTAATGAGAAATTGCTTGAAATCGATGTATTAAGATGTATTCAGAAATAGTCCCCAAATGTGTTTTCTACTCGCATTTCATACGAAAACAGCAACAAACTCCAGGGGTTAATGTGTTAAGACAAGCCGCATAGCCATCTTAACGTATTCCACAGCAGGACTTCGAGATCAGCTACGTATGGAGGGGCAGCAAAACAACTAACGGCCTAAAGGAAAAGGAGCAATTAACAGAAGAAAAAGACAAGGGGAACGAAGAAACGAAGAAGGTCCCCTATTTTCTGTTGGCTGGGGGAATAGGAGGACAAGGCTGTAAAACTGGTGCTAGGGAACATACAAGCAAACACCAGGGTGGACCTCTTCAAGCGGCAAAACTATGTTGCTCTGATCTCCTCCACTAAGGTACCCGTTCCTCCACCACATTTTTGGGACACTGTTCTAACACTGGTGCTTGGGAACATACTAGCACCATGTTGGACCATTCACAGCGGAAAGCCAATGCTGCTCTGAGCTCCTCCATTAAGGCTCTACTTTCCCCCATCTTTCGTTTTGTCTTCTTTTTTGGACACGTTTGTAAAACTGGTGCTAGTCAAGATACTAGAAAAAAACTGAGGTGGACAGCGGCAATACTATGTTGCTCTGAGTTCCTCTACTAAGGCTCCCGTTACCCAGTTTTTCTACAGGGTTTGTCTTTTACAAGAAGACTGCTTTCAATAATACAAAATCTATCACCAGAACCCTACCTCGATCATTTACGTACCACCATCGAAGTCAATACACCAAGAGTAAAGCAAAGAGTGGCACTAAGTGAATTAGGGACGCTTACTCCCAACTGATTGGTTACCTTTAGACAAGTAAACGTACACTATATACACTAAATTCAAAAGTATTAAAAATATAACAAGACAATTACAAAACTCAAATGATTTGATCAATTGCAAGGGTGGCTTAAACACCATTGGACCAGATGTTTGTTTGTCCAAACGTACAAATGGACTGAATTTGGCATAACGTGTTCTGACGTTTTTGAGCGTACTGTCTTCCGTTGCACCCCTTAACGTTTTACACCCAACTGGTCACTTGCCTTCCTGCTGAGCCCGGGCATTTTCATTAAATGCGACATTCGCTTTTTAAAACGGCTGATGTTGTGACACCAAACATCACACTCCCGACCAATCTAGTATCTGATATTCAGGAATTAAAGGGTCACAAAGCACCTGGTGCGTAAGCGACCTTTATCTATATACGATACGTAGTGCAGGGAGATTTCACAAACCAGTACTTAAGTAAACGGCATCTATCTTACCAACAATAAAATCTTCGGTTGCTTTCCTGGCCTGTTTGTTTTGCTTGTGCAAAATCTAATTTGACTGGCAGTTGAATCCTTTGATATGCTTTCTGGTTCTTACCAACTCACTTGGGTCAGTTATGTATAAACGAATCTGATTGGTAATTTAATGTTTTGCTTCGTTTCTTAACTGGTTGGTGCCTGGATATTAAGTCGAGTTGGATTGGGAGTTAAATGCTTCGGTTGGTACTTTGATAAAGCGATTGTACAACGCACTGGGTTACTGGATGCTTAGTGTTAAATCAGGTCTTCTTGGGAGTGTTGTTCTTTAGTTGTTGTTTTAATTGTTCAGTTGGATTGGAACGTAGATTTATTTATTAGGTTAGACTCCTGGTTTGTTACAATCTACCTTGCGGGGAATTTGGTGATTTGAAATAATTGTTGTAGAGAAAACGCTTTTCTACTAAATTGGCTAAATTAAAATTATTTGTTTGGATACTAAAACTTGCTGGGTGCCGGTCAGCCTTGCCGTGACCAGACGGTAAGTAGGAGGTGCGACATTTGAACATTAAAACGATTGATATGGTGGTACCATTCACCACAGCGCCAACCAATTAATAATTTTGACATTCAGGACTTAACCGGTCGCGAAACCACGTGGTGCATATGCATCCTACATCCATTTACGTTAAGTTACGGTAGTGCAGGGAGTCAGCATGAGGAACTAGAAATATCAGATATCCATTGAATATTGAAAATATCAGAGATCAACTAGAGGTGTCAGAGATCCAAGTGTGGAAATATTCTTTGAAGTTTCCCGCCCACATTCGGATTGGATTCTTCTAGAAATACATCAAAAAGGTATTCCTTATTGTTAAACAAACAAGCATACGACAAAAATAAACCGCAAACACAACAAATAAACCTTTTTACTGTAGATAGGACCATGTATGAACAATTAACAATTATTTTAAGAGCTATTTCATTGCGCTCTAGCAGACAATCAAGATGACACACGCCAAAAACAAAAGTGGAGAGACAATCTGGAAAACATATTTCAAGAAAGAGGACGTAGACGCTGAAGATCCAAGCACAGGACAGAACAAATATGGCACTATTAGTCGCACTAGAGACAAGGGGAATAACTCCCAAACATTGGAAACATTTATGATCTAGGTAGGGAAAAATTATTACTCTATCCCCCACCCCCCACCCCCCAAAGAAAATACCAACAACCAATAGGGAATATAATACTTTGTGACAAAAAAGGTAGAGTGACAGACAAGAGAACAAATGAACAGGAAAAAGACCTAACACATGAAGTAGACACGCAAACAAAACAAACAATGTATACACATGCCACTGCTGAAACTCCACCACCAACCAACACTCCTGCACCAAAGACACATAACCCCACAATGGAACCACAACAACACAAACACCACCAGAAATACACCTCCCAGACCAAATGAACAAACAAAACCACACACCCTTTGGAACCAGCAACACAACCCGAAATAATATGGCAACACAAAAACAGACACCTTCAATTAGAGACGTGGAAACAGAAGTAACAACAGAAACACCTACATTACAAATAGAACAAAATCAACAACAAAAAAAAACATTAGACGTTAAAAAATAAATTTAGCTCTTTTTGGTTCGGAGTTAACTAACTTCATTCCAAAACTTGTTTTAGAAAATGATAGGGCTAGATATGAACAAAACCCCAAGGGTTTGGTATATATAGAGCAGTCGTAACAACAAAACACGTGAGCAACATAACAAACATTTTTAGCACAACACATGGACAATTTATGTCTCTATCAAAGTCACTAATTCCAGCGACAAAACAACCAAGGACAAGAGAACGATAACAAAACTCGCTATTGCTCCAATGGAGAGGAGTACAACCCAAAGTTATAAGCTAAGAGCGTTTAGAAACCAAACCATTTTCAAATAGTACAACTGGACTGAATTTTACATAACGCGTTCTGGAGTCTTAGGGCGTACTGTCTTCCGGTGCATCCCCAACGTGCTCACATACCTTCTTGTGGCGCCCTGACATGTTCAACAAAGGCGACATTCGGCCTTTAAAAACAAATGGCTGCTGTAGTGGCACCATTCAGCACAGCACCGACTAACCAACAATCCCTACTTTTGGGAAGTAAGTAATCGCAAAAGCACCTGGTGTGCAAGTGACTTAAATGCTTTATTATTGTGTGTGGTGTTGGTTGTTGGTTAAGTACCGGTAAGTGCCAAGATAACAGCAAATAATACAGACACAATAACATCATCTACAAGTTTCGCATCTTGCGCCACACAACACCAAAAGACCAAAGACGGAAACAGCGCAGATGAAGGCAACAACAACAGTGAGACACCAGAGACACCAACCACAACAACTACCCAAATAACACCTAGACCAACACATTTATAAGAGGCACAAGTGTCAACAGTAGCTGCAACAGTCACAGAAACAATAACAACAACAACCAACACAAATACAATACCTAGCAATTCCAAATAAATCATTCACAGCAGCCAGAAAGCATGTCCATCAAACCATATATCAACTAAGGAAATGGACACAAACATCAGTTACAAAAATATGTCAATAAACTCCGCTATTGCAATAGCTGTCACAGATGGGGCACTTCTCATCCTGTTGGCACTACCATGCACAATGCAGCACATGGGGAGGGACACATTAAGAGATGAGAGACACTATCGCCTAAACGTGCCAACTGCTAGGGCAAACATAAACCCAATGCTAGTCAATGTCCCAACACGATACAGAAAAAAAACCGAATTAAACAAATTATATAGAGAACAGGAACATAACTTACAACCATGACAGATAACTGAAATGACACGTGAACGACACACAAGCACAAACGGAAACTAAAATAAATCAAATAAATGTAAACACCAACAACCTCCACTTACGACACCCACGCCACATCCAACCCACATCAACTACACTTGACCAACATGAAAACTACGTGAAAGCCAGAGTACGCACATGTACACAACTTACTACTCGAACAAAGTAAACAGGGACCTTTATCTGACCTACACTCAAATGGAAAAAAATTACCTTACCTTTCTCCTCGTGAAAATAATAATGCGACAAACACCATAACAGAGGATTATCTGGACCATGCATTAATAATGCTTTACTTAGCCGATCTGCAAAAGGAAATGCATCAAAACAAGATTTAAAAAAAAAACAACAAGATTTTATCCTCATTACACTACATCTGGACAAATATCTTTCACAAGGGCAAATTGAAATACCAAGCATCGATATACTGGCTTATATTGAAATCGCACCAAATACATAAATAACAACATTTAATAATGGATACCAGGAGAACCAACGAATCTACTAACAACCTTGTGATGTGGGAATGAAATTGCAGGGGCCTAATTACAAACCAATGTGAGCTTATATCAGCAATAAACACAGCTACCGACAACTCCAAATCCTCAGTCTACAGGAAATAGTATTAACTTAAACCAACAAGACCATTCCAGAAATATATGGATATGGTACTAAATTTCTTAAGCACAGGAGTAGTGGCAGGACTTGCCATATACATCCACAAGATCATCACAGAAGCAGTAAAGACTATCATAGCTGGAAATGCACTTGAATACCAATAAATCACGGCTAAAATCGGACCAGAAATATACACCTATATAACATCTATGAGCCCAAAGAAAATAACATCACCAGCACGTACAAGTTCTCTGAAATATTCAAGGACAGCGGCATAAATACCATTATCTACGATGACTTCAGTGCACACCATACTGAATGGGGTAGGGAGCATATAGACCCGAGAGAAGAAAACATGGAAAGGTATGCCAGAGAGATCCAGCTAGGAATGTTAAATACCGGCAGACCCACAAAAATAGATCCCATCCATGATAAACTTACACATAATGACGTATCAATAACTACACCAAACCTGGCAATTGTTAATACGGACTGGGAAGTATAACAACAAAATATACTGGGGCAGCGACCTCTTCCCGGTATGTATAAGGATATACATCCAAAGTCCAAGAAAGCAGCACACAACATTAAAAAGGTTGAAAGTCTAACAAGCCGACTGGGACTGCTTCTAACAATATCTGATTACAATAGGTCTAGAGGACATAAAAGGTAATGACATCAACCAATAATACGACAAGATAACCTGAGTAATAAACACTGCGGCACAAATAGATGCCCACAGCAAAGGATGTGAAACCCAAACACAATGCGGCACCATGGTAGACAGACAAATGTTCAATTACCATTCGGGGGAAAAAAACCATACAAACCTAGCCTCGGACGTCCTAAAATACAAGCAAAAAGAACAAAATGCAAGGGCAATAATAAAGGAAGCCACAACAAACATATGGTGAGCGTATTGCTCCACGCTCAGTCACCATACTAACTCAAAAGAGGTCTAGCCAAAATCAAGGCTGTACAAAGTACATCCCCCCTGAGAGGACAACCATGGCTATGACATCTACAAACATCTCCTAATAATCTACAGAACATCACACTAGACATGCTAAACCTAATATGGCAAACTGGAAACATACCCTTTCGATGGAAACAGTCAGTGGTCTTAGCCATACCAAAACTAGAAAAAGAAAAAAATAGCATAATTTCGTACAGGCCTATTTCGTTGACCAACACCGCCTAGAAGGAATGATCAATAACCATTTATAACAAAATCATCTACTGGCGGAAACCGAAAGTGGATTTAGAACCAAACGCTCCACCATAGATCAAGTTATTTGACAAAAAACATCTAAATGGCCATCAATGTCAAAGTTAATGAATAGGCATTTAATTTCAAGATTTAGAAAAAGCGTTTCACATGATCTGGACTAAAGGTCCTATCTTCTAATACAATCCATTTGGCAAAACAGGAAAGATGCATCATTGGATCTCACACTTCCTGACGGGAAGACAAATGAAAACCTTAGTAGGAGAAGACCTCCCAGAAACTTTTACCATAGACAATATAACTCTCCAATGAAACGTAATAAGTCAAACATGTTTCAACCTAACGATTAAAAACCTATTCAACTATTGTATCAACAAATCAATTAATCTGTCACAATTCGCCAATGACAGCGGAATATGGAAACCAGGAACTCCAACGGTCAAAAAAAAACATCAACCAACCAACTACAATCAACCATCAACCAACTACAACGGAGCAGACAACTGGGGATTCAAAATATATGTTATAAAAACAATCGGAATGCTCTTCTCCACACAAACAAACAACCCAGATACCATAAACTTTACCACCAATTTACTCCAATTCAATTTAACAAAGAGGAATACTTACTGAGATACTACTTAATGAAACACTAAGCTGGAAACCCCTTTTAGCACACCAAATCAAGAGATGCTAGCAAGATATGGGCCTTCATTAATTGCTTTAAATGACTACTCCTTGGCTCTTCATACTACATTGTACTCAAGACTAAACTAACTGTGACTACGTTCATCATTACTTAAATGTAAACGGACGCGAAAAAAGAAACGTTGTTTCAAAGCTGACCGGCGTAGAACAGGAAGATGAATTACAGTTATCTCCCTTTCGCCCTTTCCAGCTTAATAATTAAAATGTTTAGATAACCTGGTGCAAATCCATTTTAAACCGTCAACCGTTGTGTCAATTGTCCCAGAGATACCACTGCGTATTGCATTACTCAACGCCCATTCAGAAAAACTCACCGAAAAGCGCACAGAAATAGTTAATTTTATCAACAATGAGCATATCGACGTCTTCTTCCTGACAGAAACATGGCTAAAAACATCCGGCAATGAGCCCAAGTGCGCGGATGCAACACTAACCGGTTACTTCATCAAATTGTTCCCTCGCCACTCTGGCGGATTTGGAATAACTGCAATCACAAATAATTCAATGATAATTTTTTTAATACAACAGAACCTTCAACTTCTGCCATTCATCGTTTGAACTAGTCCAAACAACACTCACATTGGAACAAAGGTCAGTCCATTTGTTCTGCCACTACCGCCCTCCTCCTAGTAGAAAAAAAAAAACAAGCTGACCGAATCTCTCTTTTTGGAGCAGTTTCCAAATCTCCTCGAGCAAGACAATTCAATAGGTGGCAACATGACTATTCTTGGAGATTTCAACTTTCACAAAAACCTTCTTACCTCCTACAATAGAACAACTCGATAACTGCATGTGTTCATTGCTTGAAATAAATGCCCCAGCCACAAAATGCAGAGTATCAATTCAAAAGTGTTCTCCATGGTATATCAGTGTTTGGGACCAGCTTCGCACTGCTAAAAGTTTCCACTGTAAAGCGGAGACGCTTTGGCTTTCAACCAGACTCACTACTCATAAACAAATCTATGAAGCCCCTAAGACGAACGTCACAAACATAGTCCATTTAGCCAAATGATCCCACTAAGATCACGGAGAGTCCCAGCTGCAAGGAGCTCTTCGAGATAACTAACAAACTAATGTCAAGGAACAGCAGACCTTCCGGACCTATTTGCGAATTTCTTCCGTGATAAAGTAAACACTATTAGAGATACGCTTGACAACACAAATTCAATCGACTTGTAATCACCATACAGTTACGATACTGAATTTCAGCGACAACCAGTTGAGCATTTAAACGTGTCTCAATGGATTTAGTACGGACAATTGTGATAAAAAGTGCACCAAAGTCATGTGAACTTGATCTAATTCCATTATCACTGCTGATTTAATGCTTAGACTCAAAAAAAGCCTTCACTAACTGGTGTTATTAATTTCTATTATTTTTCAAAACTGCTGAAGAAACCAAGACTTGACCATAACGATATAATAAAGAAAAACTATCACCAAGTTTCTAATCTCCCATTCATATAAATATCTTAGAAAAAGTTTATATAACCCAACTTGTATCTCATTTAAATTCAAACAGTCTTTTTAGCAATGTGCAATCTGCATATCACCCTTGCCACATACTAAAACTACTCTTCTGAAAGTAGTTAATGGCATTCTCTCTGCTTTGGATAGCGGAAATATTACAGTCCTCGCCCTCCTTGATTTGTCTGCAGCATTTGACACCACAGGCCAAAATATATTACTTCACCGTCTCCAGCATATATTTGGCATTCACAAAATGTTTACTTCACCGTCTCCAGCATGCATTTGGCATTCACAAAATGTGTTCTCTGTGCTATGTTTCACTGAGGGACTCCAGTTCAGCATACCCATATGACCTTACCCATGTGTAAACACCAGCAAGACACTTACACTCCTCTTCTGACAATCGTATACTCATTATTGCCACTATGAAAACACAGTCATAAGGGGAAACGTTCTTTTGTATACCAGTGCCCAGCATCGTGGAATGAGTTGCCCAGTGAAATTAGAAAAAAGACACAGTGATCCCTTTCAACAGTGGTCTTAAAAATCACCGTTTTCGACTGCAAGAACAAACTTAAAGACCTTAGGAAGTTTCCTACCTTAAATATGTTCATTATTCGTTATGTTGTCTAATTTCATGTTGTGTATTTTTGTTTCGTGTAGTCATATCGTTAGAGATGCTGTAAATCCTTTAAAGCTTCTAAATATTAGGCGCTGTACAAAGACCTCATTATTATTATTAATTAACTATACTCAAAACATCAGGGCACACGATGAGGATGCGATCAACAAACAGTGCGTATGATCAACAAGCCACTAATCAGGGCCAAACAATTCGAACTAAAAGTAATCAATCGAATCAGAACAAAGAAAACTCTACTCCGCAACAGCCTCAATAAACACCTCAAGAAGGAAGCTTCAACTATTAACTTCACTCACTGTCCCGTACAAGAAACATTGGAACACGTATTCAACACCTGCCTCAAATATCGACACCAACGAGCTAGTTTCCAAGCAGATCAAAGAAAAGTGGAATCTCCTAGAACACACCCTGAATTTCTAGACAGGGTAATAAACAAATACATCGATAATACATATAGGAATATAATTCGCTACCACAAACAGATTGATAAACACCTAAACATATAAAACCATAAGTACATATACTCAAAATAACATTTAACATTATCAGTAAGGTAAGACCCCTTGCCAAAGTGCAGGCCCATGTGAAACATCAATTTTCTTCTTCTTAAATTGGAGTAAATAAATTCTTTTCTCTATCTTCTTACCTTTATTTTGTTTTCATCTTCTATTTTCTTATGTTCTTTATAATTATTATTATCATTATCATTATTATTATTATTATTATTATTATTATTATTATCATTATTATTATTATTATTATTATTATTATTATCTTATTGCATTACTAATCACCACGTCCAGAGTAAAATGAACCCAACGCCCATATCTCCCGTACATATTTTATATAACGAGACCAACATCGGCAACAAGCCGAGGCACATGCAACAACAAGACTGGTAAGAACTAAACCAGCGTCAATGACCTTAGGCTCCCAACCATTTTTAAGATTATAAGGTGACCAAAGCCCAGTCATCATGCCCCCACCTCCACCGCACAAGGCGGAAGTAAATAAATAAAACAATCATAGGCCCCAAATTATTAACACAGCAAGTAAAACCACCACCTGTGTACTAGCCAAACGTACCAAACTATACAGAAAGATAAAGGGAAACAATGTATGTTTTTTAAATTCTTCATAACTATCAAATAGCGTACCAGTGCGATTAAAGGCTGCAAACACAACCAGCTAAAGTACTCCAAGTCTTGCCTTCTAGACAGCCATCAAAACACGGAATGGCAGCCAAACACCACAACTGCATAAAGAAAAAAGGAACCACAGACAGAAGGAAAGAGAGAAAAAACAAAACACCATACAAAGGAAGAAGGCAGACACCTCGTTTTAGGTGTTAGGAAACATACTAGCAAACACCAGGGTGGAAGTCTCACAGCAACAAGTATGTATGGCAAAAGATTATTCACAAAGGCTCCTCTATGTTTGGTTGGGTTTTTGGGGGTTGAGGGGGGGGGGGGTCTTTCTCTCCTATCTTTCTTTGGTTCGAAGACCGCTTTTGACAAAAAGCCATTTCCCAACACACACTAACCCGATCCTTTGGACACTGCCATCAAAAATTAAAAATCAAATTGAGCTAAACCAGAACGAGTCACTCCAATATACTTAGCAAGATTGGTCAACTTTTAGAAGAACAAAAGTACACTATGTTCACAAAATTACAAAATACACAAACATAATCAGGAAATTGCACAACCCATAGGATTAGAACAATTGCACGAGTGGTTTACACAACACTTGAACAGATTTTTGTTTGTCCAAGTACAACTGGACTGGGTTTGACCCTACGAGTTCTAGCATTGCGGGGCGTACTGTCTTCCTCGGAGCCTTCCTTGGCGATCTGCGCCCTACCGGTCACTGGCCTTCCTTCCGCGTCCGGACATGATCGCTAAGTGCGACATTTGCACATAAGTACGGTTACTGAGGTGGCACCGTCCACACAGTATCGACTAATAGAAAATCCTGACCTTCAGGACTGAATTGGTCCTGAAAGCACCTGATGCGTGGGCGACCCACATCCATTTATGTATGTATGTAGTGCAGGGAGTCAGCATGAGGAACTAGATGTATCAGAGATCCAATAAATATGGAAGAAAAATATCTCTTGCTTGTGACTATTTCCCCATAGCGCAGTGACATCAAATAGGCACTACTACGGAGGGCACACTGGGCAGTGATGTTAGGTCTCACTGGACAGGTTTTTTTTTGTGGCAAATTTTCGTCCAACGATGACCAATTACAGAAAAATTATAATAATATTACATTAAAAGTACTGTAACAAATTATCATACTTTTCATCACCTCACAACCATCTAGATATTTAGATATTTACCTCTGTAGCAGACACATGTAAATACGTAAGCCAAGTCGGCTGCCCATTTGAAGCCCAAGTGCCGCATTTAATCTCCAATGCTAGTCTAAATGCGACAGGCAGTTACCAACAAGTCAACATATTTCCAAGCCTAACTCAAAGTAAATCTAAACCACATTACAGATTTAACTTTTGTGTGAACTGAAAAATGCTAGGATTGTGATAATTAGTCTCATGCCTTCTACCTTAAATATGTGTCAAAATACGAAATTATCCAGTGAGACATTAAGAGTTCGTTAACTTGGTCAATACGCAGTCACCTCTTGTCAATCTCAAGTCCGTTCAAATGCAATTTTGTGTATTTTTATGTAATATAAATAAAATATATGTATAGCATGTGCTCTGTATTTTTTATATACTACTCGTTCCATAAATTTTCTTTAAAAGGAAACCCAGTAAGAGCGTGTAATTCAATGGGACATGTTATAAAGACAGAAAGGAAATGGGGTATATGTTACATTCCCCTCCCCCTCCCCCTCCCCCATCTCGGTGGGAAGTACCATCATCGCATGGAAATATACAGGCAAGCTTTCTCACTTATGCACATTGGCTGAGTCGGACGCTAATGAAAGTGGGCAGAGGTGAGAAGTCTGTTTGATCTGCTAGCTAGAGCCCCTCAATAAGTGGTATTGTCGGAATAACGACTTTGTTTTCACAACGTTTTTAACTAAAAAAGTAAAAAGGCCACAATAAAAGAGCACCTTTTTCCCAATAAAGAGATGGTTGCAGAAAACCAGAAATGCATGATCATACGCAATATTCTTTCTTCAATTTTTTTTCAGAATTTTATTTCCTTTTTGTCTCCATGTGTTACATGCATTTTTTAATCAATACAAATTATAATTATTTTCTCTATGTAATTAAATTGTAAATATTGAAACCGTTTTTGTGGTATTTAAAATAACTAGTTAACCACTGACACTGCAAGTAGGATTGTTACATACGTCAGTTATACCCAATATAAAACAACCTGACCAAACAATAAATCATGGCCAAAAATATAAATCTACTCAAGCATTCCGACATAGTTATAAAATGAAGAATTTCCTGTTGCGCTATGGCAGGAAGCTGGTATCTCTAGTTCACGGTTTATCTACCACACCAATCTGACTAATCAGCGAAAGACGTTCCACAGTCCCATTTATCCTGACTACCGCTTAAGTAGTGCTAAAGTTAAGAACACCATCTGTTCCATTAGCACGCCTGCCTTCAGGCGAATAGGGGGGTTAGCTAAATGGTCGGAGAACAATTCTGAGGGGTGTAGTTCCTTTGTGCCTTTTCTTGGACATTTTGTTTGGGGTTTGCTTTTGACTCGATTCTCCTTTCCTGAGATTAGAAAACACGCGATGCATTCTTGGATTTCTTCGAAACTTTTCGTGCTCTTGATGCTGTGTATTAATTGCGAATATGTATCGGGAGTCCCGAAAAGGCTCTTTTTCCCCTATGGGGAAGACAGAGGGGATAGTGTTCTACCGGCCGCAGATGATATTAGCTCAAACGAATATCAGCTACAAAAGGACATTGTATTCTACGACGATACGTATTCCAGTATATTTGTAAGTATACACATATCTTATCGTATATAATTTATTATTATTAGCTCTACACCTTTCTTACATACTAACGTTCTGTCTGTATATACATCTACATGAGATGACGTCTACACTCCTACAGAAATGCCTGGAAACACGATGCCAACCAGCCATTATCTAGATAAAACATTCACGTACAGCTGGAGATTATTTCCCTCATCTGGCATAATCGTTGGGGATGTTAACAAACTGACCTAAACGAATCAGTTTTTGTCAAAGAGATCCATGCTTATATATAACAAATTCCGAAAATTCCGAAAATTTTCTTGACGGTTAGAACCTGACATAAACTAACTTTATATATCAGTATTAACAAAAGTAAATGCCGTATTGTCTAAGAAATGTTTGTATAGGGAAAATAGACATAAAATAGAACATCAGCAACGTTAATAATGTATTGGTTACTATTAATTATGTTATTATAACTTCTTGATATATCA
The DNA here is from genome assembly GCA_030141615.1 of Unio pictorum. Taxonomy (NCBI): domain Eukaryota; kingdom Metazoa; phylum Mollusca; class Bivalvia; order Unionida; family Unionidae; genus Unio; species Unio pictorum. Next base: position 8,678,404 of record JARLTB010000101.1, on the reverse strand, counting down.
AACCACCTAAAGGTATACTATAATCGTTGTGTAACAACAACGCACGTGTGTGGGTATGTGTGTGTGAGAGAGAGAGAGAGAGAGAATCTTAACGTAGTTTTAACAATTGTTCAATCATCTCGCTGCCGTTGCTACGATGTCTGCAGTGTAGCAGTTTATAGCAATGCCTAGCATTCATGCCCGGCCCTACGGCCAGGCGAACTAGGACACCGCCTTGGGCATCGCCCTTCCTCGCAATGCAGTGTGTTTGCTTGGTGCCCCGCGATCATTGCTTGCTGTCTTGGGACACGCACATCTTAGGGCCGGGCCTGCTAGCATTGGTTACATGCCGGACATGTAGCATAATGTCTCTCCCAGTCACATTATTACGACACCAGGCCACAACGGAATATATAACTAAATATTACATGTTTTTCGACTACCAGACGATGGCGAATTATTATCACAGAGTTTTGTGGTCTTTATTGCTTGTTCACAGCCAGCCAATTATCGTGACCTTGTTAGCCATGCGTGTCTATCAGTTATTGTATCTTCACAACATGAGGGTTGTGTGTGTTAAAAAGTCACGTGATTAACACACGTGTCATGTATCATGAATTATGAAACTTTACTATTTGATCACTTATCTGAAAGTAAATTAACTTCAAAATTTAGTAAAATCAGAGCAATTATTTGCTTGTTACTCCACCTGAATGTTACTATGCAGTTTATATATTTATATCATGTTTGTGCTAGGAATGCCGCCATTTGGTTATACAATATGCAATATTATATAATAACTAATATCATATCTGAGCTAATAGCCCTACCGATGTAGGAGATCGTTGCTATGTTTGAGATGTCAGTAAGGTCTTTGTGTGTCTGGTGTATAATGACTTACCAGTGCATTACTTCAGTGTTGGAACTGACAGCGATGGTATTTCCCAATGGTTGCTAGTTTGCAGTGATGGATGGTTTTCCAGCAGATAAAACGTATTTTTTTAATTGAGTCAGAATAGTAGCTCAGTGTCAACAGGACCGGATATGGTCAAGTGTTTGGGGGTGTTGTGTTTCCAAAATTCAAAAAAAAAAAACAAAAAAAAAAACGACTTGCCTCAAAAGGACACCAAAGCAAATTATATGTTCCTATTTACTAAAAGTGTGCATATTAACCAATAAATATGCTCAAAATAAAACGATGAATAAGTCAATTTTCTTCTTAGCGTTTGGCAACGATGGAAATACTTTGGCCTTCACATAGCAATGCTAGCGCTCCTGCGAAATTGTTTGATATGCAAATGAGTGCACATATATGTCTTCATAAGAAACTTTAGCCTTCAACTGCTTCTTGACATTCGTCATTTTACAATCAAAAGTTTTTGAACTGTTCATTATAAGATAATTGTACAAATCTTCTTTTCTTAACCATGGTTTATAAGTCAAATCACTATCCCATAAGCCGTTTAAAGTCCATTTATCCGGAATATTTTCTCCCTGACACGTGTGCACCTCTATCTCTTAAATAAACCTACAATTAACGAACTGATAGCTTGTCAAAAGAGCACGGGTCAACGATTCTTTAATTATCCGTCATTTCATCGGATGTTTGTGTTCACCGGAAGTTGATTTAACAAATAACGATAACTCGTGCAAGGGAGGTAACAACCCTTACTAAACAGGCCTTGTGTATATGGCTGACAGTTATTTGTCCCCGTTCTCTAATATTCATATTCTTTTGAATGCTTTGTGGCAAGTGAAAGTCTGATAATAATGGGTCGTTCGATACCTTGACGTCCAAAGTCAAAAGTATTTTCAGCTATTTGCACCAGTGTAAGAAAAATCGTTTGAAAATGGTGGTGGTGTTGGTGGGGGGGGGGGGTACAACTTTGACAAAACAAGAACTTGTTAACAACAGTCTGAAATGTAACGAGTATGTATTAACATAGATTCTCATACATTGTTCAAATGTTCATAATTCGTAATTTACTTATACAATATCTTGATGATTACACGTATTGACAAACACAACCAAATGCATTCTTGACATGTATTCAATTGGTATGTATTTTGGTAAGATAGTGTATGCCTTGCCAGACTATTTTGCTTTCGGCTTCCGTCAAATCTTCCCCCATACGATGGACCAATTAATGTTAAACTCTACCTTCTACATAAACAAGTGCAACTAATTATTAGCACACCTTTCACGTGTTATGTATTGCGTGATTTGTTGTGTGCAGACTGTTAGGGCATATCTACTATAATTGCTTTAATGTTTGTTTGTTATAATCCACGCTACGGCACGCACGGTTTTTAATCTTGAAACCCGCAGAGTTCAACTGTCCAAAGACTTATCGTACGCTGCATCGTTCGCTGTATGAGCAATATCAAGACTGCAAGTCGGGTCATCCAAATCCTATGTTATCTTTTTTGTTTTAAAAAAACACAAACATGAATCTTCCTAATGTAGCAACCGCCACATTATAATAATAAAAATGACTTTGTATATCGCCTATATCTTTAGAAGCTCTAAGAGCTTTACAACATATATATTGATATGACTACAAAAACAAAATCCAATGAAATTGGAAAACATAACAAATGCGGAAAATATTTAAGGTAGGAAACATTAATAGGTCTTAAAGTTTGCTCTTGCAATGTGCAAACATATGCAATAAAGATATGCATGAGGTTTAAAAATTAGAAATAAGTTCCTTATGTTTTCGAAAGTGTACCTAATCTTATTGATAACATCGAAAGCTACATCATTTTTATTTTATTTCATTTCTTAAACTAAAAAGAAATTGCGATTTTTGCCTGTACGAACAGCGTGCATCTGCTCAGTGCAAAATAAACAATTTAACAACAATAAAACCTAACTAACTTACGCCTCTTTGAATTGATACTATGTATGTTTTGAATATAACTGCAGATAAATAAACAGCAAAGCTATTTGAGTTTCCTGTAATGATGTTTGTTTGTAAGTTGTTCAGGGTTCTACAGATACACAAAAAACTTCAAAATGTATACAGCATGCTAGATGTTCCAGTATGCTGCGTTGATCGATTTTACTACAAGATAAATACTAACTCCATCAACTCATACTTTGGAACATTTTCGTGTAATTTAAATCTGCTGTATTTCAAACGTAATCAAGACACATACATTAGTGAATCCCCCAAGAGGTTTTTGATGTTTATTGCTGCACATGGACTTTATGAAGCAAGAAATAAAATAAACAAGAAGAAATATTTTATTTTTTTAACTCAGCAGCACTTGGGATACGCAAGTATTTCTAAGGCTCGTACACAACTTTACCTTATAATCTTTGATTATCAGTGTACCAGAAAAGGGTTGTTTATGGATTCTTGTTTAGTTCCTATCTTTGTTTCATTTTTAACTGTATTAAACTGTTTATTTTGTTGTGGTTGATTGTGTTTTTATTGTTTGGTTTGTTGTTGATGATGATGATGGGTTTAATGACATTTGTTCAGTGCATGATATGCTATACTTGTCATCAAAAATAACTGGTAGGGGAATAACTCGGAAAACCCGGGTAAGAAACATCGACCCACCGGAAGCTAAGGGAAAGCTTTTCCCACATCCACACCGGTGTATGCTTATGGGTGCATGACTGAGAGTCAAAAGTCTCATTGGTGTCAAAACTGGGGGTCAGACTGAGTAATAACAAACCTTGGTATCAAAACTGGTGGTCAAATTAAAAATGTTCCGGGTCTCTGAAGCGCAAATAAGGGTAAATGAAAACACAGCACACTGACCTAGCCTGAGACTCGAATCCACATGGACAGAGGTGAGAAAGTTTTAATCAATAAAGATGTACGCTTTAAATCACTCGGCATCCCTGGAGTCCATGTTTTTTAAAATTACTTTCTTACTTAAAAATAAATCTCGTTTATATTTTATTGCATACTAAACTGCAAAGTTTAGCAACCTGTTTTCGCAATAAATAGAGCCCTCTCATCTGTAGAACAAGTTTTTTTTAAATAAAAAAAATATACAACAACGTTCGTTAGTGACTATCCATGACAAAATTGACACGAGGAACCCATACAATTTTAATCACTGAATTTGTATCTTAAATTTTCAATTAATCGCCAGCTTAACTTTTAATCGCTTTTGGAAGATTAGACGATAACATAACACGATCTTAGACCAGTATCCTAATTTCATTAACCAGAAACGGTAAGAAAATAAATCGTTGCACAAAGTGAGCTTGAGAATACAATAATTTTAAAAAATGCAAACTGAGTTCAGGGTATCAAATTCATGACTCCGAACTTTGGTATGTATTTGCTTGTGAACACCATTATATTATTCACGATGAACTAATTTTTATCTAGGTGTTTGCGAGCAATGTTTGTTAATCACCACCCTCCACCCCCCACACACAATAACAACTGTAACAGTGTGTGTGTGTGTGAGAGAGAGAGAGAGAGAGAGAGAGAGAGAGAGAGAGAGAGAGAGAGATTACATAACCATTTATCACTCTTGCACTATCTTAGATCAAACACCCCATCGAAAGAAGAAGCATGCTTAGTCTTGCTTTCAATTTCGTACAATATGCCCAATGCTTGAAGATAGAGCATCTTTATTTCTACAAACGATCCTAAATTTCAAGACTACATTTTAAGCATAACATCACAAAGCTCATACTTACTTTAAAGTCAACTCGCCCTTTTTCTTATCCGTTTTCCTTTGGAGTCTCTTATGCATATGCACACCTCTCGTTCGCTGCATATCATCAATTTGGCAAGTAAACTCTTCTGACACTGCCCCCCTCCCCTTTTTTGAAAACTGATTGACATTGACTCGTTTGATAATATCACCAAAGACCAGAGTTAGCCACATTACGTTCAAAATGCTATCTTGAAAAATATCAGATCTTTTGTGAAATGAAGGTATTCTATCTTTAACCATGGAACTTATTGCATAGAATTAAAAGCATAAACAAGCTGGGATATTTTATTTTAAATCCAAAGTCTCCCTGTTTTCGCAAAGATGGTAAGAACAACAGCTAATCAATTTGTTCCTGATGGGAGCTGTATTCTTTATCTCTTTAGGTACTATAAAATATCAAATATTTTTTGGAAATTCTCACGAAAGCTAATGTTTCACATTACAACTCTTTTGACATTGGCTAATTTTAAGTTTTCTCCATCAGTAAAGTAGTAGTTCTATTTTCAAAAGTAAACACTGTTTTGAGAATGTAATAAAACAAAATTTAACGACAACGTTAAGCTCAGATATTTTATATAAGAAGTTTAGGTACTAAGGTGCGAGTTCGACATAAATGTGGCACGAGCAGCACATTTCTTAGCAGATACTGTAAGAGTATTAACCACCTGATGCTGCTTGGCTTAGTTTAAACAATTAACCCATTTCATCAACCATATTCCTGCCATGGAAACAACGTTCCCTCTAAGCGAATGTTAGGTGTGCGCGCAGTGCTCGCTGCACTGCGCAAGCATTACGGAGACGAGCAAAATTTAATGTTGGATTGAGCAAAAATTGGCAATTCAGGTACGTGGGGATGCCGGAGCAGCTGCCACGCGCGCAGCTTAGAGGGAACGTTGCATGGGAATATGTCTACGACAGGTTGCCATTACCAAAATATTATGGCAGTACTATGTACATGTATACACAATAGAAAACATCAGATATTTGAATAGAACACAACCAAGCCGGTCCAATCTGGTTTGTGGTGTTTAATTGTATGACTTAAGGCTTTGTTAATATTGTGCAATTCACTAGGTTATTTAGATGCGTTTCTTTTGTTATTCATTCAAGTCTTTGTTATAGCTATGTCTCGTTTTACGAATGTAGCTTGCATGGCATCAGATTGTGTCTTCGTAACCATGCTGTGATCTTCATTCTTTTAGAAAAACCCTTTTCATGAGAAGTTGTTTCTTTGATGTAGAACGTAATTTACTAGTATGTGGGAATAATTATCACACAAGTTGTTGTTGTTGGTGATTGTTAAACTTTATAGTTTTGAACTGGAATGATTTTCAAGCCTTCATGATCCGCAGTCAGGTTTAATATCCTTCTTGTATCACACAAGATTAGTGAAACGCATGGAGATAGAGACAACCGTAGTACCAGTCAGTTATTGATGGGTACTGTTGAAACCTTGCACATGATGGAACTTTGGACCCCTAAAACCCAAAGATAGGCCTGTAAATTGTTTTAAATTTTGTCTGTAATGACAAAAGCGGGAATGAAGGGAACAGGAGCAATGGCAGTACCAAGGCGAAATGCAACATATAACAGGTTGCAGTAAATTCGAGCCGTCATGTCTGGCAACTGTCTTGGCAGCTGTTGGTCATTAAAGCACCTAGAGTGCCAGAGCGAATTAGTCTTCACTAAAGTAGACATTATAATCTTTTTTAAATATACGTATTGCGTTAATCATGAAGCATTGATGGCGTATTTCAACTCAGCCCACACTCTTCGAAATGAAGATGATAGGACACGGGCACATAATACTAAAATACGTGAAAAGTAAATAAAGAAAAAAGTTGTGTTTAACAGGTTTTCTAAGGAGAGTATTCTGAAATATTCCGCTTTCTTTAGTGCGTATAAGATTTTTTGGAGCTGATCGGAGAGCGGTATCTCGACTTCAGATACGAACGTCTAGATACTATCTTCCCTTTGAGGTAATATTGGTTGGGCAACGTACCGAAAATGCATTGCTATCTCACCTCTGTCTGCGTGGGTCCGAGTCTTAGATTCGGTCAATGTATGTGAGAAAGCTTGCCGGTAGCTTCTTGTGGGTCGGTGGTTCTTTCAGAGAGTTTTCCTGGGTTCTTCCTCCACCAATAATACTGGCCGCCTTGTATAGCCCTATCGTGTGCTGAAAAATGGCGTTTAACCCTAGAACAACAATCAAATGCAATTTATGTTTCAAACATAATGAGAACCATGCGAGTTATGTAATTAGCTGTTGATGTTTCTACTTGTGCCGATTCAGTAATAGCATGCAACGATACAGATAATAGAAAGCTTTTGCAATACCAAGAGAATGGTAGTTAACATGGATAAGACAAAAATAACTGTGTTTAGCAATGGTGTACCTTAAACAAATTACGAAAAGTGGTTTTATATGGGGCACAAATTGGTGCAGTTACTATTTACAACTCTATGGGTCTTACGTTTGCACCCAAATTTTGATGGAGGAAGGCTAAAGAAACATTAGCAGCTCAAAGTGTCAATTCTATTATAATTATATATTATTTCAAAAGGAAATTTCAGTTGTGTAGATTCTTTTGCAATAGTTGATACTGTGGTAAAACCTATATTTCAGTATGGTTCAGAAATTGGGTGCCACGTATTTAGAATGTATTGAAAGCGTTTAAAGCCGAAACAATATCATTGTACCTCACGTAATGCGAATGATTATGGTGCGCTTGGAGAATATATCAGACTGATGTGTTTTACACGCTACTCTAGATCTGTAGATATTAGAGTAATTTGTTACATATATTTTGGAACAGATACTCCAGAATGCTTCAGAATACTTGAAGCATTAGGCGTTGAAGGGTTTGTTACATCGGCATCACAGGTGTGACAATTATTACTAAACTGTTGTTTTGGCTTTGTATGGATGTCGCATGATTTTGGAAATGTTAGTAAATTTCTAACAACATTCTCTTGAAGACTAAAGGAATGTAATAGTCAAAATTGGCATGATAAAATCACTCTTGTTAGAAAGTAGATATTGTCAAAGTTATTAAATGCTAAAAATAATAGTTCCTTAGGTGTACCTATTTGTGGCTGCAATGTCCTTTAGATATTCTTTTTAGTGACAAACTTTTTGTACTGGGGATCGGAAGACATGATGGTGTTATACTTTATATCGTGGGTGTAATTTTTGTTATCACTGTAATTTCGTGTTAGTAGAAGATGAATACATTATCTAGATATAAGAAAAAAATAATGAGACAATATTTTATATAATAATCTATCTCTACTAATTTTAATGTACTGATGTCAATACAAAATCTTTATGTTTTTCAGAGTTGCAATAGCTGTATACTATTAGCTCTGTTGACAAGAAAATACTTGCAATATTTAATACAAACACAATATGTAAATGTGCGCCTGGAGTGATACATTTTGTCTTTGTATAAATTATTGTTGTATGAGCCAGTTGTATTGATTGGCAAAAAAAAAAGATAATTAAATCTTGAAAATGTTATGGTATATGGACGTTGCTAAGAGTACAACCATAAATCAATTAGAAAACAAATAATTCATTTGGAGAACAAGGAATGCCGAGAAGACTGCCACAATTTTCACATTCGGTTATGGCTTGGGATTTAAGATTTTTTCACTATTTCCACTCAAGCACTTGTATCTCCAACCGCAAGCACTATTTAATTAATACATTATTTGCTATCAAATTTCACTAGCCAAATCTAAAGGTGATGTATCTAAAGCATTTGCATATTGGATAGGAGATCCGTCGACTTTCGAAATCATGCTAGCTATGTAAAATAAGATATAAGAATATCAAGTAACTTATTACCATTGTCCATTTACAATGTCTCTAGTATTTCTAACATATCTGAAATAAGAACACACGATGGGCTTCGGACATGACAGTATAATCTGATCACAAGGCTAAAAAATCACCAGCGGATTAAATTTTTTGTTCCCTTGTTCATTATGGTGCATAAAGGATATCGACAACATAGGCAAGAACATCGAAACCAATTGATGGTCTGAAAGATTATTTCACATTTACCGAAAATTGTGAGGAGAAATATGTGAGGACGTCTTAGAAAGGCACGCAATTTTACAGATTCGAAATAATTCTAACATTGTTGGACTAACTTTCTTTTCATTTTCATGTCAGGTTAATCTCAACGGTCACTTATCCCTTGGAACTGACCTGCCCATCTACCAACCTGACCTTGTCTTGCCAATTAACTTCAAAGTAATAGCCGCATTTTTAGCTGATATAGATACAAGAGGGACCGGTGCTGTTTATTACAGGTGAGTCTTTGGAGATGATGTAATGTATATTTTATGTATTAGACATATTTAGAATAAATATTTATATCGCGGACATGTCTCGCTGAAATCATCTTAAATTTAATTTATTTATTTCAAAGCATTCCAGCCTTCCTCAAATTGAACATTTGAGTTAAATATGTAAAGTTATTAAGCGAAACAGGTGATAATAGACAAACTTCTATATAATGAGAACGTTATGTACTAACTATTAGTTTAGGATATATCTGCTCTGGCAAGAAGGAATAATAAGTAAGCTTCCACAGTAAGGATATATGAATTAACTACGTCATCAGCTTTAGCATCAGTGGCTAAGTGGTCAAAGCGATGGTTTAAAGTAACTAAGTTTAAATCCATCAGCAGTTTTGTTCAAGCTCATACACGAATGTTTTCTATCTAAGCTTAGACCGAAATAAAATTTTCAATATCGCAACAACATCACCAACATTATAAACAACATCACGGATCCCAATAATTACTAATTACACTGTTCTAAAACTTTAAATATTTGCGCAATTTTCAGTTAACGTCTAGTATTTAAAAAGTTTAATTTCATTTTTCTCTTTTTATCCAGAGAAACACAGGAACTAGCCATTCTCGAGCGTGCTGCTGCCGATATCCAGAATCATTTCTCCAAATTCCCCACATTTGAACCCACGAGTCTTTTCATTGCTACTTGGGACAATGTGGGGTACTACAACTTCAGCTCAGAAAAGGTAAGTTTTTATCAACATTTACCCATTTATAGAAAGTATGCAATTAAAAAGACTTTAACATTTAAGGGGGAAGGGGAACTAGGAGGTATCGTTGTCTACTCTTCCTATCTATAAAAAAATTTGTTTCTAAAAACGTACACTTTTCTATGTATGGCTCTCTTTCGCACCACAAAAAAGCGTGTCAAGCTATTAAAGGGAGAAAACTAGGTTATAATCAGTAGAGAATAAAACTAGACTGTGTCATTGCCTCTGATACAGTTTTACTGCTGAGTAAAGCTTCAAACCAATATGTCATTTCACCAAAAATATAAAATTCAAACGTCCTAATGAAAAGCAGATAATTATATATTCTCTCTCTAAATATGTAACGAAATATGTTATAAAATCTCGGCTGCCAAATAAAGAGAAGGAAATGCATGACGGGAAATCCGGGCAGAGATATAGTGTTTGCAATGAATGGAGTTCATTTTATATGTTAAATCTGTAAAACCTGAGCAAGAACTGGCACACCAGTTTGAGAGATACCAGCCATTTTATTTCTCAGTTTTTCGACACAATCTCTTGTAACTGGGACTTTTGTCTGGGGTATGCAGTTATTTTAGTTCCAACGGGACTAATGAATTTAACTAGATCGACGTGTGTGTGTGTGTGTGTGTGTGTGTGTGTGTGTGTGTGTGAGAGAGAGACAGACAGACAGACAGACAGACAGAGATATTATACTATCAGGACGTACTTCAGGATAAGTTAACCATGCAAAATGGTGGTTCAATCTTTTTTGTTCAATCTATTGAGCAGGATTGTCAAATGAATTTAAATTGCACAGGTTGTAGGCCTATTTACAATAACTTCTGAAACAAACGAAAAGAGCACGTTAGGCTTTGGATAACTGCCGTAGCCAACGCCCTGCCCCATGTACACAATAAGGTACATAAAAAGTGACAAGGACTAATATATAATAAGAAATACAATGGATTGATACACATCTATATCAAAGCATTTATCGTACTAGTAAAGGTAATACCAAATAAGTGCATAACAAGTAATTTAAAGAAGAGAAATGATAAGACTAATGGAGTGGGGTGAATATACAAGGACACGGTCTCAAACACGCGGCACTAGGGTCAGGCAAGCCGTATCATGTGCCCCCAAAATGATTGACGTCGGAAGGTGTAATGAAAGATAATAAAGGTGGTACGACCATCGGGTCATCAAAAATACCCTCATGAGGCCATCATGGTGGGTTGAGTGTGAGACTCCTGTCTTAGACGATTATTGAAATCTTTTAGAATCTTTAATATTAGCAACAAGCCTGAAATATTTCAAAGATGCAAGTGTTTAGGTCATCTGATAGCTTAGCTGATCCAAACAGGAAGACATTTGTACTGACAGAAATAAATAATTAGTTGAAGCAATCCATTGGTCATTCTTGGTATTGTACGCTTCTTACGATAAAAAAGATAATGGCAGGCAGTCTTATCGTCCTCTCTACATGTGCACATGGGCTGTCAGGAAGAACATTTTAAAATATATTATTATTTAAATCACCGTAGTTATTTCTTATCCTTGTAGGATTAATTGATGATTTCCAATTGTCAACACAAAACTATGATGGGACATGATTATCTGCAGGTGCAATTTTTCGTTTATGTATTATGTAACCTGTGGATTGTTTTACTGGATTCGTTAGAGTGTTCCAAACCTTTAATGTGGTCTATAGTCTAGCATGTACTTATTCAAAATAACCTCAGTTTCTCAATTTATATTATATTGTGTTCAACTAACGAAGGCACACGATCTTGGATTTAGGAGGGAGAAGAACCATACACAACTTTATGAGAAGTACAGAGTTTGTAAAATTTTCATCTTTCCAGTAATAGTACCAACCAGTTTTTTCTGTAAACAGTGTTATGAAAAATACTACGGGTTAGTCCTGTTACAGTTCTTACCGCTTCCAGTTACAATATTTAGAGACTTAATAAGTCAACGGCAGAACAATTACCCCATAGTTTACATCAGTATACTGTGTCATTAAATCATCATCATCGGTCTCTTGAGTCTTAACCTAATGTGTTCGTAGAGGCACTGTGCCTCTGAAAATCTGACCAGTTTCCTCCACGTGTCTCGATCATGTCACCGCACAACTTTTCCTTGTCCATTCTGTGATGTTGTCAGTTCACGTTTTCTCTGTCTTCTTCTCCTTCTGCCATCCTGGACGCTGCCCTGCAGTACTGCTGCGGATAGACTGTTGGATCTAGTGACATGGCCATATCATGTCAGCTTTCTCTTTTTGACAGTGGTGAGGAGGTCTTCGTATTTGCCTACTTTGCGCCTGATGGTGTTACGCACTTCTTCTTCTTTTATGAGATGGTTTATGTACGAGATGCCAGGATGTTTCTGTAAGGATCCAGGCGTCACATGAAAATAAACAGATTTAGACGACTAGTGCTCTCAATAGTATGATTTTAGTTTTAGACAGATATTCTTGTCCGTCCAGATGGGTCTTAGCTTTTACATAGCTGCCGTTGTTTGTTCTGTTAGTGACAAATTTCCGCTCTTGATTCCTCTTTGGTGATTAAGGAACCAATATGTTTGAACTGGCTCACTGTTTCCAGTTCCTGCCCTCTGACTTTAATCTTGGCTGAGATTTGTTTGCCATTATTTGTCATCTGTTTTGTCACAGCGCTAATACTCATGTCAAAAATGGGCGATGTTTAATCAAGGTTCTTCACTAAGGTGGCAAGCTTGTCTTCACTGCCTACCAGCCCATCAATGTCCTCTGCAAAGCGGATGTTGGTGATGTTGCCTTTCCATGCTTTCGTGCTCTTAATGCTGGCTCCACCTTTATTTTGTGAATGGGGACAACTGTCATTATTTGTGGAGTTTCTGACCTTAAGCACCTCTAAGTCTCCTGTGGACTAATGGTTATCGAATTCTTTACAATACTCAGTGCATCTTTTTGCAATGTCACTCGCTTCTGTGAGGCATTTTTCATTTTCGTCTTTAATGGTAGTGACTCTCAATTGCTTCTGTCTGGTTAGGTCTTTCTCAATTTGAAATGGCTTTTTGCTGTTATTCTGTATCAGACTCTCTATTTCTGGGCACTTGTGTCCAATTTAATATTTTTTTGCTTTCTTCAAGTATTTTCTAATATTCTTATTTATTTCTCGGTACCCGTTTGCCCCTTTTGTGTGTCTGGTGTTTTGAGGTCTCTTCTGGCATCCCAAACATTCAGAATCTCTTCTGTAACATAAGGTTTTTCTTTGGGCGATGGAAGCCAATGATGTCATTGGTAGCTGTTATCATAACTGTGTTGAAAGTGTATGTCATCACTTTAACAACAATATCCATCACAAGGAGTGGAGCAATGTTTCCTCTAACTGTGGCTTGGAATAACTTGCAGATGCTAGGGTCCTTCAGTTGTTCAAGATTTAATTTGAGCCTAATGTTCTTTGGCTTGTTAAGTTTTTTTGCCTTTCTCGGAAGTTCATAATCACAAGGTCGTGATCACTCCCAACATCAGCACCTGGGGACGTCCTTGTTTTTGTTCTATTGATGCCAGATTGGTAACGGTTTTGAACCGTTGTGTAGTCGATCTAGTTATGATGGGTTCCATTTGGTACGTGCCAAGCCCGTCATCGTGAAGCTTTATGTTGGCCCTGGGTGTTGGCTAGTACCAAGTTCTTGTAGCTTGCGATCTCGAGTAGCCGTCTCCCTCTGTCATTGGTAAACTCATTGCAAGAAGGTCCACAATTATCATCCCAGTCTTTTAGAGCATCATTGACAACGTTGGCATTCTACAGTCATTGGATGATGAGGATATCTTTTCTACTGACCATGTTTAGAATACCCATGATCGGTAGTTGAAGCATAGACTTGGATAGTTGTGATGTTAAAGGGAGATGCTTTCAGACGAATGGAGATGATTATGTTATATATGGGACGGCATTCAAGCACATATCACTTGATGGCATTGTTTGCAAGGATGTCTATTCCATTTATGGACTTGTCCAACTCTCCACTATAGTATAATATATGCCCATCTTTTCAGTTTGGTATTCTCTAACAACTTACTTCACAGAGTCCCGGAATGTGCCATGTGTAGTGTTTCAGTTCATGTGTCAACTCTTAGAGTCTTCCAATTTGCACCAGAGTTCTAATGTTCCAGGTGGTGATGGCGATGCCGTCTATCGCTCTGATTTTATTGAAAGTACCAGTAGTACACTTGTCACATCACTCCTGGTGGATAAATGCAGGCGCGGTCCTTATTGAACCGGGCGACGATCAATCCGGTATGGTAACTTCAGATTTGTCCAGCAATATCAGTATGTCTTGGGCAAAGGTCGTCTGGCTGAGCCCATCTCTCTCCAGACCAAGGTGATGCCAGAAAGGGATCTAGTACTTCGTCCAGCTGCTTTAGTTTCTCCACTCTGGATACTATATCATTAATATCTATCATATATTTTTAGTGTACAATTAGCGTATCATTGTATATTTTGTTTGAATTAGTGACCAACATTTAACAATATTTCGATTCAGAAAAGATCCTTAATAATGTATGTGTGAAACAGAAGTGATTTACCACTTATAAAAATCTAGAAAAGGTAAGTAATTGAACAGTGGGAAGCCTGAGGAATGTATAAATATCAGCCATTATTACGATATATATCACCGCAAGGGACAAGTACTTAATCGGGTTCGTCTCCGAGTACACAAATGGAGTCAACATGGCGTAGCCTTGGGAACTCTGGATCAATTTCCGGCTTATATCTTGATTGTCTTAGTCACATCTTTGAAAAGCAGCATCAAAAATTAGAATGGAACGACGATAACTACAGTGATAACTTCACTGAACTGAAGGACAGACTGTGCGTTTTGGCATATTTGTTTTCAGACTATGCGCACTTAAAAAGATATGTGTGTTTACTTACGATTTAAGATGAAATATAGTTATCTGTATTTTCTCCCATCGCTCCACTTTAGTATACATTACGTGCTACTTCGATTTGTTCTTAGATTAATTTTTTGGTTTGGTGGGATTTCAAACCCTCCATGCTTATCGCATAGAGTCCGCTCCCTAGTACCAAACTATAGCTTGGATAGAGGCCAGGCTAGACGGTATTAAATAAATTAGTGACAATGTTTAGAAACAACTGCCTTTTGTTGGACAACAATGTTGTTATCTCCCTTGGATACGTTTTCAGATAGAGATAATACTGTTGTTGTTTGGTGTGGTGTTGGGTCTTAACGCCATTTTGCAACACATTATAGGCTATAAATAGCGGCTAGTATAACAAATGGAGGAAGAGGCTGGGAAAACCCCAATTAGAACCATGGACCCACGAGAAGCGTTTAGCTTCTTGCTCACTTACCCATAGTGGCCGAGTCTGAGACTTGAACTCATGCGGATAGACGGGAGATGGCAATTGTATGTGAATCTGCGCGGTTTAGACCAGTTGGACACCCGGGGCCCCGATGGCAATACATTAGTTTGTGTAGACCTCTATCTACTTTCTTATGGAACCTTATATAGTTTGTTCTTAATGAGTCATTTTTTTATCACGAGAGACACGATAATAACAAGCATGTAAAACAAATTCATACGATGCGTAGCCCGTTAGGCCAGTTTAACTGGACATCATTTTTTAACCTGTGAGTTGTGAGCACCAATAGCCCATTGGGATATAACATTAGATTTGATGGAATTCCTTTGAATATGGCGATCGCATTGAAGCTCACAGCAGGGAAGTTCGCGCGTGCGAAAGTGCGATCACGCTAGGATATTTTCCATTTCCTTATTTCTAGACAGAATTCCAAAATCTGCAGCAACCATGATAATGATAGCAAGAATAACGACGCTATTCTGGTAGACTGTGTGGCCGCACATAATGAAAAAAATATACGCGCTAGTTGGGTTAATTCAAGACAGATAGCATATGTCCGTTATTAATTGGCTGTAAGTGACTCCACCTGTGTAGTTGGTTATTGAGTGTCAGCATATACAGTATAGGTAATGAACAGAAAATATTAAATAACAACAACCCTTATGTTTTCAAATCTATTTCATTCACATTTTAATTTTTGTCAGCTTCTTCGAGTTTGTCAGTTTCTGCAAAAAGCTGTTCTCTGTTTGATTAGCGTGGAGCATTAGAGAAAAACATCAGTTTGTGTTACGTGTCCTTTGAAGAATAACTACTATTTTGTAATGGTAACCATTATATTTCATGCAATCAAATAGCGGCAAATTATGAAACTGTTTTCTTCATCATGAACGAGTGCTAATTGAACCTGTTAGATAGAGAGTTCGTTTTGTTTGTTTGTGGGTTTTTTGCGTGCTGTAGTGGATTTTGCAATATATACATAACTTGCTCGGCGGCGGCACAAATATTAAATCATGAATACCCAGGCAGAGATATTGTTCCACGGACTCATGTGATTTAACGCAAAATCTAGACAAGATTATCTTGCTTCTCATTCCAACCAAACGATTAGTCCCATTGTGGGTACGCGGCCTTTTGCACACTTCTTTTACCCCAGCGAAGTTCTATTATTAGGAAGACTTTACATTTACTTTGTTATAATTTCCCTTTCCTTTCTTTCAGACAAATACATTCCAAATTGTCATTGCCACCGATGGTCAAGATTCCTTTGTGTTTTTTAACTACTTGACTGATGGAATCAACTGGGTGACGGGAGAGGGAAAACTTAGGGGCGTTGCTGCTGACCCTCCGGCTCAGGCAGGTTTTGATTCAGGGGAAGGTCGGCTGCACATGAAGCTTCCTCATTCTGGGACCTTCGCCATCGCCAAACTTGCAAAGTAAGAAACGCTTAATTTATGAAAGTCTTGTCATAATTTATTGTTGTGATGATTTTGGTAGGCGATGAAGGAGGACTATAGTGTGAAATATATACCTCTCCATTTGTTTCATACCCCACCCCCTACCTATTTCAATAACGAAAATCTTTATGATAAAAGTGCACATAATTTAGCCAATTCATTCATTGTTTTATAATGTCTAACCTGACTGTAACCAGAGTGGCCCTAACACTGGCATCCTCTGCGCCTTTCATTCTCAACGGAATTTCTATACTAACGGCGCTATATTTTGTACTCTATGACCGAGTCTGTTTTCCTCAGACAACAGTGACGTAGTTCATCCTATTCAGTAACTGCTGGATAATTGATTAGACGTTGTAAGTATTGGAAGCAGACGACTTAGTATTTTCCTTCTATGTTCATACATGTGTAGTCGTGAATACATCCTTTCGCTGAAAATGGACTTGCGCAGGAACTGGAAATGACTGGCGAGCAGAGTTGTCTTTTACACTGAAAACTTTCGTTTGGAATGAAACGCTCAGAAGGTAACTGTGTTGTGACCCACTGGACATAATCAGGTTTGAAATTATTATCCAAAAATGAAATGACTAAGTTCTGAGCATATTTTTTTTCATTTGTGCTTTTGATTTTTTTTAAATCGTGTATTTTGTTAAATACCAAATAACGGGGGGGGGGGTATATGCAGACATTAGGTCTTCTCCATCTGTATGTGCCAAGTCTCGTAGGTGAGTCCATTGAATAATGAAATGTAGTGTGGTTAAATGACTTAAGTTTCTTGAAGTGCAAGGGGTCACAAGTAGTGCCATGCCGTATTGCACCATGTACACTGAAACGTTATCATGCACTGTGGTGTTGTTATGTATTGCAGTGCATGGCATCATAGTGCAGTGAAGTGTTGTATACTATAGTGCTGTGCGTTTTAATATTGTTTGGTATATCGTAGATTTTTTTCTCATATTGCAGTGAAGTGCACCTAAACCTTAAATGTGAACGTACAAAGTCGAAATCTCAGGATATATTCAAATTTTTAAAAACTAATATTTAACTTATACTCGTTCCTTTTTATGATGTTTGGGATGCGAGTCATGCTTTTTGATAGTTCTGTGTTTGATAGCTTAAGTCTAAGACTAAAGTGAGATTAAGCTGTTTGGCTGTAGACACTTACCTACAATATATGACAGCTTTATATAATTCTTACGCTTGGAGAACAAAGACTTAAACAATCTATGCTAAAAGAATGGAAAGTTTGGTGATAGTCTTTTACGTCATATATCTTTATATTAAAATTGTATTACATTTATTTCAAGTTCCAAACACGCTGAAATCTTTGGCAAAAATATGTTTCTATTTGACATATGCACATGGATAGGTGGTACGAAATAATTAAATTTAAATGTTAGTTGAGTGTATTTACAAAAGGACATTCGGATGTTAAAGTGTAGTGCATAATGCAGTTGTCATTAAGCTTGCATACTTGATGTAATATTTATAATTTTTTAATCAATTATTTTTAGTTTTTCATTTTCGTTAAAGTTTTTTGTTTTCTTTATTTGTCAGAGAATCCAACATCAATGTCCCCGGAGTGTGGATATACCAAATTGGAAATCTCAGGGGAGGTAACATTGTTGGTCCTGACGTGAACACAGGAGATGGTGAGTATCGCTAAATTTTGTAGCAATTTTATTTAACGGCACTACACGCTTTATATTTTTAACAAATATATAGCTTTTACATGAGATTAAGCGCCTTCAACCATATCTTTTACCCGTATTTAACACGCACCCCACTCTTGTCAGGACAGATCCATTATGTCCATTAACCACACACACACACACACACACACACACACACACACATATATATATATATATATATATATATATATATATATATATATATATATATATATATATATATATATATATATATATATATATATATATATATATATATAATTGGAAGTATGTAAGAAGAAAGAAAAAATACTTTCAGAAGTCGACGTCACAGTTGTATATTTTTGTCATAATAAAACCATAAATAAATATAATAAATCCTGAAAATATACAAAAACATATCAATATTAGCAAATGCAAAATATTGCTTTAAAAGGAAATTAATGAACTTGACCTTTACAAAGTTCAAAACAAATAATACAACTTTCCGTTCATGCATTAAATGACAGAACCTAACATCAATATGCTTTTTAAAAGAACGTCGTGTCTCTTTGCAAGAAGAGCGTCCAAGGGAAGCGACGTTTGCTGTAATAAGTGATTTCCTTATAATTTAAAAGATGGCGAATTTTGCTGTAATAAATGATTTCCTTATAATGTTCAAGATGGCGAATTTTCCTGTAATAAATAATTTCCTTATAATTTGCAAGATGGCGAAGTTTGCTGTAATAAATGATTCCCTTATAATTTGCAAAATGGCTGATGGGCCATGAGTCTCGTTCTGTGCGAGCGCAGGCAATGTATATTTCTAATCCACTTACCAGACCTACCATCCCATAATGTTTCGGCTGTTCAGGATGAATGTTGATGGTATGAAGACAGCAAAAGAACGAATAACATATCCCTACATAAAGATTAAGACACTGGTGAAACTATTCCATGTGCTCAAAACTAAGAGTAATTATTTACACCAATTAAATGCATCTCTTTATGTATGTCTGTCTCTCTGGTAAAGACTGCATGTTACATTATTATTCATCATTGGTATTAGACAAGTTTCCTGGATGTATACTGCGTAAATCGTCTGTTCAGATGAGGAGAAATTAGTTCGGATTGGTTACAATCAGCAAATGTATCAAGTTATAAAATTACAGATTGTTGTTTGATATTCTGCGATTAAAATGCACTTTATTCGACGGTATTTCAGTTGTGATCTTTGAACCGGAAGTAGTGGGTTCGACGTGCCTGAATGGAGCGGAGACATGCAGTTCAAATGCGCAGTGTATAGACTTCGAAGGCGGATATTGCTGTGAATGTTTGCCGCCTTATTACGGGAATGGCCAGCAGTGCCTAGAACCTGGTAAATCGCAGCTCCATATCATGAATTTTAAAAACATAACAATTATGCGCGAAACTCAAGCTCAAACGGACAACTACAAAATCGTAGGATACTGTGAGAAACGCTGCTGTTAAATTGTGCAGTCTCTATAATGAACTCAATTTTAAAAATCCCTTACATGATTCTAACTATATTCTAACTATATTTTATTTAATGTGACTGAATTACGAAGTTTTAGTACTTTGAGATTATATCATTATTTCCTGCCTCGTCATTTTTAAAACCAAATGCACAAATGAATTTGCAAGGTAAGAAAAGAAAAATTCAGAATAAATTTTTGCCTATAATGGCTGTGGTAGAGGTGTGAGGTGCAGTTTACACGTAAACATCAACTGCTATATATAAGATGTAAACATATTTGTTTTATTAAATAGAATTAAACACCTTTTTTTTAAGGAAGCCCACAGCGATTGAACGGCAAAATTACCGGTGTCTTGAACGGCGTGACGTTTGATGATCTTGACATGCACTCCTTCGTGGTGACGAAAGACGGAAGAGCTTACACGGCCATCAGCCGTGTTCCACCGGAAATAGGGCAGCAGATGTTGACACTGAATACGGTTGGTGGCATCATAGGGTGGCTGTTTGCTTTGCCGAGTGGCGTGGGTGCTAAGAATGGATACATGTTCACTGGTAAAAATGTATTCTTATAGCAAATCGAAGATTGTTACTTTACTAAAGAAAAAATAATCTCAGAATAACCCGAAATGATTCATATTATTAATGTTTATTCCATAGTTTTACATCTCTGTACAACTTTTTTTTTAAAGAAAAAGCATTAAATCGTATGTTTTATATTTAAAAAATGCAGTAAGAAGTTTCAGTTTATACAAATTTCGATAAATTCTTATTTTATTTGAAATAATTTTAAAAGGTTGCGAAGAGTTCTTGGATATTAATTTCATTTCTCTAACCGATCCAATCCCCATGTTCATAAAACTCAACTGATCAGTCTAGAAAGGAAAAACCTATACCTTTCTCTTCCCCAGATTTAGGTCACTTTAACCTTGGTCCTTTTCTCTTTGTGGGGTTGGGGTGGACTTGGTGGATTTCATGTCATTTCTGTCTCCTGTCTATTACTAATAGTTCGTGATTCGAATAAGTCATTTTCTATGTGGAACTATTCTGCTTTGAACTTATAAGGCCAGCCAAGAGTTGTAATGAGACATAACTCAAATTGTAATCCTCGAGATGAAATGGATGGGCAGAATGGTTATCTCCCTTTACATCTCCGGATTGCATAGCGGCAGCAGCCATCTTGACAATTTGCTATCACATCTCTACGTGAACAAAAGTAGGAGTTTTCAACAGAAGACTTGTTATGATGTCCAGTTGGTCTTAAATGAAAATGGTGCAGATCCGACGTCTCTATTGACCACCACAGCAGACATCATGAATATCATTTTGTTATTGCTACTCCTCCTGAATTGAAGATCATACCTTGAATATGTTATCTCCACATTTATCCAAATGTAGTGATTATAAACTTCACCAACTGCCATTGTATTATACCTAGTTGGTCCTAAATACAATTAGTGCCAGTTGATCATTCAATATAGTTATCGTAATATATAATGTTTTCATTAATGCCCTGAATGGATGTTTTTATGGTATTGCGTTTTCACCGAATTACTTTTAATGAGGTCTACTCTTTGTAAATGTGCCAATCTGGCATTCAATATGTGTACTACAGTAACTGTTTTAAAAATATTATTGTCGCTGAAGAATGGTAGAAATGGTTTACATTTTTGTTGGGTTTCGAAATTCATCAATGTAGCAGCTTATTTGAATATTTTCCAAAAAAAGAAAATCATTGAAGAAACATGTTCTTAATTTCCACCTTCATTTCGTTTGCTTAGGTGGATATTTTAACAGAACAGCTCGTATTCAATATCAAAGTGGAGCATCTGTACTTATCAATCAGGAGTTTTTCGGTCATGACGCACTGAATAATCTTCGATTAGAAACCCGCATCAACGGAACGGTTCCAGAAATCGGTACTGGAGAGAAAATTACCGTGGACGACTACAAGGAAGAATATAGAAGAGTTAGCCCTGGTAAGATATTATTTGCTCAATTTTAGTCGGTGTACCTAGTTTCGCGAATCATATTAAGTGAACTTCTGCCTCGATTTTACGACTAAAATCGTTAACGTTTAGTCCAGAATATAGATATATTAATAGCCAATTTTCAATCAAAGTTTCTGCTAATCGAATCATGAATTCGAGACTTAAGTTCTGTTGGTGAAATCCAGGTTATGTTACATGGTTGTGGTTGTTGTTACATGGTTGTGGTTGTTGTTACATGGTTTTGCTTGTTATTACAAAGTTGTGGTTGTTGTTACATTTTTGTGGTTATTGTTAGTATATACACATTGACACGAAGAGTTGATCTTATTTCTTACATTTTTGATATACACTTAAGTCAGGCATCATTAATGCGAGCTGTACTTTAAACTCAGACATCATTAATTCGAATCGTACTTTAAATTCAAGCATTAATAATGCGAATCGTACTTTAAATTCAGGCATCGTTAATGCGAGCTGTACATTAAAGTCAGGCATCATTAATGCGAATTGTACGTTAACACCTCCACAACCGCTACAAGGTTTGTATCTAATTCCTAATCAATAAACACAGTCGATTAGGTTTTGGTAAGCAGGAAGTCGTCTGTTATTTACGTAATCGCTTTTTGTTTTAAAACTTAATCTAAAACGAAAATGAAAGTAGCAATGCCCGGTGTAAAATATGCAATGTTCAATACATAATTTATCTAATATTATTAATATATATCAGTATATACTTGAAATAAAAATTTGCATTTCTAATGAGGGAAAATAATTCATATCGCATACATGTAGGTATTTAACAGACTGTCTATTTACATACAGATGTTACATATACCTTATAAGCTTTTATTTTTATTTACTTCTTGTATTCCTTTCTCTCGTTTCAGGTTACATCAGATCACACTCAGATCGTATATACCGTGTAAATAATGTAGCCTTCAAGTACACGTGGGACCATACCATACATTACACGGAATGTAGGCACGACTCTGGACGTAATGTAACCGATACCATGAGGCTTAGCGTATCCAGGAATTTTGTTGTATACGATGACAACGACAGAGTTGTCAGATTTGCAATGTCCAATAAGATTGGAGTTCTCACGGGTACATACATTTAATTTAGTGCTCATTTATTCTAACTAATTAATAGAAGCCAAAGCATTTCTTATTAAATTAAATTTAACATGCAATATATAAACACGTTGTGGGTTTCGATAAAACTCAGTTTGGTATTAGTAAAAAAGAAAAAAGAAGAAATAATTCGAGTACATGCTTCTGGATGATGTCGATCTTTTGTGGACTTTATGATCTGATGACTTAGTTTTAGAACTATTCCCATGTGTTAATTTTTAGGTTTATTACATAGATGATATTGCTTGAAACGAGTGAATAACGGATATATTTCATCGAGTGGTTTAAAACCTCAGTATTTTCACGAGTGGCAAAGCCACAAGTGAAAATACTAGATTTTTTTCACCCACGAGATGAAATGTTTCTGTTATTCACTCGTTTTAAGCAAATATCCTATTGATCGTATACTCACTGTTTACCGTACAGATTCTGCTGTGATTATGTGTACCTGCGCACAAAATTAGTTCCACGTCATATTGATACAAAGTAACTGATATTTCCAGAATAACAAACTACAATTTTCAAGGATAAAAAGAAGGGATTATTAATAAGAAAACACTCACAGGTAATTCACCGACATAAAATGAAAAGGAAGTTAATATGTTCTGACCCAAAACGTTGTTCCTGTAGTGAAAAATATTGTTATTCTTTCACTACAGTGAAATATTATTATTATTTTAATTAGAAAATCAAGTAATTCATTGATTTGCATATAATAAATATTATTATTATAATATTATTGAAATTAACTTGTTGCATGTAAATCTATTATTATGTGTTTGTATAAGAAGGACAACTAATAGTTCCTCGAAAGTCTTGAGTCTCTTACTAATTTCTTTATATTGAAGATTATATGCCACGTGATCGATTTAACAGTGCCAATCATATTGCCCATCCAGACAATCGGGAGCCCTTGCATTTTCATATAGCTGCCATAAACATATTGGTGTGTTTACTATTAATTCTATTTTAAAAAAATGCTGGTGTAGCAGAAATATATTTCTAATCATTAGGAATCAATATAGCAACATAAACAGTAAGTCACAGAAGCAAGTGACATTGCAAAATGGTGGACTGAGTATTGTTATGAACTCTACAACCATCCGTCCAAAGGAGACCCAGAGGTGCCTGAAGTTCCAAACTAAACAAATGATGATGATTTCTCCATTCTCAAACAAGAGGTGGAGTCAGCAATAAGAGCACTGACGAATGGGAAGGCAGCTGGAATAGACAACATCCTAGAGCTGAACTTATCAAGAATGGGTGGATCAGTGATAGAGCTACTAACAAAAATCTGCAACAAGATATGACAGACAGGTGATTGGCGAACACTGTGGACCCAGTCATTGAGTATAACCTTGCACCCAAAAGACAATCTCCAGTTGTGCCAAAATTAAAGAACTATCCGTTTGATCAGCCATGCTAGTAAGGTGATGCTGAAGATCATCTTGAACAGACTGAAACCACAAACAGAAGAAATAATCGCTCAAGAACAGACAGGGTTCCGGAGTGGAAGAAGCACAACAGAACAAATATTCAATCGCAGGGTTCTGTGTGGAAAGTACTCGCAACATCAACAAGACATCTATCATGTATTGATAGATTTCAAAAAGGCCTTTGAAAGAGTGTGGTATGAGGTTTTGGGGCCACAATGAAGAAGATCAGCATGGGTCACAAGTTGACCAATACCTTCAAGCAGCTGTACGCCCAGGCTACCAGTGCAGCAATTTCTCATGGTTCTGTAGGGGACTGGTTCAAAACAACAGTTGCAGTACGTCAAGGCTGTCTTCTGTCGCCCACGCTTTTCAGCGTCTACTTAGAGAACACCATGAGCGAAACCCTGGAAAACCACTGTGGGACAGTCTGCATTGGAGGGCGTAACATCACCAACCTCCGCGTTGCAGAGGACAATGAAGACGGAAGTGAAGACGAGCTTACCACCTTAGTGAAGAGAATTAAACACCAGATTTGACATAGAGATAAGCACCGAGAAGACAAAGCTGACGACAAATAGTGGCAAACAAATCTCAGCCAAGATTAAAGTCAGAGGACAGGAACTGGAAACAGTGGGCCAGTTCAAATATCTTCGTTCCATAATCACTGAAAAGGGATCAAGAGCAGAAATTGTGTCACGAGCAGTACAAACAACGGCAGCTATGTCAAAGCTAGGACCCGTCTGGAGAGACAAGACTATCTGTCTGAAAACTACAATCAGACTATTGAGAGCACTAATCATCTCAATCCTTTTGTATTTACGTGAGGCTTGGACCCTGACAGCAGAATTACAACGAAGAATCGAGGCACTTGAAATATGATGCTACAGAACCATCATTGGCATCTCTTGTATGGACCACATCACAAATGAAAAAGTGCGTAACACCATTATGAAGACCTCCTCACCACTGTCTAAAAGAGAGAGCTGAAATGGTATGGCCATATCACTAGAGCCAACATTCTATCCACAACAGTACTGCAGGGCAGCTTCCAGTTTGGCAGAAGCAGAGGTACACTGAGACAAAAGTGGACTGACAACAACACGGAATGGACTAGAAATGTTTTGCGGAGACACAGTAATTGGCACATGATCAAGACAAGTGGAGGGATCTGGTCCGATGTTCAGCAGCACAGTGCCTCAACGACCACAATTTGTCAAGAGACTGATGATGATGATGATGATGATGCAAATATATGAACTACGTTTTTATTTTGCCTTGGGTCAGAATATCTAAAGTTTGAAAACGGTTTGCCAAAATTCGCAGTGGCATGGGTGCTATCTGTCTGGATATATATAATGGAGTATTTGGAGGGGTCAAAATGGAAGAAAGAGATTGAAAAAGAAAATGCAGCTGAAATTTGAATTCAAATTAATGTAGTCGTACTGTCCTCTTATTTTTTAAAACTTAACTCTAATATATATTAATATTTTAATGTACCTTACAACTCTAAACGCATTTTATTAAAAAAAATAGTCTTCTCCTTATCGCGAAGTTAATTTTTTTGTCTCTTTTTATCCACTAAACGGCAATTGATAGTATAATCCAGTTTAGCAGAATCTGAGGTAGACAGAGAAAAATGTGGACTGACTACATCACAGAATGGAACAGAAATGTTTTGCGGAGACACAGGCATTGGCACATAATCGAGACAAATGGAGGGAACTCGTCAGATGTTCAGCAGCACGTTGCATCAACGACCACACTAGGTCAAGAGACGAATGATGATGATGATGATGATGATGATGATGAAACAGTAAAAAAAAAAAACATTTTATTCTGTTCAGCTTCTTTACTTTAGCGTCAAAGAGCAAAACCACCAAGTGGGAAGTGGCCCGTTGGTCAAAGACCTCTTCAATAACAAGTTATGAACCTTTACATTCAATGAAGGTTTTTTGTCCTGAGCATGCAATAAAATAATGCTATATTTGTTGAAATTTTGACGAATTCTGTCCCATACATTGATGTTTTTGTTCTTTCAGTTCTTGATCAAGGAAACAGGAAATAATTTTGTGTTCGAAATTGTTGTTGCAGGTGCTGACCCCTGTCGAGAAGGTGTGCAGAATTGTGACGTCAATGCAGACTGTATCCCAACAGGAGAAGGATCGTACAGATGTGAATGTAGAAACGGATTTGAAGGCGACGGAAGAGTTTGCTTTGGTATAGTATCAATTTTCATAGCATTGTTTTGAAGATGTTTTTTCTCCCGAGATTTTTTACTTTGCTAATCAACATGAAAACAGCCATTTATTTAATTATGTTACCCATCATTTTAAAAAATAATTGCTGGTTATATCCAAAGATCAGTCAACAGTTTTTAAATATAGTCAAGGTCTCGGATACCATTTGCTTGTAGATTCTGAATTTTACCCTTCTACATTGACCTTGAGTTTTTGAAGCTACAGATTATTTTAAACGGATGAAAACTGCAGAAGCAGTGCAGAAGCGTTAGCAGATTAATTCTAAGACAAACAGCACCTTCTGTATTAATCAGACTAAACCCAAGCGGCATCTCAGAGAATAAGTTGGTTTGAACAGCCATTCAAGTACTCGCAAAAGCCGAGGTCATCTTCGAACTCGAAGGATGAACAACATTGAATTTTAAAAAAAGTATTATCAAACCCAAATCTGCATTTTCATATTAAAGATCAAATAAAAGATAGAAAACATGCTATCATATTATTCTATGATTTTTCTGTTGTTTTCTTCACAGAATGGTATCCACTGCACTAATACTGGATTTAACTTAAAAGACAAAAATAAGTGTTAATCGAGTTGTTTGCATGAGTTCGGAAAGAACTAGAAACTAGACATCCTGATAATGTGTCTCCAAAAACTATTTTAGAACGAAGACCAAGGAAGGCCAAATGTTGAGTCCTGAATTCCGGTGCGATTATGGGCGTGTGTCGTTGAAGGAGGTTCTTTACCTAATTAGAACTCTTATCTTTTATTTTGGTTGACTGTAACTAAAGAGTTTGCAAACTTGTTGTGTTACTATTCTGGCTCTATGTGCATAATTCAAAGCAAGTTGTCCCAATCAATATTGAGTATAGATGTATCATTTAACTATTTTCTCGCCTACGTCATCCAAGATAACTTATTAATGTTACTGATTACGTTTAACGTTCATTTATATGAATTTGACTCAACAAAATATTCTTAAATTTTTATTCAGTGTTTTGCATTCTTTACAGATATTGATGAGTGCGCCGGATCCGTAATCGCGTGTGACGTGAACGCCCGCTGTTACAATGTCCCAGGTTCTTTCCAGTGCCAATGTCTTCCAGATTTCAAGGGTGATGGACGTGTATGCATTCGTACGTATTTTATATATTAAAAAAATTCTTCACAAACGTATATTTCACATTTGGAGGCCAGTGAACCCTTCCTCAATGATGATATTTTGTTTGTAATTGAGAGAGAGAGAGAGAGAGAGAGAGAGAGAGAGAGAGAGAGAGAGAGAGAGAGAGAGAGAGAGAGAGAGAGCATCATTATCAAGTACACTCAATATCCTTGGTAGTGACTTCATTTCATAAGTTGTGTTCAATCCATTACTCAGTCGGCCCTCTGCGAACAATGCTAAGTAACGTTTTCATTGCTTGAATAATACAGCTGGGTGTATCAAAATGAATGTCAAAAGACTATTTCCAAAAGGATAGTATCAAAACCAACTTTGATTTAAAAATAGTATGTCCTCATTACTTCTGCCTATTTCTATCACATTACTGGTGATGTAAAGACAGTACAGACAGTTCCGCGCTTTGGGAATCTTAAATGATGACATAGTTTGCAAATAGTATCCTGGGACGATGACTTGACATTACTTTGTAGTACATATGCTATAAAAAAAAGTGGGCGTTTTGCGGTTTTATTAAGAACCATCTTAAAACGTAAAAACGCATCTGGTAGAAGAGTGTCTTCTTGGACAGATAAGCACTGAATCAAAAAAAAATCTTTCAAAGGGAATTGGGTTATTTTACTTTGCATTTCTTTTGCTCTAAAACTACTTTAATTGGTGACGAATATTTCTCAAAAGCGTTTCCTCGGTCCTGAAGAGGTATAAAAGGCCATTTCACAATGCACAGATTAAAGATTCTTAGTTATTCAGTATTTGTGAACTCAACGCGTATACTGGCGTGAATTACTCTTCGCCTATGCGATTGCTTCAAACGATTCTTAAACAAATTAATTTAGCTTAAACATATTTTTCGACGTAAACGGGCGCTAGTATGGACGTGCTAAACGTTCTCATAAACTGGTTTAAAGGTCACCTGCCACCTATTTTGTAAAAAACTGCAATATCATTATAGTCATAATAGAAATGCATCTGTTATATATGTACACCATACAAATGTTTAATTAGACTAAAAAATCTAATTTTTAAATGAAAAATTTTACTCGGCAATCTCCGTAAACAATCGGTAATTTCCGTGTGCCAAAGACGGATATGACGTACATTCAACCTAGCCATTCATGCGTTGAATTTCCACGCGTATATATGTCTATCATCTGTGTGATACATTTTAAAGATCGTGATTTTCTACAACAAATATGGTGCACCGTGTTGCTTACGGATGTAATTAAAAGAGCGATGATGGGACCAAAGGGTTCTTTCTTTTTCCGAAAGACCATGTTTACCGGAAAAAATGGTGCATATGAGAAGAGGGATAGAAAGAGGGTAAGTAAAATACATCAAATAAAGATTACAGTACAGCATTGTTATTGCAGATGTAAAATATTAATGTTTACAAAAATCATAATTTCTGAATGTGTAAATTGTTGATCTCGAAGAAACTATTTAGCATTATTATACCGATTATGAACTCGAAATATAAGGTATTAGTGTATGACGTTTATCATTACAGTAGGTGTACAAATCTGTTGAATAAGTGTCTGGTTGAGTGTTTCTGCAGAAATCAAGGCTGTTATGGTTGTACATACGGCTTATGGACAATTCGGACCAAAGACAATTCGGCCCAAGACAATTCGGCCCAACTTTTACGGAAAATTGGACAATTCGGCCCAACTTTAAAGACAATTCGGCCCAACTCGAAAGACGATTCGGCCCAATTTTAAAATACAACTGACAAGTATTTATATTTTGACAATTCTTATATAATATGTTTTAAAATAAAAGTTGGAACATTTTGTGAACAAGATAAATGTTTTCCGAAGTTATAATTGTTAGGAAAAACTGGAGAAAGAAAGGAGTATAGAAGAGCTGTCCAAAACTTAATTATCAAGCAAAACCTGAGATATTCTCGTATTTGAACGTATTTTTTACAAATAAATTTATACAGATAAAATGTTTGAAAACTGCATAAATATTTTTGACATTTTAAACTTGAGATGTAAGAGAAAGACAAAAAATACAAAATTTGAGCGACTAAGTAACAAACTATGACTGCTGCCAGAACCTAAGGAATTAATAATAATAACGGACTTTATAATGAGAACCCTTATAGAATGTGGACCACTAATGAATGTTAGGGAATAGTTTTAAACTTGAAATATATTAAAATTATTTTTTTAAAAAAATGGTTTAATTAAATTATTAATTATTGTATGGTTGCTTAATTATATAAATTATGTAAGGGGAAAGTACACATGAGGACGCCATTTCGCGCTAATATTTTGAATCGAAAAATGTTATATTTAGAATGGTATTAATTTGACAACTTAAAATGTTTCTGGTGTTTTGAATACTCATTATCAAATTAAATGAAATTTAAAATACAAGAAATTTTGGTAAAGATGCATCTTTCATTGTGCACATTTATCTGTCTTTTTCGTAACATATAACAGCAAAACGGAATAATGTTCTGAATTAAATTTGTCAAATTATCGCAAAATAACTAAGTATGCAGTTTCAACCATTTTATCTGTATAAATTTATTTGTAAAAAATACGTTCAAATACGAGAATATCATGTTTTGCTCGAGATTTAAGTTATTGAGACCAAGCGTACAGCTCTACTATACTCCTTTCTTTCTCCGGTTTTTCCTAACCATTACAACTTCGGAAAACATTTATCTTGTTCACAAAATGTTTCAAATTTTATTATAAAACATATTATATAAGAATTGTCAAAATATATGTTACAAATAAATACTTGTCAGTTGTATTTTAAAATTGGGCCGAATTGTTTTTGGGTGGGCCGAATCGTCTTTCGAGTTGGGCCGAATTGTCCAATTTTCCGTAAAAGTTGGGCCGAATTGTCTTGGGCCGAATTGTCTTTGGTCCGAATTGTCCAATAGCCGTACATACAGTCCTGTCAACAATTATCACTCGAATTTAATAAATGAAACTTAATTCGTTTTCAACAACAAGAAGCGTGTACTTTCTCTTCTGGGGATAAATGTACGTCATTTCCGGTTGGCGTCCTCTATAGGTGGGAAATCTTACCTAAGGGGAGTTAACAGCGTGCGATGCTTATTTTTCGAGTAATTAAATTATTATATCATCTTTACACTTTATAATTTTTAAAATCTTTTTGTGCGAGTATGACTACTTTTACAAATGTAATGCAAATCTGATATAAATAAAAAAATGTCAGAGTATGGCAGGTGACCTTTAAGCAATGGCCCTTTACTTATTGATTCATACAATTATAGGTAAATATGCACTATTCACTTGAAAAAGAACAAGAAAAAGAGATGGATGGATGGATCTAGAGTGGAAAAGAGATTGATTCCATGAATAAAATAAAAATAGTGTAGGAGAAAAATATAATTGTGATATAATGCACAAGAAATCGTAAAATAACGTAAAACAAATCCGAAAATAAGAAGGAAAAACGTAATGTAAAACAAAATTGTATAAATATAGTAATTGATTTTGAGGAGAAACTCTTACTGGACTTCCATATTTTGTTTTTGCTGTTTTGTTTTGGAAATATATATTTACCTATTATACTTATAGAAACTACTAGCAGGCTCGCGTTTTAAGTTATAATTTTTTTGTACCTATGATATACGTCAATGACTAAGATGGAACTAACTACCATCGGTTTGTTTTCTTTACAATTGCTATTTACAAGTAGAAAGTCCTCTGAAGTGTTTGTTTATAATAGATTAATACTTACGTGATACAATCCAAGATCGCAATAGTTCACTGGCAGTTACTAGTTACTGATGCTTAAAGGCATACAACCTAAGTAAAAGCGAATGAAATTATATATTTCTTTTTTTTCAGTTCGTGATTAACTTATTTAGTTGAAAAATTACGATTCAGGCTGTTACTGAGGTCGAAATCAGGCTAGTATCGGAAATTTTGTGATAAAATACGCGATTTTTCATTATTATCTGGCAGACAAAAATTCGCTATTTGCCACGCCTATATTCATGTAACCTCTAA
Organism: Unio pictorum; assembly: GCA_030141615.1. Lineage (NCBI taxonomy): Eukaryota > Metazoa > Mollusca > Bivalvia > Unionida > Unionidae > Unio > Unio pictorum. Next base: position 8,646,721 of record JARLTB010000101.1, on the reverse strand, counting down.
GTTGACCTCTCCCGAAGATTATGAATTTTAGCCATGCGCAAACACGTGTTTTCAAAAATAATGACGGACGCAACTATAAATCGAACGCGATTCTGAAAGGAGGGGAAAAAAAGCTCTGTGGACAAATTATAGCAGCACACGCATATGTATTGGCGACCAGCATGAACGATGGAATAAAAAGAAGTCCACTTTGGGCCTGAAAACTAATCCAGAGGTCGCCAAATTCTTGCTGGATAGGTGAGTCTCAATTTTGCAATGAACAGTCAAGTTTTTATACCGCAATTTTATTTCTGTATTGTTAATTCTTTATCAAAACTTTTAAAATAACATATTTTATATAAACTGGCATTATTCCATTTAGCTTGAAATAAAATGTCACAGCCCTGCAACAATATCGCTGAAAACCGCATGTACACCATGATATATACTGCAGCTGTTTTTGAGGCTACCAAAGGAGTTTTAATGATCATCTTCATTTTCGCACGCAAACATAAGACTTTATTTAGAGGCAAGCAGTCACTACTGTTTTTTTTAATAAAAATTATATATAATGTAAATGGTGATGGCTGTAAATGAAAGTAATCCAATACAGTTAAGTATATTTTATGCATACTATTATTTGTAAAGTATATATAATTATTGTGTCTAATGAAACATTTATTTTCCCTTGCTATATTAGTTGAATTGAATGGCAGTGCAAGGAAAACATCAGAAACAGAGAGGAATGTCACAGATGACATGGCCACAACTTCTACACCTGGGCCAACAATTTATAGGATACAAATTCCTGCTGTGTCTGATATAACCACATCAGAATCAGATATGGCATCTGTGTAAGTATTACTACATTTTATTAAATGTTATGTATATTTACTTGTTTACAAATATTTTGGTAGATGCACATCTAAGGAAATTATGTATTACCTGGAAATGTATCATACTATAATAGTTTAATATTTTGCAAAGATTGTACATTTTGTTAAAATATGGTTTGTTTTATTTAGAATAATATTTTTGTTGTAAATTGTTTGTTGGCATACGTCTTTTTGTTATTTATATGTTCCTCTTCATGCTGTTTGTATTTTAGTTAAAAAAACCTCAAGGGAGAATAGTCTTTGACTGAATGAGTCACCACTTGAAATAAATTATTATTATTATTATTATTATTATTATTATTATTATTATTATTATTATTATTTCTTGAAGCATTATCATTCCCATCATAATAACCAAGATAAATGATGATGCTTTCTTTTGATACAAAACTAAAGATTTCCAAGTTCAACATTAGTATTTACACTTTTCAAAATTTTATTTTAAGGGATTCAGTCTTGTCTGAAGTTGAAAAACTTAAGGAGAAGGAAAGTGTGATGATAGAAAAGTCTAAAAGTTTTATCAACCCATTTGAGAAAGCGTACTAACAAAAATAATTGTGAAACATACACAAAAGGGGAATATTTGTGTTAAGTATACTAAAAAACAACCATTATGATACATGTATGATACATGTAACTAAACTAAAAGTAATTGTATAATATATATATATATATATATATATATATATATATATATATATATATATATATATATATATATATATATATATATATATATATATATATATATATATATATATATATAGTATTGTATTGGTAATTGTGTTTGAAACAGAAAGTTGCTCCCACAAAAGCTTTCTTTGCTGTGTATGAACATACAAGTTAAAAATGTGTAATTACAATACATCTTAAATATAGTATTGATACATAATTGAAAGAATGAAGATATACTGGTTATCAAGGTAAGAAAATGAATACATTGTATTATAAATGTAGACCACACTAAGGCCATAGTTATGGTTTGTCCGTTTAGTACACATGGAGGGCAAGGGGATTTACCCAAATGCATATGCTTGTGTATGGGGGTGGGTGGTCTACTGATCATGTATGTACACATATACCTAATAACCTTGATAGTAATTTGTCTAATATGTAACCTGCTTGACTGGGTTCAGTTGGTGTTTGAGTTTTAGTGGACAATAGACAAACTTTTAAAGTTACGCAGTTTATTTCTTTGATGCAGCCAGACATTCAACATTGGTGGACTATCTGTTATATTAAATATATAATATTATTAATCCTTGATCTTTTCTGTGTGGATTAAATATAGGCTGTTCTGCAGAATGATTAGGGCAATTGCATGTACGCAGATAGGGTGTGTGTAAAAAAAAAAATTATGCATGTGTACAGGGAGGGAGGGGTCAAGCTTTGCCCGATTTTTGTGCACATGCCCATTGTTGGAATCAGATTTTGTTTCCGGATTTTTACTTTTTTTGCTTGCAATCTAATTCACACCGGTCTGAGCTATACACAGACAGGTGAACATTTGTAAAAGTAGGATAAATTGGGGATTAGAAGTAAAACGTGGCCAGGAGGAAAATGATGGGTCAGAAGAAGAAAAAACTCCAACTTTTACTCTTATGCAGATGCCGAATGATGTTTCCTAGCACACCTAGGCATATATCTAAGCAAAAAATTCTTGGAAGCAGATGTATTTTGATGTATTCAAAATAAGCCCACAAATGCCTTCCCTACCCCCATTTCAGGTGACAAGGAAAAACAATTGTAGGGATGGAATGAGTTGATTATTCTCTGCCTGTATAATGCTACTGTACATTGGCATTTTCATCAAAACAGATTTATGGGGATTTATACATTTTAAATAGTTCTCAGCATCTGAATTTATTTATTTTGTCATTTTACTTTGTTTCAGAAGTACAGCAGAACTGGGGAATATCCAGAAGTTTGATTTTATTGACTAAGTCTTTCTTGAAGTGCCTACCATGAGCCAAAGTCCAGCATCTGTTTGATTTCCAAGTAGCAGTTTATCTTCAGACCACTGTTGATTATGTTCTTAAAGCTTTTAAAAACATGCATTTGAACAAAAAGATGTAAGACCTTTTCTAACTTTTCATACCCATTGCATTTATACTTTTCTTATATGTATGTTTAGATTGAGGTAAATAAAGTGTATTTTGGCCATATGATGTATTTAAAAAAAAGCACAGCAGAAACTATACATTGTAATTCATTTAATCTTTTAGGAATAGCAAGATTAAAATCATGTAATTGCAAGTCGGTATTATTGCATAATAAAGTACCTTTTAATAATTTTATTTTCTAAATGTTTTGTGTAAAATTGCAGTCAGAAAGATATATAGCATACTTTGAAGAAGAAAAAATGTACATTGGAGCAAATGACTTCAATCCATACTCTTCATCTTGATTTCCTTGCTCTCGCTAAACATTACTGTACCTATCAATGGACAACACACTGAAGCATTAAAATTGATATGTAACTGAACTGGACCCTTTTTTCAACAAAACCCATCAAAGAACATCTGTTGTGCCATGTGAGTGCATCTTAATTTAACTACACACTTTTTAGATTTATTACAAACAGCCAATACTAGGACTGCATATTTATGGTTTCATTATTGCCTAAATACTGATAGCAACGATATGTCATGAAAATGAATTACATCAAAAGCAACACTGAGCTTAACAACATTGTTTCAAATTCCACAACATAGTATTGTCCCATATTTCTGACTACATTATTAAATATTTAGGCTAAATCTTCTAACACAAAATATTTAGACTTTGTTTTAATTAAATTATATATTTTCCTGAATTTATTTGCCCATTTGTTTAAGAATACATTGTAATGAAGTGGTTTATCACAGGTGCAGTGATGTCTGCCATTACAGCTTCAAACTGATTTTATAAAGAAAATAATGCTGTTAACTTATGGTGTTTTTTATACAAAAAAAGAAATAAATTAGAAATGATCTTCACCGATTATATTTGTTAACAACATTTACATACTGGTATTGACCGTTCCAGTGGCCTAGTGGTAAGAGCATCCACCTCATATGCAAGAGGTTGTGGAGGCCTTGATCCCTGGCCAAGTCATACCAAAGACATAAAAATGGTATTAACAGCTGCCTCATTTGGTGCTCAGCATTGAGAGGTTAGTGTATGGACTGGTCGTCCTACTGTCAGGATAATGTAACTGAGTGGGATGTCATGCTACATGTCTGCGGCATGACGCCTCAGTGCTAGACATCACTATAAACTGCCACACTGCAAACATCATAGCAATATGATATGATAGTTATGATAACTAGCTGGTCTCTAAGCCTTTTTTTATTTTGACTTTGTGGCTTTGAAGCAGAGTCAAAAATTAAAAAAAGGCTTAGAGACCAGTTAGTTGGTCTAAACAATATGACTGAAAAAATCATTCAAGGTATGTTAAAAATCCAAATCACACACACTGTTACAATTTTGAAACAGAATTTGGTATATTTTCATCACTGTACAGTAGGCCAAATTTCATGAACTCGAGCAGTGCTATATTGCTGCAAACAGGGTTAATGGTCAGTTAGCAATTAAAACACCCCTGTGAATGTGTAAGAGTTTGTTTGTCTGCGTAGGCTAATTGGTATCAACACTGCATAAATACATTTTGCCTTGGGTTACAATGCTGTCAGAACTTAATGAGTACATCAATGTCGGTATAAAGTACAACAAGTCATTTTACATTTGAAAAATCAAGAGGGCAAAGTCTCTTCGCCTGGTAACATAACCCCTGCATTCCTGAATTTGATATGTATATCTGAGCCAGTTTTGCATTGTACTTCGTACAGTATATATATATATATATATATATATATATATATATATATATATATATATATATATATATATAGATATATATACAGCGCCGGATTAAGCACCGTAGAGGCCCATAGGCAGTCAAACTTTTGGGGCCTCAGACCCACGGTCATGGTTTCATGGGGGCCCCTGATGGGGCCCATAAAAGTCGCAGGGCCCATAGGCAGTTGCCTACTCTGCCTAATGGGTAATCCGGAACTGGATATATATATATATATATATATATATATATATATATATATATATATATATATATATATATATATGTGTGTGTGTGTGTGTGTGTGTGTGTGTGTGTTTAGCTACCCTAATTTTAAAAGAAATACAATAGGAAACATATATGGGGGTGAGGGTGGGGTGGGCTTAATTTCAATATTTATTTCTCTGCAGTAGTTTGTTTAGGTGATGTACTAAAGTTTGGCATTGAGTAAATGGTAATCACTTGTGTCAAAAGCATAGAAACCAAGCACAGGATATTAAAATATCAATGTAATTTCTATAGAACTGTCTAGTATTTTGGAATTGGATGTCTGTAATCAATCTTTTATAATAATGGTACACTAGTTTCTCATATAAAAGTCTCTGGGAGACAAAGAAAAAGGAAGAACAGAGGCAGAAGTTAGATGGACTGAATGGAATTGGACTACCAGTCCAGAGAAAGATCATACAGATGAGTAGGAACACAGTACAAGAGGAAAATCTATTACACTAAGTCAGATGATAAAATAGGCCATAACTTGGTGGAGTTAAAGACGAGTGATAGGGTTTTAATTTGAATTTCATTTGAGAGATGACTGTTATTTAATGATATTAATTTGTTGTTTTTTTTTTTTTGTTACTTTCACATTTTGTGTATTCATTAATGTAACTGTCGGCACCACTGACTGGGGGCTCTGAGCATTGCTTCTCTCTATCACTTCGTACATTTCATTACATTATATATACTATATATATATGTGTGTGTGTGTGTGAGTACCTAGCTACCCTAATTTTAAAAGAAATGCAATATGAAACATACATGGAGGTGGGGGTGGTTTGTTTAGGTGATGTACTAAAGTTTAGCATTGAGTAAATGGTAAATTTGAGATATGACGTATTTAATGATATTAAATTGTTGTTTATTTTGACTTTCACATTTTGTGTATTCATTAATTTAACTATTGGCACAACTGACTGGGGGCTCTGAGCATTGCATCTCTCTATCACTACTTCAATTCCACACAAAAACAAGCCGGGGGGGGGGGGGTTCTTTTGTAATAATTTAAATAATATTGGGAGCAGCCCACCCAACCTAAATAACACAGAAAACCTCTATATATGCCATAATTATTCTTAGATGATATCCTTCAGTTTTTTATGCCTGACTGTACTCTTGAATTAAAGTTATGTCTGTACATGCACATTTGTACATATATAAGTTTAGTACATTTCATAATATATAACAGTTTTACAGTGTATGCAGTTGTGTACATTCATCAGGGTATTCATATAAAGGGTATAATTATTTCTATGGTAAATGAACTCATTTTAAAAAACTGAAAATTTGATGCTTTTAATTGGTGTCAAGCATATTTTGATTTAGTTGTAATAAGATAGCTGAAGCACATATGCGATATAAGCAGTCAAGGTTGCTTTTGATGAACTAGTATTTTAGTGTTAAAAACCTTATTCTGTTTCCAGAGCCATTTTGTTTTACATGTAATTGAAATTAATGAGCAGTATATGGATAGAATAGTAACCATAGTGTTTGTAGATTTGTTGATATTTACAAGCCAATCTGTATTCATGAAACTCTGCAACAAGTTTTGCTTTCTCAACTCAATATGAATATGCGTTATTTATCATTTAACTTAATGTGTTACTGTATATGCACGATTAAAATCATGTTCACCAGTGTAATTTTGTTCTTTACATCCTTTGCATCCCAAGACAATGCTAGTCAACTTCAATTCATCCTATGTTTTTAATAATAGTCTCCTCATAGTTGCTTTCAAAACATAGCCATACATATAATCATTCTTTAGTGGGTAGGTAGCTAAAAAAATGTTTAACAAAACTTATTCATGCAAAATAAAAATTTCATACTACAAAAGAAATGCTTGATACAACTTAAACTCAACATAAATTATATTATTCACACATCATATCATTGGATAGATCACCCAAGTCTTCCTTGAGTAAAGCCATGGTACTGGCCAAAATTATTTATCCATTATACGCCATACACAACAGCTTGGAATGACATGTATGTTGCCAGTACTTAGGTATCCGTTAAGTCCATAAAATAAACTGCCTATTAGCAGTATGCCTTTTCCCCCGGTTGTAATCATTATTTTCTGCTGCTGCCAGAACATCTTGCATATTCCTCTGTGCAACAAGAAGCACGACTTCATCTAAAACAACCAAGTCGAAGTCCTGCAGAAATTTTGTAAAAATTGTCAGTAAAAAAAATTCCAAATAAAATTAATGCATTAAATGTTATGTGGGAAAATATTAATTTTTGTGTTATGCAATGAAGCCAACGTGTTAATATACAAACAAATGCGCAAATCACATCGACCATCGGATATGTGAGCGTGAGGTGGTAGTGCAAATACACAAGAAAATCAACTTTATTCTGAGCCTAAGAAGCTACTTTAGCGAGACCTTTTAAAAGCGGTTCTGATTACAACGATACAAATTATCATATTTTTTGTTGGTTTTACAATCTCACAAACACGACAAGTAAACACTTTCAAGAATGGCCCCTTAAAGGAACCTCTTGTTGTCAGGATTTTCCATCATATTGACTTTTTTGTCTACTTCTTGTAATTTATCTTATATAATGAGAAATCTATAAGCAATACATATATTGAGGGTGACTATAAAGAACTAAGAAGGACAGACGAAGAAATACGAAGAATAAGGCAATAATTACATCAAAAGAGAAACAAATGCTTACCTCGACTTCCATATTTGTTGACGCGCGTCACGTGATACTGCGACTTCGGATAATATCGGTAAATTCCGTTTCTGCATAATTAATTAGCAATCCGTACAGAAAATCGTTATATTTTCATTGATTAAACTTACATTTATACATTTTTCTGAAACTGAATGACCTGCAATTACTCAATATTTCTACTATACTTTTCATAATATTATGCATTTGCAAGAACAAAAGAGTCGAAAATCTTAGGTTGTATACCTTTAATGCGGAAATAAAGAAACAACATATATTAAGACATGGCACTTACTTTTCTCTTAGTATTCCGAACCACAAACGAAAGGCCAAACCGGACAATTACAATACACACGCACTTAAACTCCATGATACAAGGGCGCCCGCACATATTTTAATTTCGGGAGGGATGGCGGGGGTAGGAGACACGAAGTGGTCAGCTTTTAATTTGTAACGATATAGGCCAAAACATGTTTATAGATAAAATCGGGGTGGGGTATGGCATGCCCCATCATGCACCTATATGCATGCCACGAAATGTGATTGTAAGTTATGTGGGGCATCCAGTGTTGTAGTAAGTCTTCCGTGCAAGCAGTGTCTTGAGAAATAATTCAGCAGTCATTAAACCGTATTTCATCTTGGGTTTGATATTACAGGAGATGTGCAGTTATGCGGAAACGAAGTTTGTGTCGAGAACGCTCGTTGTGTGTATGACCAAGAAATCCAGCAACCCAAGTGCGAATGTAAACCTGGTTTCGTGCAGCAACAGTCAGCCTGCGTACTTGTGTGTAAGTACAGCACCGGAAATATATAATTGGCCGGCCAACCCATTCCTGACCATCTTCTGATGGGATTCCAATGGGCACATATTTTGTTTCAAGACTTTCTTTCCAACAAAACAAACACCACAAAATAAAATACAAAAAGAACAACAAATAGGTTGGTGTATCAGTAGTACAAAAAATAGCCCAAGTCAATAAATTAATAGGATATCACAGAGAACAACACGACAAAACAAAGAGCAAAACAAATCAGACATAATAATATTTAGTTTTTAACAAATTAGCAAAATATATCTCTCATTATCTGTTCGTTATCATGAACTGGATATTTTCTTTTCCCAGCATTCAGCTGTAATGAGGTCGAGATCTGTGCAAAGAATGCCGAATGTGTGTACGACCAACTAGAAAAGCGATACAGATGTGAATGTCTGGAGGGCTACAGCGGCGATGGCGAGGACTCTTGCACAAAACCTGGCCTAGGTATGCAGATACCTAGCTTTGCGCAATCTTTCTTTCTTTCTTTCTTTCTTTCTTTCTTTCTTTCTTTCTTTCTTTCTCTTTGTAAGTATAACACATGGAGAGTTTTGGACCAAATAACGACCTCCATTTTAACACTTAATAATGAAAAACATGATTTCAAATAAAAAAATTTTAACAAACAAAGCTGTCAGTACGAATATTCTAAAACCGTATAAGAATGTTCGATTCTGCAGTCTGCCTTCAACTGAATTCATTGACATAATTTGGAAAGTTGTACTGCTTCCATTACCAAGGGTAGAAACTTGTCATGCATATTTAATGTTTCTTACTTTCAATTTTCCCCATTATTTCAGAAGAGGAATGTAAGTGCGACCCTAACGCAGATTGTATCTATGACGCTCAACGGTTTGGCTACAGGTGCCAATGCAAAGAGGGCTATACAGGAGACGGAACTTCGTGCACGCGCATCGGTAAGGGTGATCTACTGTGCCAAGTTTAAATATTAGATTAAGAGTGAGTTATTGTTCTTCTTCAAATTATACACTTGAATTAACTTCCACGAGATGTCAATAACTATTTTATTATCAATTCATAATGTTAACATACTCCAATAGAGGAGATATACATAAAGAAACACAGACATAGCACATATGGGAAGATAGATATTATTCAACAGACCAAGGAATGATAACAGTTGACCGAGTGGAAAATAGAATAAAATCGTACCATACAACGAATTGCAATAATTTGATACTTTTATATACAGGTATATTCTGTACGTAACGCCACATTCATCATAAGAGTGAATTTCTAACAATAGTCGGCGTATTTGAGGGAAAGAACTATTAATGTTTTGTTCTTTTCCCTACAGCTGTTTTACCAAGTATTTGCGACGACTGTCATCCAAATGCGCAGTGCGTGTTCAACCAGACATCTCAACAATATCAATGCCAATGCTCCGAAGGTTTCCAAGGCGATGGGTATCGATGCGAGCAAGTTGACTGCACTGTTCAAACTCAGTTGTGTGACGTAAACGCCCGGTGTGTTCCGGATGGAACTGGGATTCATCGTTGTGTTTGCAAAGAAGGTTACAGGGGTAAGAACCTATATTAGAAGAAGACAACACAAAACAAAACAAGCTGTAGAACAATGACATACATATCGAGAACACACACATAACACTATATATTCAGAATACATGAAATGAATGCAATATATATATATATATATATATATATATATATATATATATATATATATATATATATATATATATATATAGGTATTTTAAAAGTCCTGAGATTTTGTTACGTTTACTAAATGAAGCCAGAGGCCACTAAATCAAAGTTTCGTTCCTTAATATACAAGCGAGACTAAAGATTATGCAATAGGTCAACTTCTTTTTTTTACTGAACTGGTCATTTATTTGAATAATAGAATGACCTTAAATCACACCATCTGTAAAGCCAGAACACCTGTATGACCTTGCTGGATTCTTTTTCCTTAGTTCGTTTTGCTTCATTGCTGTCTGTCAACGTCACCTTTCATGCATCAACATTTACTCTTTTTAATTTATTAGCAATATAGTAACTAATTTATATCCAAAATTGAAATATATACAAATATTATCTATTCAACCACTTTTTCAATATAACTGTTCACGTCAGACACTGAGACATTGGGCAGCGAGAGCTTTAGGTTTAGAAGAAAACTATAATTCTTTTTAAAACACCGATCTATATAATTTGACCTAGCCAGGTATCAAGACCTTTTAATTTTGTTAAATATAGCTTTGAAAGAATCTTGACCAAATTTGATAGTTTTGATTCGTCGCTGACGATTGGCTTGCCGAACCAAAGTTGATTCGGTCTTTTTGCCTGTGTTTGACCTACACGTGTCCCTTGTTATTTGCGAGTATGAGGCGGCAAACCGAAAGATTTTGAATGAAAGCCCTTTGAAACTTCCAATACTTTATTAACTCTTGACTTCAGACTGGTCACGGTATCTGTGGTATGATGCAATAATTTATTAATACCATAGGAACAAATGGAAATACAAAGGAAATATTAAAGTAGTGTAAAATATATAATTAAATTTGTTTTCAAGGAGACGGAAGGCGCTGTGAACAAGAAGGCTGTAACGTGGCAAATGACTGCGACATAAATGCTCAATGTATCCCCGATCCTTTGGATACCAGTCGATATTTCTGCCGCTGTATCCAAGGCTTTGAAGGGAATGGTAAAGTCTGTATCAGGAGAGGTATGTAACTGGAAATGTTAATAAATAAGACTTGGTAATATGATAAGATTAACACACACACACACACACACACACACACACACACACACACACACACACACAAAAGCGAGACTAGATTCTGCAGATTCTCTCTGTGTGTGTATGTGTGACTGTTTGCGTGTAGTTATGAATTGTATAAAGGAAACATGGTTACTCCTCTGATATTATGCGCTCGTATGTGTGTCTGTCTTTGTTGGTGGAAAGATGCGTTATTGGCAATGTCTTACGTTGATAGAGATTTGATGTAGCTTTTACATAAATGTATCATTAATTTTATAGTTGTCAGTTACTCTGAACACATATTTGTATTTGATATTGTGATTTTAATACCAAACTTTGCAGTTGCATATGCTAGTAACATTGTGTTTTTTCTAAATATATTAGTGGTTCCTTGCAATGAAGTTGACAACTGTTCCGAGTTTGCTGAATGTGTTTATGATCCAAATGCTCTCTCGTACCGTTGCCGCTGTAGGAGGGGATACGATGGTAACGGCTTTACATGCACGGCGAGAGGTACGAATTAATCTTTCTTTCTGTTTTGTTCTTGACATTTAGTTTATATTAAAGAGAATATTCGGTAAAATCTTTAATTCTGGTTTACTGTGCATAACAGCCCCTTGTATGCAGCATCTATTTGCATGCTGCATTTTCTCAAGTAAATTAAGTATTTATATGCATTCATAAAATCTGAGCTGTTATTTTCTTAATTGAATTGATGTTTAATAATGCCTTTTGGTCGATCAGAAACATTTCCAAAACGAAGCGTTATCTAACCCCGCGTTGACTCTTACTCTGCGCAGTTAAACTACTTTCCAAATCGATGTTAAATAATTTAACCCATTTATCGGGAGTGAAATCTGTCAATAAAAGGTCAATCAAATTTCACTTGATAGTGATTCTAATGTACTACTGACCAATTCAATCGCCAGCCAGATGGGAAGCATTGCGTAATTGCTTAGAGGGGTAAGAGCTTTCCAACCCGATTTCGGCCAATAGATAGAATTAATAATACTTCCTTCTACTACTAATAATAATACTACTACCATTTTAATAATAATAATAATAATAATAATAATAATAATAATAATAATAAGAATAAGAAGAAGAAGAAGAAGAAGAAGAAAAATATTAATAACAATAAGACGTTGTGACGTGATTTTTTCAGCCAAACGTTTTCACAGACTGCCTGTGAGTTCAGTCACGTTTAATTATTTCAAAATTTAAACTGCTGTTTACATGCAGATGAGTTGGCAAAGCAAACCATGTATTCTAACAATTAAATGTTTTGATGTGCTACATTTTTATATCTACGTCAGGTGACAATTGCCGTGAAAATCCTGGACTTTGTGATCCCAACGCTTCATGTTTGCTGAACGTCGATACCTTTTTATGTGTATGCAATCAAAATTACAGAGGGGATGGAAAATCATGTGTTCGTAAGTAAAGTCGTCTATTTAATTTTAAGTATAAAATATGGCTGACACTTCAAATAAATCACATCATTAGCTGTTTTCAAAATATGCCTTCCATCCTATAAGTCTTTAAGTATGAATTCTTACAATTATGACAAGCCATAAACATTTCTAAAGCGGATTACCTTACTTCCTGATGTAGAAGACCAGCATTCGCAATACAAAACCTCTGGATATTTCATTTTGACGTAGAAGACCAGCATTCGCAATACAAAACCTCTGGATATTTCATTTTGACGTAGAAGACCAGCATTCGCAATACAAAACCTCTGGATATTTCATTTTGACGTAGAAGACCAGCATTGGCAATACAAAACCTCTGGATATTTCATTTTGACGTAGAAGACCAGCATTCGCAATACAAAACCTCTGGATATTTCATTTTGACGTAGAAGACCAGCATTAGCAATACAAAACCTCTGGATATTTCATTTTGACGTAGAAGACCAGCATTAGCAATACAAAACCTCTGGATATTTCATTTTGACGTAGAAGACCAGCATTAGATGTACAATATGCTCCGGATATTTCATTTTGACGTAGAAGACCAGCATTAGCAATACAAAACGCTCTGAATATTTCTTTTTGACGTAGAATACCAGCATTAGCAATACAATATGCACTGGATATTTCATTTTGACGCAGAAGACCAGCATTAGCAATACAAAACGCTCAGAATATTTCTTTTTGACGTAGAATACAAGCATTAACAATACAATATGCACTGGATATTTCATTTTGACGCAGAAGACCAGCATTAGCAATACAAAACGGTCTGGATATTTCATTTTGACGCAGAAGACCAGCATTAGCAATACAAAACGCTCTGAATATTTCTTTTTGACGTAGAATACCAGCATTAGCAATACAAAACGCTCTGAATATTTCTTTTTGACGTAGAATACCAGCATTAGCAATACAAAACGCTCTGAATATTTCTTTTTGACGTAGAATACCAGCATTAGCAATACAAAACTCTCTAGATATTTCATTTTGAAGCAAATACTAGAGACAAAGACAAATTGACTATTTGTTACTTTCGTAGTTTATGAACGTGATAACGGCCTCTGGTATGATTGATTATATAACCCAAACTAATTAAGAAGTCTTTGAAACTTATACACCTTGTGACGTATGCCGCGAATGACAAATTTTACGACTTATTTATATCATAGTGATTCAATTACACATATAGGAAGGTAAATGGGAAACAATTGCGTTCCCTCATATGAGAGCCATTTGCAAATAAATTCCCTTATTCACGTGTAACATTCATTCATCTCTATATCGTGTAAATACCTATTGAGAATTCTTTTCTTAACACGTTTGCCTTTAAATGCGATGTTCGGATTTTCTTGTTCTTGTTTACTTGTGTATTTTCAGGATATGAGTTGTTTTGGATTGTCTGGCTTCTTGGTTTGAAATGTGCAGATACTTGACGTTTTAGCTCGTGCAAAATGTGACACCATTTTTGTGGTTCTATTTTGAGGAAATAGTGACTTGGGACATGTCTCATCACTCTTCACTGTTTACAAAGTTAAATTAAACTGAATTTTTTCAAACAATAAAGCTACAAGTAAGTCTGATAGTACGTTTTAGTTTGGTATACTTTCTAATCAGGGAGTATTTGTATCTGTTATTAGTCACCCGCCAATGAAATAGTCCCATGAAACAGTTACATTTATTTCTCATGTATGTATAGCCCTCACTGTTTCAGCTAAATTTAAAAAAATGTTTACAGCGTTTTATTTTTTTTATTTTCTGCAGCTATTAGTGATGAGACCAACTTCCTGTTTTTCTCACGCGGCTACAGTCTTCATCGTGTTTCAGCCTCCAACCGAGAAGAAGAAGTGCACAAATCTCGCTTGCTCTATGTGCCTGGTGAGGGTTTATTTCTTTATTTTTTTAAAGTTTCCCCGAGAAACAACCAAACATTATATTTTAGGTGAATTAAACTTGTTTTCTTATCATAAAACGACATTACTAAATTCAATTACCACCAGCTCAAGAAAAACAACAAACAATAAAAACATAAACCAAAGCCCCTCCCACCTCCCCCAATACACCTCCCCCCCCCCCATGAAGACAACATTAAATAATAGATAAAACTGGGGAAATAGTTTATGGGACGACAAAATCTACATCATGTGTCAGAATCCTGGAAGACATAACTGGCAGAAGAGTTTCAACAAAAATATGTTTACAGTTGAGCTTCATTGACTATAAAATGGTGATTGATGATAACGAATCGCTTCATCGTGCTTTTGAGCGTATATGGTGGACAGCGTGTTGTAATAAATCCAGTGGACATATAAAGTAGACAGATTGTCTAGTATGATTTATAAGTTATATCAACATTTCCTGAAAGATCTTATTGACAGATTTGGTGTAAAATTAGATATTCTTATATTTTATTTTTGGAAGACCCCCCCCCCCCCCCCCCCCCGACAAAACAAGAGAAGAAGACAATGCAAAACAAACTGAATAAACAATCAAGAGTCTAACCAAATAAAAACAAAATGAACATGTCTTTCATTTGTATATGAATCACAAATTAACATCCGATGCAAATATATGGTTGAATTGTCGTAGTAATTAGCATACAGTTAATAAACAACATCTTTGTCTTCAATCTGACATACATTGCATTACCAATTGTACACTTTTGTGTCCTTGTCTGTGATTTCTATCTTAACACCTGTACAAGTGTGTGTTTGTGTTATTAGCATGTAGATACATCGGAAGAATCATGCATTTTTCAATTGTCAGTGATTTACTAGTAGCATTAAAAATTAATCAAATGCAATGAAGTAGAGTGAGGTACACCAAGTACTCGAAGTACATTTGAAGGAGGAAAGAATGGTCATGTCTTTCCCATCTCAACTCTCAGCTCCAACTAACCAATAATAAACGTAAATATTAATGGACGTAATTTTAACTGCTTCTTGAAGGGCAAAGAACCGACAACGATCGTTTGGCACTACAATAGTTAGGTTTAGACTGGCATACAAATCTATTTGACAGAATAAACCTAATTAAAGTCGCAAACCAGGCAGCTAATGCAATAATGTTGCATTTTCCATGTAATGTAACAAGTGCTAAGTATCGCTTTTTATTTCAGGATGTCATTATCACTTACAGACAAATCAGAGAGAAACAATTTTGTATTTTATACTTTAATATCTTACGATCAACCAGACCACCGCAGAGGGGCAATTAAGGGGCCTATCTGAATTCCAAGATGTGATTCAATGTGCTCTTTACTTGGAAATGTTGCTGTTATCAATTAATGGTAGTAAATGACAATAAACATCCGCACCGTAGATCTTAACTTTCAATATATTGTGAAAGATTCTCATTACACGCCCCGATGATTTTGTAATTCTTCTAAATATTTAAATATTGTCTTTCACACACACTCAATCTTGAACACACGTACGCACATTCTTCGAAATACAAAGAGCATTAAGCAAAATAATGGTTGTATTTAATATGCAAACAAGCACCAAAAAAAATCACAAATCCCATATTTCACATTTTTTAAAGTTTTCCCTGATCAAATTAATTAGGAAGATATCACTTGAAGATAGTAGCTACTTTTTGAATCTCAAAGTAAGAACGCTTGATGACACATTTGCAAAACAGAGCAAAAAGTTTAACGGCGAGTTGACAAAGTAATATTAGACAATTTCCCATCCCCCAGAACCCTTTTCATCCCTACCCACAACTAATTTTAACGGCTCGTCAAAAACGAAGATAAATTGTCGCATGACGCTTGAAGGAAAATCTTTACAGGCTATGTCTCATGACACCATGGGGTAACAAAGTTGATTTTGGTTTGTAGACAATTATATCTTACGGCTGAAATCTGAATACAATTTTACTCCAGACAGAGAACTGTGTACCGGTTTTGAGCCAAAAAATATGGTTTTCGATATCGCCTCACTTGAGGGAAAAAAAAACCCACATTATCCTTTGTCTCTAAACTACAACTAGACCACCACTAAAAGAAAATCAAGGGGCTTATCTGAAATCCAAGTTTTCAATGGATCAGTGACATTATGATCACATTTTGCACTTACACGATGCTATGAGTGATACATAAAATAATAGCTACATTACATATGTATATAAGGTCTCGTTTTCAAGTTTGTTCACTATGGTAAAGACTTGGGCAAGGGTTGTGTGAAAAAGTATTGGTTCCTGAAAAGTCCCAAATACAACACTGTATATTTCTGTAATGGCAAGAAACTCTATTATAACCAAATGTAACAACTTTTCATAAGCGAATATAATCCAAAGATCGTTGTGTTGTATACCTCGAAAAGCTCTCAGCAAGTTTGGTCTAAATGTCATGAGAAGCTGAATTTATCAATATGTTAGCGATATCCAATTTTCTCTGTCTGTCTCTCTCTCCCTGTCTGTCTCTGTCTCTGTCTCTGTCTCTCTGTCTCTCTCTCTCTCTCTCTCATCCTTGAAATAATGCTAGTTATCAAGAAACCGTGCATTGCCTGTTTTGACTCCTCCAATTCCGCTGATGACTTAGCGTGTCTCATTACAAGACACAATTCTTTGTTTGAATCTCGCAACTCAAAACCGCTACAGGGTAACTTGAATTGGCACAGATACAACATCCATTGTGTTAAAGAGCTAAACTTTAAAACTATACTTCTGAATTTACTACACGTTTGACATAAATATTTGACCAGACAATTTTCATACAGTCGTAGTAACTGGAAAATAGTGTAAATATTCTGTTTGTTTTCGCATTATTGCACCATTTTGGATTTAACCATAAATAGTCATATATATTATCTGTAAGTGTATATACGATATGTCTCCTGATTTTCGGGTTGAACGTAATCAAAACAACAGTAAAGTGGCTGCATTTAGTTAATGTTTAATTAAATAGTAACGACATGTGTTGAGAAATTTGGTATTTTTGATACTTCGAGTTGGTGAAGAGTACAGTAGTGCAAGTCTTCTATCCCACGTGAAATACTGTGTAGTTTTACCAACTAGCCACGAGCCAGACTAAATCTTGGCTTTGGCACTCAAAAGAAGTTACACTATTTGTTGCACATATCTATTTGTTACGAAGGATCCTAACACACACCTATTGTTGACGAAATCACGTTTTGCTTATCGTTTCATGTTTCAGGAATGTTATTACCAATATTAAATAAATTGCAGTAGATAGATACTGCTTGCACAAAATGCCTTTTTTTTTATCTGATCTATCATCGCCACCACCCAGCGAGAAAATGAACGGTTTATCTGAAATCTAGGATAAGATTTAAAATGTCGTTGTTATTTGGATGTCAGGTGTATAGGCTTTAAGAATTAATGACTGAAAATACAGTCATTTCGTGGAAAGTAAAATGACATTTTAGCACTTCCCTTGTCGTACATTAGATGCATATTACGATTTCTAATCTGTCATAATCTTTCTGTTATAATTTAAAATGCTATTATAAGTTAAAGATCGAAGGTCAAGGGCATTTGGAGTTGATATTTCGGTGCATGAATATGCATTAAAAAGTCCGTATCATTATTCGAGGCCCCTTACGTCAACAAGATATAGAATTAAACCCCTTGTAAGCTGTTACATTTTTTAAGGGAACAAGTTTTAAATCGTATCATTAGTCTTCGTTGAGATACGTTTTACTGCACTCTTTCAGTTTATTGCTCTCTAGTACTTGTTCCTTTTTGCTGACAATGATGTAAATTACATGTTTTGTGCCTTGGCGAACACATTTCCCTAAAACAATACACGTCTTGATTGATTTTTCTAGACGAGTTGATTGTGGCGGTTGACTCAGACTGTGTTGACCACAAGTACTACTGGAGTGACGTGTTCAAAGGCCGTGTTAGTCGGGCAAACATAGACGGCTCGGACAAGGAGGTCGTGGTACAAGGTAAGTACCTTATAGTATTAGTAACAGCAGTAGTAGTTGTAGCACGTAGTTTTGGTTTTGTATTTTAGTAATGGAGGTAAAATTAATAGTTGCTGTAGTATTTGCACGCTATTGTAATCGACATTAATTATTCCTACTTGACATCTAAATCTGTGCTGATAGAGTTCCATATGAAAGTACAATTCAAGGAATTAGATGTTATATAGAACATATAAATTATATAAATAAGATCAAATAGAATAAAACAAAAAAGAATTAAATAAAAGGAAATTTGGAGGCGGTTTAATTCAAAGAAATCTTTCATGACTTTCATTCATCATTTATAAACATCATATAAGCCCAGTTTTTTTTACACTTTTATCTTTTCAAACAAAATAAGGATGGTTGTAACTAATAATATCAGCTATTGTTTTTGTAACTTTGTGTTTGATCGATATTTATCTGGATTTAAAGGCACTTTTTACAAAATATTGGCAATCTCATGCTGCAGAAATGTAAGCCCCTCATAAGGACACACAAAGGCAGGCGACCCAGGCCATCCAATGTGGTGATTGAACCTGCGACCCACGAATTACAAGTCCAATTATCTACCAACTGATCTACCTTTTCTCCACAGTGAAGCTTGACCATAGTTTTAGTCTTTATGTGCACCACGACTAGTCATTTACGCTGAAAATATACAACTGAATGGAACTTTTCACACGAATTTGTCTCACCTTTGTTGCTTACTGTAAGAATGTAGCCTTATTTTGCACTTGCTGGCTTTCAAGCAGTGACTTAGCAATATATTCGGCACACACCCCCCAAACAATTTTGTATGTGGTCCCCGGCCGGGCCCCTCTACGAATAAAATAATTAGTTTAATTGGAATTTTGGGTTCGCCTGCCCTCAATTACAGCTTGGTGATTGCTACGCCACTGACCTGAAGAATAAAAAAGTTAAAATGAATAATATCTAGTGAAGCTTTGAGATACTGTCACTGAACGCCAATAAATTTAATCTTGGAGATAGTGATCAAGTCGAATCATCATAAATCTGTTCCACCGACCATTTTACCTTTTTGATTATTGAAAAAACAATTATACAAAGCACCTTGGTTATGTATCAGTGATAGTTAAGTGCATATAAATATAAATTTCAACGTAATTCATTTAAAATAAACTGAAATTCTCACGCATTGAGGAATACATGTGATTGATGGTGAAATTTCATCAGAATCCCTGTAGAGTATCAATGCATGGCTACAGCAGCTGCAATGGAATTGAGATTTTGATTGTTCTTTTTTTTCTGTATTTTAGTATAAACGTTAATTGACTTTTATATGGCCTTCAGATTTACAGTCTCCAGAAGGTATTGCCATTGACTGGCTGTCCAGAAACATTTATATTACTGATTCCGGACTGGACATCATTGAAGTCACCAATATCAACGGTTCCATCCGGAAAACCCTCATCAACACCAACCTGAAAGATCCACGAGCCATAGCTATTGATCCACAACGAGGGTAATTGGTCACTTTGTTAAAATTGAGCTTACATAGGTTCCTGGTTCCGACAAGTTATTTTATGATTTCGTCATTGACGTTTATTAAACAACCAGACGTCGATCTTTGTTCATTTGTATTTTATCCGTATCCCAGTTGTTCTTGCAACCTCGCCAGTAAGTAAGTAAGTAAGTAAGTAATAATAATAATAATAATAATAATAATAATAATAATAATAATAATAATGATAATAATAATAATGAGGACTTTGTATAGCGCCTAATCTTTAAAAGCTCTAAGCGCTTTACACCATCAATAATGATATGACTACATTACAGAACAACAAATGACAAAAACAATGAAATTGGAAAACATAAAAACATGCTGAAAATATATCAGATACAAAACATGATTAGGTCGCTAAGTTTGTCCCTGAAGTCGAAACAGGTGAGTCTTGAGAGCACTCTTAAAAGGAACCACTGTGTCTTTGTGTCTAATTTCAATGGGCAATTCGTTCTACGCCGCCGGGCCCTGGTATGCAAACGAACGTTGTCCATATGACTTTGTTTTCACCTTGGGAACAATGAGTATACGATTATCAGAAGAAGAGCGTAAGGATCTAGCTGGTGTATACACATGGGTGAGGCTGGATAGGTATGTTGGACTGGAGTCTGTCATTGAAATATAGCACAGAGAACAAATTTTATGTTTGATTCTGTATCGAATTGATAGCCAGTGTAGGGTTCAAAAGTACAATGCTCAGACACCCCCAGGCTGTGTTTATAAAGCAATTTGTAACATGGAAAGATATCACTTATTGAGTCAGTTTTTCTAACCTTACTTAAAATAATTTTGAAATATCAGAAGTAGAGAATTTCACTCACGACTTGAGGATAATAAAACAATATGTTTACATAAAATATGACTCCGACCCGTATGATATAAGTATGGATGACAAATATTTTCAACAATCCAGGTGGCATGAGATAGTTTTCCCGGGAGAGAAAAATGAGAAACTTGGTGAAAACCACTGCCGGTTACTAAAACTAACACTTTTCAGTCTGGGGGTTGAAACCTCAGAATTTGATTCATTTAATAAAACCCTCGATACTATAGATTGTTTTCCATGCATCAATGAATCTGGAAGTTTAGCTTTACAGAAAAATCGATCTTTAAGAAGAATCAATGGCCATCGTTCCTCATGATTATCTGTTTTAGCCATCACTGTCTTTCTCTGTCTCTGTACATTCTCTACTTCCAGGATCATTATTTTGTTTGTATGTACAAAATGTACAAGATTAGAAAAGCTCCTTCCCATGTATTTTGATTATGTAACTCCCACCTTGCTGGAAACCAAATATCACATTGATTTCCGTGCGCATGTCCTTCCGTATGTTTGTTCTTGCGTCCGTCCACATACTTCATAAGCTCAATTTTAAATGCTTCAGATCATGTTCGATGTTAAAAGTGTATACTTTTTATATATGTCACCTCTAGCCAAATAAAACGCTGCATCGGCTTGAAGTTAGTCTCCTGTTTTGTTTATTCGGCTGCTGTTCTATCCTTTTTTTTAATTTTGTACTTTTCTTGTCTCCTTTGTCCATCTATCATTCTGCCCATACCTTGTTTCTTATTATCATAATCCTCCGACATATTTTATCATTGATAGACCCATAAGTTCGCTGAATGTTTGTTTCTTTAGTTATTCCGTTGGTTTTGCAGAGAAATGTACTGGACTGACTGGTTCCGTGGCGGACCCACAATCGAAAAGGCCTATATGGACGGTACCAATCGTAAGCTGTTCCTTACTACGGATCTGAGCCTTCCCAATGGCCTTACGATCGACTATACCACTCAGCAGATTTGCTGGGGAGATGCAGGTATGACGTAATTGCTTCATCTCAGTAAATCGTCTTCTATATGGCATACAACTTTAGAACACACATGACGTAGATACGAGCTAGATTGGCACAATGCTTTAGTCAATAACATGACACGTGATTGCCCTTTGAAGTTAAGAAGAATTCATTAAGCGTCCGTCACAAACACACACACACACACACACACACACTCTCTCTCTCTCTCTCTCTCTCTCTCTCTCTCTCTCTCTCTCTCTAATATTTTGTTAACGTAAGTTATTTTGTGAAAGTAAATTTGTCTCATGAAAGCTTATCAATAATATTCCTTTCGTGTTTTAGATAAATGTCTTCCTAAATATAGCACGTTTACAAAAGCTTAAATTTAATAAAATAACGAAAGTTAACAAGATCATAATTCCATATAGTTGTTATATTACTGAAAGTTAGATTCAGATTTCATTACTGTTTTTATTGTTTTAGTGTAGATGTAAATCGATGAAACTGGAGAGAGAGAGAGAGAGAGAGAGAGAGAGAGAGAGAGAGAGAGAGAGAGAGAGAATCTGAGGTTGGATCGTCAGCTTAAATGGTAGACGTTTCAACTAGAAGAAAGAAAAACGAACAAAACGAAACTAAGAAAATCTGAGTTGCATTAAGGTTTTAATTATCGAAAACATGTAAAGGTGACTAATATTTATTTCTATTAAACAAAATCAAATTCTGCGTGACTACCTAGATACAGTATTTCTACCTTCCTGAAATGTTAGGTTGGATCAGACATGTAAATATGTTTCCATAACAAGAGACCTGCAACGTAAACGACTCAGTGTCCTTGTGTCAGTCTCATGTCACGACACTAGCAGTTCCCAATCTGAGTTATTATTTTACAACAACTTACATTGTAATAAAATCTTATCTACAATTTATTTATGTGCTATAATGTGACTTCCACCATGTTATGCATAATACCCTTAAGCATATTTGTTCATGAAATATGTCAACTCCAACGAGGAAATTTAGAGCTGAGAAGACGCAATGTTCAGAATGTTAACGTGTGTAATGTTAAAGTCACGCACTTTGTATCATTGACATGAAATCTTGAGACATTAAACTGCATTTTTCCAATACTGAATAGCATATCTGACAAATGCAGTAAGACATATTGTCAGTTATAAATATGCAACTCAGGACATAAGTGATTGATAAATAGAACATGCAAACAAACATAATAATAAATCTAAAATATACATCATATAATAACATAAAATAAGATCACAGATGTATGACAAAGCTTCCTCGCCATTGGCCACTGACAATCATTTCCATGACTTAAAAGCAATATATGGCCAGTGCCCCGATGTACAGTTTTCAATCGATGTCAAGTTGGTAGCGATGTACAGTTTTCAATCGATGTCAAGTTGGTAGCGATGTACAGTTTTCAATCGATGTCAAGTTGGTAGCGATGTACAGTTTTCAATTGATGTCAAGTTGCCTGTCAGCGTTAAGATGTAATGAATTAGATATTGATTCTACACGCGATTTCGACGTCAGTTTTAAATTGGAGATGATCAGTTTTGGGACTTATCATCCATTAGAGATAATGACCAAATAATGTACTTAGAATTGAAGAAACTGACACTTTTTGATGTGCCGCCAGGTTCTGATAACTGACTCACACCGGCGGCACATTCCTCAAATAACTTAAATGCTATTATTAGAAAATTCCCCGACACCTGGGTGGTAGTTAATATTATTAATGTTATTAGTTTCATCAACTGCAAATATATACATTTCATAATCTATTTTACAGTCTAAATTAGTTCTACTTTAGTACTACTGGGAACAAACTAATTGTCTATTGACGCAGAGGATATTAAAAACATAAGGATTACATTCGTTATCACTCTTCTTGCTTTAGTTGAAACAATGAAGTTTACTTAAACTATTAAAGTCTAACCCTTCATAAAATCACGAGAATTAACTGTATTTTCATTGAATGAAACGTGTTATTTTTAAAGAGAAGAAACAATGTTCTGTTTTCGGGAAGATTTTGGCTTCCAATTTTGTCTCTGATGTCTTCAGTAATAGTACATTATGTCTAAAAAAAACCCAGACAGTTCTGATAGAAATGCTTTAGTTCTCAAAGAGTGAACAACAATTTTGTTTACACATTAGCAAACGTCGTAAACCTCAACGTTGTTATAAAACTGTTCTTGTTTGAAGTCGAAACACACAGACCGAAATGATGTGGTGGGTAGCTTGATTATTGGGGGTGGGGGTGGCTACGTGTGTTTTTGTATGGCACATTCAGCACTGGAAAGACGAACCCAACTGCAAACTGCAATGTAGTTTGATTTGACTTATAAGCGAGTACAGACGGTAAGCACTTTTCCAAGGACTCGTCCAGGCTATTGAGCCAGTTGGGACTGCGTGGGTATTGGACCAAAGACCCTTGAATTACGAGTGACGTTCAATCCAAATAGGATGGCGTAGGTTAATTGATATCGCAATTTATTTTGTTAAAATGGGAACATTCGATAGGACTGTTGGGTTTAGTATATATTGAAACAGAGAAACATTTGAACCCTACGGTGGCTGATGACATCTGTCGATAAACCATCACATAACAGATATGCAAATGGACAATCAAACCATTCCATTTATCTACTAGATGCGAATGATTACGTCATCTGGCGCCCTGACAAAATATTGGCTGATTTTTAAACAAATCTAGTGTAAGACACCAGAATAAATATTACTATGATAATTTTCATGCATATTTTGCAATGACGTACGTGTTTTCCTTCAATCACTGTGCAATTTAAAAGCAATAAAACAGTTATTTGAAGACTATTTATGATATTAAGTAGGCTAACAATTCTCCATGTTTCGGCGGTGGGGTGGGTGGGAGTCATTTTCAGGATTTATTGTTCACATAACTGTAATACCTTTAATTGAAAAGTGCAAACACATAAATGTAATTATTGAAGAACAATGTATGTCTGAATTATATTTTATTATGCTTACTTTTTTATCAGGCGTCAAGAAAATTGAATGCATTCGGACTGATGGAGTCGGTAGACGGGTTGTGACCGAAAATGCCCCGTATCCATTTGACATAACATTCTTTGGAAACACTCTGTATTGGTCTGACTGGACTATGTGAGTAACGTCGTAATAATTCGTAAGAGAGTGTCATACACATATTTCTGAGATTTAATTATGCTTTTAATAATTGAAATAAATAGCTTGTCCTTGTTAAGGTTTTGTTAACAATCTAGAGTAGCTAGTATATAACTGTATTAACAATGTCTTATTATATTGTTCAAGATTTCTTTTAGAAATGTTCTTTTATGTTTAGAAGAACATATTAAACTCAATAATAAATTCATAGGCCAGTATTAAAGATAAACACGAGACAGCAACATTCGTTCAATTTTGTATGTGGGTGGGAAGGAGATATCCTTGCCAAATAAACTTAAGGTACGGCCGATCCTCCATCGTGCATGGTGCGTCGTGCGTAGTGCGTACTTCAGACACGTCTTTTAAATGATGCCGATTCACAATCAGAAACGACCGCTATTACTAAAAAATATTTAAAAAAAACAATGACTTGAATTAACTTCGCAAATTCCGATCGACAGAATTTGACTAAATTTGAAAGAACGTGTACTGGCATAGTCTTTTCAAATAATAACAAATGGTGTCCTTCCACCGTAAAATATGGCCGCCGTAGAAGAAAAAAGCTTTAAACAACTTTTAATAAAAACATTTGACAGAAATGAAAATGGAATAAAGGCTTTTTTGTTCAAATGATGCTGATCCGCCCTACACCCTCGCTGCCTAAATTAGAACTGGTAGGAAAAACTTTCAATGACTTCTTTTCTAAAATTTCCAAAGCAAATGTGATTAAATTCAAGAAAATGTATCCTTCATCGTGTTCGTTCAAATTTATACATATGACTGACTATCCGATTTTAAACATGGCTGCCGTTGATAAAATAATAAGGTTAGACCAAAGAAAAACAACAGCAAATAATTCTCCGCAAAAATGTATTTAACCATAAAAGAGAATTACAGTAAATTTGATAACAGGCATCCGGTCATTAAGGGCTTTTACATTTTCACAAACAACGCCGATCTGTTGTCAGCACCAAATGACTTGAAATATAAACTCTAATGTCTTTATACTTCTCAACAAGCACTCGTAATAATTAATCCCAAATTAGATAGAAAACACATTTGCATGAAGGTATAAATTAAATAAAATAGTCAACTATGGCCACTGTTATTAATAATAGAACAAGCTTTAAACAACTTGCTACCAAACACAGCTGAAAAGAGTTTGGCCAAATTTCAGAAAGAGTAGCCAAGCAGGTATGGTTTCGAATCTGTTCAATTGGTCTTCAGTTGAAAATCATGGCTGCCGTTATTACAGATATATAAACATTTAAACACAGTGTCCTATAAGTGCTTGATCCGATATGATCTTATTTGACTGATTGCACCTTAACATGAAGGGTAATCCAATTTAATTGAACTACGCGTATCCGCCAGTAAACATTTACCGAACTAAAGTGCATAAGGTGTTTGAAGCATATACAAATGATATAGCAAAGAAGTTGTAGGAAATATGGAACCAGTTTGCATATAATGTGCAATCAACATCATGAAAATAAATTTCTACAGAAAAGAACGATAAGAACCATTCTGACCAAGATTGCCTCAAAGACTATTCCATTTATTTAGGTCGTAGATCAGTTTTCCAAAATATGAACCTGCAACACACTCGCACCTTTCCTTTAACACAAATATCTTATCGCTACACCTTCTACGCTTCTTGGAGGATTGACACAAAACGTTTCCACAAACATGTATCCAATGATCAAGTAACTCTAGTTGGTAGTACATGAAAATGGTGCTGCTCGGACATCCAAGATGGCCACCACAATGGCTGTCTCGAAAATGTTATTATCGCTAATCCTCCTACGTGAAAGGTCGTATGCATATGAAATTTGTACTAAAAGATTTGTTATGATGTCTACTCGGTCCTAATTAAAATGGTGTCGATCTGACTTCCAATATTGCCGCCTTTGCAGCCATCTTCAAAATCGTGTAATTACAAATCTACAATAACAGAAAGTCTTACTGAGGTAGAGTTTTCACCATTAGACTTCTTGAAGGCTTCTGGATGTTCAGTCGGTCTGACTTGGAAAGATGCGAATATGACGACCAATATGGCTGCCAAGACAATCATTCTACAATTCTTGTTATTGCTACTCATGCTGAATAGAAATTTCTATCTTTAAAATTTTGTTATCTCTTTTCGTCACAAATGGATCGTATACTAAAAAAATAACTATTATTATTATTATTATTATTATTATTATTATTATTTCAGATCGGGTATTCCTAATATAAATTCGGACGGTGGTAACCGAAATGAAAACTTACCACTTCCCGTTGGAGGAAACGGACGCCTATATGGTATAACATCGGTCCGAGAATACTGTCCCAGATGTAAGTATTATTTGATTTTATATTATTTGAAGCTGCTGGAATCCGCAAAAAGAAAATTATTGCCACTTTTACTGGCTGTCCCTCTCAAATTGGTGTTAAGTGCCAAATGAAGTCCACCTTTTTTTGATGCTTTGTCATAACACCTTTTGTTTTTATCCCGGACGTCCGCAGGCGAAGTTTTAGTTCTGTCGACATGGTAAGAGAAATTGTGTGCATACTAATTTAAATAAACGGTGTTATGAGTCTTTCAGAGCTGTGTCGTTATCATGCTAATGTACTGTCTTTTATTTTACGGTGCTGAGATCTAATATAACAAACAAAATTGAATTACGACTCGTAAATACAATCCTATAGTTATCTAATTACAGCATCATCCTGTATTTCCAGTTTTGAATAATTAAAAGTTTAGTTTTATTAGATGACTCACCTGAAAAATGTTCTATATTTTATTCCAGTGTCCAATCATTGCATGCGAAACAATGGCGGATGCAGATTCCTTTGTCTTCCTACACCAAACGGAGGTCGCACTTGCGCATGTCCAGACAATATAGCTCCAGAGAGATGTAACGAAATCGCAAAGGTCAAAAAAAAGTAGATGCTCAATGATGTTTTGCTAGACTCTGTTCTAGCCAAAAGTCTACCATTAGTGTGCCTTGAGTCAAGCCCTTATCTTGTAATCATGTTACTTTGTAAACCTACTCATTTCTCAAAGAATACTATATATAGTATGTACAATGTTTTTACCTTTACGAACGGTGCACATTAAACTCTCTGCCCCTCATACAATGTGCTGGCTCATGTGTCTCTTTGCACTTCTCAGTCTACCCTGAGTTATTGACTAGCAATACGGTATCATATTAGTTTTGTTTATTTTGGATGTTGGCGTATATATATATATATATATATATATATATATATATATATATATATATATATATATATATATATATATATATATATATATATATATATATACTGCTGTATTGTTCGTCACTTATGGTACGTTTGTTGCACATTTTCACATTTGTTTAATAGAATACAGCATAATATCCATACTCAGAACTCCCCATCCCCCGACATTAAAGGAATTTAAAATAATTTCTGTTTTTTTTTTTACAAATGTCACACATTAATTGTAACTATGTCTTATATGAGGTATTTTTATAGGTGGCTGCATTGATATGTGCCACATATAGCATTTAAGGCAAAGAGAATTTTGCATAGTTCTAAAATGTGACTTCCGTATATACTCGCTTATAATTCGAGTCAAACTGCAAGCAATAAACATACTGATTTGCCGTAGCAAGCTGAGTCTATCTATGTTGTTTGTTTTACATAATGCACCGACGGATCTGAGTCTGTGCATTTTGCAATTAGACTCGTCTTTTATTCGAGTAGATACGGTAACCTATAAATAGTGTGGTCTTATTATGGACTATTGCTTGCCTTTGTGTACATTACGTTCTGCATACACGTGTTTGTATAATTACATTCTTTCATCTTTGTTTATCTCATGAACGTACTTTGCTTATTACTGTGTTGGAAGCACGTACTTTGCACTGCTAAGGAGCTGTAGTCGTGAGATTTTACAACGTAAATGATGAAGTAGACTATATATTAGTTATCAACGATCAAAATGTTCTTTGAACCTGGGGTCTGGAGACAATGCATCAGCGAATATATTTTTTGTTTTTGCGTTTCAACGATCAATATCCAGTAAGATAATAATTAAAGATGTTTACTTTCCTTGCAGTATTTTTTTTTTATACGCATTTAATTAAAACTTGTGGACATTTGGCAGGATCGTATTGGACATATGAACCAATATTAGGTCCAGGAATATATTTCTTTCAACTGCTGTATGCAATGAAATTAAGACTTTGCACGATGCTTGATATATTCTATTTTATTTTCTTCTGATGTTTAGCTTAGCATGTATTGTTAGATTCAGTTTCAAGATCTTTGGAAACAGAACAATCACGTGACGAAAAATTGCCGTCGTTTCTTTTGACTGTTTAAAGATAACCTCTTATGTCAATTATTACACTCCATGATTTATTTTTGATGAAATGTCAATATTCTGTTGAATAATTTTGAGCTTCATTTAAATGTGATGGTTTCGAGTTGGGTGGTACGGTCTTTCGAGTTAAGTGGGGCGGGGTTCTCTGGTTATATGTGATGGTCTCTCGAGCTGAGTGTGATTCCCTCTCCAGTTTAGATCATAATCTGTACTGGATGTAGGGCAACTTTATATCTTGGAAAATGACAAGTTTTCCAGGGAACAGTACGTTTACGTCTTCTTCAACATAAAACAAGATTTAATTTTAAGTCAGTATGCATTTTTAATCATAAACTATTGCATTTTGGTAATTATCATTGGCTTTTCATCTCCATTTATGTACGACAATATTGAATTAGCTGATAATTGCATTGAATAAAAGGACTGATACGATGTTTTTTGTTTTTTTTTGTTTTTTGTTTTGCTTCGCTTTTGTGATAGCACGCATAGTATCATCTTGTTATAAAACTCACGCAAATATAAGGACGATTAAGGACATGAGAGCCAAGAGACTGTCTTTCAGAACAATGCAAACTCAATATTTTGCATTCAATCGCAAGCACCCCTCATAGGTTAAACTATATTGTTCAATTTTTATGAGGCTTTTGGAAACGATTCCTTCTACTAGGCGGACAAGGAGTGTTTTACATGCTTGTTTAGGTAAAACACAGTTTGCAAAGTGAATTTTAAGGAAGTCAACACGTAGCAAACTACCAAATTGTGTTCATAAAGAAAGCAATAAACTACTGTCAGACGTTCAGACACTTGAGAAGCACAACTAACCATCTAGTTAATCTTTCAAAATGAAATATAAAAGCTTTCATTTAAATATATTATGATATTACCTATGTAAGTTTGACTTGGACAATACAAAGATCCATATGTGTTGATACCACCAAATGAAAGAAACATTTAACGTTTCTGATTTAATTTTCAGATAAGTGGAATTTCTCTTCAGTTTGCACAGGGCTTTACATTCAAATATTTTATTCTTTCGTGTTCAAAATGAAACTTATTATTAGGCTATTATTGAATGACATAAATTACATACCTATTTGTATGTATGTATTAGTTAGAAAGCAGGAGATACTAAAATATATATAACAAATGAAATGTTATACATCTAAACTTCTCTCTCTGTCTGTCTCTCTATGTCTCTCTTTCTCTCTCTCTCTCTCTCTCTCTCTCTCTCTCTCTCTCTCTCTCTCTCTCTCTCTCTCTCTCTCTCTCTCTCTCTCCTTCTTCTTAAATACAATTCAAACAGCGGTTTAATTTTCCATTACCAGTAGTTGATAGGACTCGGGACTAAATACATGTGTATTAATTGTCTTGGGCTTAACATACTACGAATCAATGAATCGTAATAAATTACAATGAGCCATGACTTACCCGACTTCTCTACAGTATATTGTGCAGAACATCATATTGGTAATGTATGTATGTATATATGTATGTGTGTGTGTGTGTATATATATATATATATATATATATATATATATATATATATATATATATATATATATATATATATATATATGTATGTGTGTGTGTATCTATGTATGTATGTATCTATGTGTGTGTGTGTATGCATTGTTACGTATATTTGATTTAAGTCATTTATTTTTATTTTTATTGTTTGTTTGTCAGATTCAAATTTGACATTTTAAGTTTAAGATTCATTTATTGGGAGATATCTTTTCTTAAAAAGTGGGATGATCTGTACTCTACAAACAAACACCAGATGTTGACCTCATTTCTGACCTGGCTTCAGAGTTGTAAACGTTCTTTTAAAATGATTGGTTGATTCCAAGGACATTATGGATATTTGTTATAACATCTTTCTATTTTTAGTTCTTGAGAGTAAAAATAACCGATTCTCATCTGGGTCATACGGTGTGCACGAGATTTTTTGAACGTAAATTTGTTCTAAAGATTCTAGAAGATCATGTGACCCCTTCCTTGTTTACGTAAAAAAAACAGGTGTATAAATTATGTTTTGGAGCGAACTATTTAGTAGAAGTTGGGCTATTAGAATATTAAGTTGTGTTGTTTTGAGTTATTTTAAATTACCTTGTACTGGGAATTATTTCAATTCGTTTGGATCAGAGGATTTATTTTATTATTTATCTGGAAAACATTTGTGCTCGTTGAATTTAACAAGACCAGAACTGACTTCATCACGTGACATCGTCTTCCATCTGGGATGCTTCACTAAGATTCGAACTGGGAATTATTAGGACATTTTATTACCAGGACTTTTGCAATTTCACTAGTGGATTATATTTTGAATTATTTTTGGATTAATTTTGGAATTGATTCTTAAAACCGTCAGTTTATTTTTCTTTTCTGGAAAATATTTGTGCTCAATAAATTGTTTATTAAGTTTTTACAAGCTTGCTATTTTCACTTTTCAATGTTACTATTTATACGAGCCTAAGCATGTAACATAGAAATTGGGAGCTGGTCCGGGATTGGGATCAATTGGAATTTGGCTAGAATTTTTATCAGAAAACGTTTGTTTTAAATTTGAATTCCCCAAGTTTTGGAAAAAAATAGATTAAAATCTTTAGTGAGATTGACAGGCTTGTATTAAAATGACATCTAAAGTAGAAATATTTCTTTCTAATCCTACTCAGGAGCAATGAGATCTTTTCAAAAAGGATGAGTTCATTCAACTTTCCAGAAAATATGATCTTTCTGAAGCCAAGGCTTCTTTAACGAAACAAGATATCAAAAAGATTTTGGTCCAATATTTGGTCGAAAAGAATGTTTTGGAAAAAAGTGCTTTGATTTCGGTCAGTAAGTCTGCATCAGGCTCTGACATTAAAATAAAGAAATTAGAATTAAAATTCAAGATGGAATTAGAGTTGAAGAAGCTGGAATTTCAGGAAAGGGAGAAAGAAAAACAATTACAATATGACAAAGAGGAGAAAGCAAAACAATTACAATATGAAAAAGAAGAGAGAGAGAGAGAGAGAGAGAGAGAGAGAAACAATTACAATATGACAAAGAGGAGAAAGAAAGTCAATTTGAAATACAAAAAGAGCAGATGCACGTTCGGTTACAAGAAAAACAAATTGATAAAGAGAGAGAGAAGGAAGAAAGGGAATATCAATGTAAAATGAACGAAACAGAGCTGGCAAGTGAAAAACACCTTCATACTTCAAATCCAAATTTAAGTTTTGATTTAGCAAGGAATATTAGATTATTGCCCCCTTTCAGAGAAAAAGAAGTACACAAATATTTCATTCGTTTTGAAAAAGTTGCAGAAAATTTAAAGTGGCCAAGGGAACATTGTACTCAGTTATTGCAATGTGTACTCACTGGTAAGGCTGAGATTTACACTTCACTGTCCGTTCACCAAAGTGATGACTATGATGTGGTTAAAGAATGCATTCTAAAGGGTTATGAGTTAGTCCCTGAAGCTTATCGGTAAAAATTCAGAAATTACAGAAAAGAAGCTGGACAAACCCATGTCGAATTTGCTAGAGAAAAAGAGCAGTTGTTTGATAGATGGTGCTTAGTCAAGAAAGTCGTCAAAGATTATCAAAATCTCAAGCAAATGATATTAATTGAAGAGTTCAAAACCTGTGTCCATAGTGACATTAAGTCTTATCTTGATAAGCATAGGATTGAAACCTTGGAGAATGCTGCTCGAGCTACTGACAAATATTCTTTGACACATAAAGTTCCTTTTGTTAACAAGACTTCTACTCAACAGTCTTCTGGCAGAAAAGTATTTCAGCTTAATACCAGCCCTTTTAAAACTCAAACTAACACAATTTTCAAAATTCAAACTTAAGAGAAGCTTGATTCTAGATCCTTGTCTCTTCCGACGTGTACCTATTGCAATAAAAAAGGACACGTTATTTCTGATTGCTACAAATTGAAAATTAGGCATCAGAATCAAGACAGACCTGTTACAAATGCTCTTATTTCTAAGAGGTCGAGGTCACAGTCATGTATTGAAAGCAATACATTTGTTGGGTCTAATAAATCCCAGTCTGATTTTATTATGGAGAATTATGAACCATTCATATCGAAGGATTCTATATCACTCTTGGGTGATTCAGCCAATCCCACCCCTATTAAAATTTTTAAGGGACGCAGGGGCTTCTCAGATTCTTTTATTGTCAGGTACGTTGCCTTTTTCTGAGAATTCTTCTAATGAAAGTGTTCTTATTCAGGGAGTAGAGTGCGGCTTTGTTAATGTTCCTCTCCATTGTTTAAATTTGTCATCAGACTTAGTGTCAGGATCTGTGACTGTCGGAACAGTCTCGGTTTAACCCGTTGAGGGCATTCATTTATTGCTAGGCAACGATTTAGCTGGAGACAAGGTTGTGGTTAATCCACTTGTAACTGACAAGCCTGATTTGGATCAGAAAGCTGATCCAATTGAAAAAGAATTCCCTGATATATTTCAAGCTTGTGCAGTTACCAGAGCTATGGCAAAGAAAGCTCGTGAGAATGATGTTGATGAAGGCAGTATAGGTCAGGCTTTTGATGAGGTCACTTTTACTCCTTGTTTGGATCAATCAGAAGGTATTGATCATAGTGATCCTCTTTTAACAACTCATTCTCTTTATTCTAATCAGGATGATAAATGACAGTCACTTGTCGTCGAACAGGTAAAAAATCCTGAGATCTCCTGTTTGTTTCAAAGGGCCATAAGTGAGACTGAAGCCACTGAAGTTCCTGTCTGTTATTTCATTAAAAATGGAATTCTTATGAGAAAATGGAGACCTTCCGAGGTAATTGCTGGTGATGAGTGGTCGGTGAACTATCAAATAGTAGTTCCAAAACATTACAGACAGGAAATACTTAATTTGGCCTATGAAATTACTTTGGCTGGTCATTTAGGGATTAATAAAACTTATCGCAAGATCTTGACTTACTTCTATTGGCCAAAAATCAAAAGTGATGTTGCGAAATACTGTAGATCTTGTCATACTAATCAAATGGTAGGAAAACCCAATCAGAAGATACCTAAGGCTCATCTACAGCCTATTCCTGCCTTTGACGAACCATTTAGTAGAATTATGGTACATTGTGTAGGTCCCTTACCCAAAACCAAGTCAGGTAACCAATACCTGCTGACCATTATGTGTGCATCAACAAGATTTCCAGAGGCAATTCCGTTGAGGAATATAAAAGCTAAAAGAATAGTAAAAACTTTGATAAAGTTTTTTGCTCAGTATGGCCTTCCCAAATCTGTTCAGTCTGATCAAGTTTCAAACTTCATGTCTGGAGTTTTCCAACAAGTTATGTATGAATTGGGCATTCCGCAATTCAAATCTTCTGCCTATGACCCTGAGAGCCAAGGGGCATTATAAAGATTCCATCAGACTTTGAACAATATGATCCGATCATATTGTTTTGATACGAATAAAGATTGGGATGAAGGCATTCATTTACTATTGTTTTCTGTTAGAGAATCAGTTCAAGAATCTTTAGCCTTCAGTCCCTTTGAACTGGTTTTTGGACACACTGTGCGTGGACCATTGAAGTTATTGAAAGAGAAACTTCTCTCTAATGAAGATACTGAGATCAATCTTCTTAATTATGTTTCCGATTATAGATACAAGTTGTCAAAGGCTTGTGAGGTCGCAAGAGCAAATCTGCACTCTGCTCAATCTAAAATGAAATCAAGATATGATAAAAAAAATCGAAGGAAAGGAGTTTTCAGCCTGGAGATATAGTCCTGGCTCTCTTACCAATACCACAAAATCCACTTCAGGTCAAATAGTATGGTCCCTACACAGTTGACAGGAAAATTAATGACTTAAATTACATCATAAATACTCCTGAGAGGCGCAAACAAAACAACTCTGCCATATAACCATGCTACAAGAGTATATTGAAAGAGATAGCCATGTTAATCCTGTAATTAATTTAGTTGTACCTGTCCCGCTCAGTGAAGGAATATCATCAGATTCTACTGATATTGAAATGACGAATCTTTGTAATTCAGAAATTATGAAAGATCTAGACAAGAAACATTCACATTTGCCAGTGCAAGAAAGAAATGAACTGAAACAGTTATTATTTGAATATGAGCACTTATTTCCAGATGTTCCTACAAGGACAAACACAATGTTTCATGACGTTGAAATTGTAAATTCCAACCCTGTCAAACAACATGCATACAGGATGAATCCACTCAAACAGGAAAACTTAAAAAAGGAAATTCAATATTTGCTGGAGAATGATTTTATCGAGCCCAGTAACAGTGATTGGAGTTCACCATGCATACTTGTTCCAAAACCAGATAAAACTTTCCGTATGTGCACTGATTATAGGAAGGTGAACAGTGTGAAAAAAACAGATTCATTCCCATTACCAAGAATAGACGATTGTATTGATAAAATTGGGAATGCCAAGTATGTCACCAAATTTGACCTTTTGAAAGGATTTTGGCAGATTCCACTAACGGAAAGAGCAAAGGAAATCTCAGCATTTGTGACTCCAGATGGACTTTACCAATATAAAGTAATGCCATTCGGGATGAAAGGGTCACCGAGTACATTTCAACGTCTCATGAATATGATTACCTCTTGTCTAGAAAATTGTGATGCCTATATAGATGACGTCATCATCTACAACGACACCTGGATAGAAATCTAGCAACAATTCGAAAATTCTTTGACAGACTCACTGATGCATGTTTGACAGTTAATTTATCTAAGAGTGAGTTCTGCCGTGCTAGTATGACTTTCTTAGGACATATTGTGGGACATGGACAATTTAAACCAATAGATGCTAAGGTTGAGGCTATTTCTAAATTCCTTGTGCCTGAAAATAGAAAGCAACTGATGCGATTTTTAGGTATGGCCGGATACTATCGAAATTTTGTTCCAATTTTTCTATAATTGCAGAACCCCTGACAAATTTATTGAAGAAGAAGAACAAGTTCTTTTGGACTGAAAAGTGTCAGGAGGCTTTTGACAAGTTAAAAGCCATACTTGAAACAGCACCACTTCTTGCAGCTCCAAATTTCAGTCAGTCTTTCAAATTATCTGTCGATGCAAGTGATGTTGGTGTTGGAGCAGTTTTAATTCAAGAAGACAAAAATGGTATTGAACATCCAGTGTGCTATTTTTCAAAGAAATTAAATAAGCACCAGAGAAATTATTCAACTATGGAGAAGGAATGTGTGGCATTGATTTTGGCTTTACAACATTTTGAAGTTTATCTTAGCTCAGCTCCTTCTTCGATTATAGTTTTTAGTGACCACAACCCCCTTATTTTCATCGGCAAGATGAAAAATAAAAATCAAAGATTACTAAGGTGGAGTTTGTTATTGCAGGAATATAATCTTGACATCCGGCACATCAAGGGAAAAGATAATTTAATAGCAGACACTCTTTCCCGTGTATAACAATATATGTATTATATCATATACACTGTGTAATTTATACGAGTTCTTTTGACCTCAGGTGTAAATTGGTTTGTGGTAAAAAGAAAGTTTTATCATATAAACCTTTCTTTTTATTTTATGGAGGAAGGTGTTACGTATATTTGATTTAAGTCATTTATTTTTATTTTAATTGTTTGTTTGTCAGATTCAAATTTGACATTTTAAGTTTAAGATTCATTCATTGGGAGATATTTTTGTTTAAAAAATGGGATGACCTGTACTCTACAAATAAACACCAGATGTTGACCTCATTTCTGAAATGGCTTCAGAGTTGTAAACAAGCTTTTACAATGATTGATTGATGGAGCTTTGTTATAAACATCTTTCTGTTTTTAGTTTTTGAGAGTAAAAATATCTGATTTTCATCTGGGTCATACGGTGTGCACGAGATTTTTTGAAAGTAAATTTGTTCTAAAGATTCTAGAAGATCATGTGACCCCTTCCTTGTTTACGTAAAAAGACAGGTATATAAATTATGTTTTGGAGCGAACTATTTAGTAGAAGTTGGGCTATTAGGATATTAAGTTGTGTTTTTTTGAGTTATTTTAAATTACCTTGTACTGGAAATTATTTCAATTCGTTTGGATCAAGAGGATTTATTTTGCTATTTATCTGGAAAACAATTGTGCTCATTGAATGTCATAAGACCAGAACTGACTTCATCACGTGACATCGTCTTCCATCTGAGATGCTTCACTTAGATTCGAACTGGGAATTATTAGGACATTTTATTACCAGGACTTTTGCAATTTCACTAGTGGATTATATTTTGAATTACTTTTGGATTAATTTTGGAATTGATTCTTAAAACCGTAAGCTTATTTTTCTTTTCTGGAAAATATTCGTTATTTTCACTCTTTCTATGTTACTGTTTATTCGCGCCTAAGCACGTAACAGTATGTATGTATGTATGTATGTATGTATGTATGTATGTATGTATGTATGTATGTATGTATGTATGTATGTATGTATGTATGTATGTATGTATGTATGTATGTATGTATGTATGTATGTATGTATGTATGTATGTATGTATGTATGTATGTATGCATGCATGCATGCATGCATGCATGCATGCATGTATGTATGTATGTATGACTGACTGACTGTACGTACGTACGCACGCATGTACGTATGTACGCACGCATGCATGGATTGAATGGATGGATGGATGTCGTAGATGTATAACAATATGTATGGATGTATGCAGCATATATTACAACACCTCGTAAATGTGTATCCTAACGCAGATAACGCATACCTAACGTCTCCATGACGGTGACGTCATAAACCTGCAACGTCATGCACTAACACGTTAATGGAGACTAGGGACACGCAGCTCATGTCTTTCATTCAACGTTGGCTCAGCAAAATGGATGGCTGGTATAAAATACGGCGGAACCTTCCCGAGGATTATGGTTTTGGCGATTGCAGCTTATGCCACCAGAAAAATGTGAAAGTCAGACAGCTGATTTGTGGGAAACATTACTTCTGCCGGATGTGCTATGAGTTCGTACCGCGACTTAGGAAAGAAAATTTAAGCTGTGCAAACTGCGCCTCAGACAAAAGGAATAGAATTAAGCGCGAAAGTATGGATCGAGTGGATGCTTTCCTCGCCCAGCAAACTGGAATGGAAACCTCAAAGTTCCAGGAAGTTACGATGAGCGTGAAGGGGGACAATGTCATAAGTTTTACAGGTATAATGAATGCAGACTTGCGTTTAACACTATAATGTAGGCTAACGCGAATTCAGTTGGTCATGCAATATGTACATATTACGTACAATAGTTTTAAAACAAATACTGTTTAACATTATCATGCAATGGTATTTACACAACTGGCAAGCTTGTGTTTATTAGATCGTGACAATGAAATTTTAATAATGTAACTATATTTATGATTTTTTTCATCAAGTCATTGACACGTGTCCCATGTGTCAGCATGGTAGCCATATGGGATGTTTAGAAAGATATTCTCATGAAATCTAACGTTTGGAAAAACTTCAGATATAAACTAAAATCTTTTGATTTTTCGGAGAGCTATAACGTTTTTATTTGAATTTTACGCG
Source organism: Unio pictorum (assembly GCA_030141615.1). Classification (NCBI taxonomy): domain Eukaryota; kingdom Metazoa; phylum Mollusca; class Bivalvia; order Unionida; family Unionidae; genus Unio; species Unio pictorum. Next base: position 8,607,694 of record JARLTB010000101.1, on the reverse strand, counting down.
ATTTCTGAAGTCCACTAAATAACTTCTCCATTGCTGTGTATGCATGTTTTATGTTTACTTACACGTTCTCATAATATCTTTCCCGGATGTTGTCATCCAACTAAAAGGCAGAATGCCTATTATATCAATAGACTAGCTAGTGAATTGCAAGTTTCGGTAAGATTAAGTGTCAACGCTTTCTATTTTAATAAAACACTGATGTCATGCATGATGTCTTTCACAATGTGTCAAATATAATATAAGCTTAATCACTGATGTCATGCATGATGTCTTTCACAATGTGTCAAATATAATATAAGCTTAATCACTGATGTCATGCATGATGTCTTTCACAATGTGTCAAATATAATATAAGCTTAATCACTGATGTCATGCATGATGTCTTTCACAATGTGTCAAATATAATATAAGCTTAATCACTGATGTCATGCATGATGTCTTTCACAATGTGTCAAATATAATATAAGCTTAATCACTGATGTCATGCATGATGTCTATCACAATGTGTCAAATATAATATAAGCTTAATCACTGATGTCATGCATGATGTCAATCACAATGTGTCAAATATAATATAAGCTTAATCACTGATGTCATGCATGATGTCAATCACAATGTGTCAAATATAATATAAGCTTAATCACTGATGTCATGCATGATGTCTATCACAATGTGTCAAATATAATATAAGCTTAATCACTGATGTCATGCATGATGTCTTTCACAATGTGTCAAATATAATATAAGCTTAATCACTGATGTCATGCATGATGTCTTTCACAATGTGTCAAATATAATATAAGCTTAATCACTGATGTCATGCATGATGTCTTTCACAATGTGTCAAATATAATATAAGCTTAATCACTGATGTCATGCATGATGTCTTTCACAATGTGTCAAATATAATATAAGCTTAATCACTGATGTCATGCATGATGTCTTTCACAATGTGTCAAATATAATATAAGCTTAATCACTGATGTCATGCATGATGTCTTTCACAATGTGTCAAATATAATATAAGCTTAATCACTGATGTCATGCATGATGTTTTTCACAATGTGTCAAATATAATATAAGCTTAATCACTGATGTCATGCATGATGTCTATCACAATGTGTCAAATATAATATAAGCTTAATCACTGATGTCATGCATGATGTCTATCACAATGTGTCAAATATAATATAAGCTTAATCACTGATGTCATGCATGATATCTATCACAATGTGTCAAATATAATATAAGCTTAATCACTGATGTCATGCATGATGTCAATCACAATGTGTCAAATATAATATAAGCTTAATCACTGATGTCATGCATGATGTCTATCACAATGTGTTAAATATAATATAAGCTTAATCACTGATGTCATGCATGATGTCTATCACAATGTGTCAAATATAATATAAGCTTAATCACTGATGTCATGCATGATGTCTTTCACAATGTGTCAAATATAATATAAGCTTAATCACTGATGTCATGCATGATGTCTATCACAATGTGTCAAATATAATATAAGCTTAATCACTGATGTCATGCATGATGTCTATCACAATGTGTCAAATATAATATAAGCTTAATCACTGATGTCATGCATGATGTCTATCACAATGTGTCAAATATAATATAAGCTTAATCACTGATGTCATGCATGATGTCAATCACAATGTGTCAAATATAATATAAGCTTAATCACTGATGTCATGCATGATGTCTATCACAATGTGTCAAATATAATATAAGCTTAATCACTGATGTCATGCATGATGTCTTTCACAATGTGTCAAATATAATATAAGCTTAATCACTGATGTCATGCATGATGTCTTTCACAATGTGTCAAATATAATATAAGCTTAATCACTAATGTCATGCATGATGTCTTTCACAATGTGTCAAATATAATATAAGCTTAATCACTGATGTCATGCATGATGTCTTTCACAATGTGTCAAATATAATATAAGCTTAATCACTGATGTCATGCATGATGTCAATCACAATGTGTCAAATATAATATAAGCTTAATCACTGATGTCATGCATGATGTCTATCACAATGTGTCAAATATAATATAAGCTTAATCACTGATGTCATGCATGATGTCTATCACAATGTGTCAAATATAATATAATCCTAATCACTGATGTCATGCATGATGTCAATCACAATGTGTCAAATATAATATAAGCTTAATCACTGATGTCATGCATGATGTCTTTCACAATGTGTCAAATATAATATAAGCTTAATCACTGATGTCATGCATGATGTCAATCACAATGTGTCAAATATAATATAAGCTTAATCACTGATGTCATGCATGATGTCTTTCACAATGTGTCAAATATAATATAAGCTTAATCACTGATGTCATGCATGATGTCAATCACAATGTGTCAAATATAATATAAGCTTAATCACTGATGTCATGCATGATGTCAATCACAATGTGTCAAATATAATATAAGCTTAATCATCTCACTTTACTTACAGGTCAAGATTACAAATTATACAACAATATTCATTAAACAAAAAAAATTAATCGTACTTTTAAAAAAGGTTGGGGGGGGTCTGTAACTTTTTTTAAAGCCTTAGATATTGTCTTTCCTTTTATCTAAAGATTTTTTTTATATACCAATAATATAATGGATAGTCAACGGTGTTTTTTTTCCTATAAACCTGAGTAAGATATTTTTTCAGGTAATGACAGACTGAATTTAATAAAGCCCCCTCCCCCGCTCCAGACCATTAAAGTTGTTGGTCCCTAAGGAATCTAAATATGTTGTGTTTGCTACTTTAATAAGCCCTGTAAAATTGTTGAATAAAATCTCGTTATTGAAAATCAGTTAACGTTACTGTTGCTAACTGATTTTCTCAGGCAAGGCGTCACCTCAGCCGGTAAAACTGACGTTTGCTTAAGTAAAACGACCGTTACTGTTCTCAGATCATACAATCAAAAAGAGCCTTATCTCGGTTGGAACACTGTGTAAAAGGGTTTGGAACCAAAAAGCCAAAACAAAACGTGATCATAGGTGGCATTACTTTACCGGAAAAATAATGACGTCATGCATTATATCATAGATTTGTCTGCAGCAAATTTCATCGTTTGACTAATTAAAAAGTGTGTTGCAGTCATAGGTGAACAACATTTTACACTCTTTCCATGGCGTTTAGTTGTTCGGTCATACGAACATTTGGAGAAAGCGAAAGATGAGCTGATAACAGCGTCTTTTATATTTTGTTATTATCGAAAACTGTCATTCTGGTTTGGGAAGAAATTGTACAGATTTTAAATCGGAATATTCGATTATAATGATCGTCACGAGACATCGTAACCATGATTAAAATTAGACCATTCTGCAAAAGTAATTAAATATACAAAGATTCGGTCAAAACAATTGGCTGTCAGTTCAGAATGTTGCAGGATTGGTTTGTTTGTTTGTTTGATTAGGAATTTTAACAATTTCTATGTCATATCGCTACGATGTCTGTAGTGAGGCAGTTTATAGTCATATCTAGCACTGGGGCATCATGATGCAGACATGTATCATGATTCCCCACCCAGTCACATTATCCTGACACCAGACCGACCAGTCCTAACACTAACCTCGTAATGATGAGCGCCAAGCGAGGCGGCTGTTAGTATCATTTTTGTAAGTCTTTGGTATGAATCGTCCGGGGATCGAACCCACGACCTCCCGCTTCCGCAGCTGACGCTCTAACCACTAGTCCACCGAAGCGGTAGCAGGATTGGTTTGAACTTATAAACAAATGGAATTGCGCAATCTGATAATGTCATATTTGGGCATAAGATCTAGCAGCTTAAATCAGCCTTCTCCTTGCATAACACAAATATTACAACATAACATAGTTCAACATGACAGCTTAAATCAGCCTTCTCCTTGCATAACACAAATATTACAACATAACATAGTTCAACATGACAGCTTAAATCAGCCTTCTCCTTGCATAACACAAATATTACAACATAACATAGTTCAACATGACAGCTTAAATCAGCCTTCTCCTTGCATAACACAAATATTACAACATAACATAGTTCAACATGACAGCTTAAATCAGCCTTCTCCTTGCATAACACAAATATTACAACATAACATAGTTCAACATGACAGCTTAAATCAGCCTTCTCCTTGCATAACACAAATATTACAACATAACATAGTTCAACATGACACCAGTGACTAATAATAAAGTGTGTGTGTGTGTGTGTGTGTGTGAGAGAGAGAGAGAGAGAGAGAGAGAGAGAGAGAGAGAGAGAGAGAGAGAGAGCATTCAAGGTTTTTAATTTAGGCTTATGAAATCGTCCGGCATATGTTGTATATTTACACGCAAGCCGTATAATTTTATAATTAGTTGCATCGTTTTTTTCTGCAAAGCAGCAAATTAAATAATATAACTGTTAGATATATTGTTTCATCAACTCAATTCGTAGCTGACTATACTTGGGACAGAACACGAAGAACTATTTTGTTGTTGCAAATACCTCTGCTGGAACAGAAAGTGGTGTGAACAAGTTGAACACGTTACAGATACGCTTAGTATGAGTCTTAATATATAAGGTCAAATTACTACAGCTAATCTTTTATATGATACAATATTTGACCATAAACGTGTTTTCCACTCTCTGTAAGACATGTTACACTGAGTATATCTTCACCATTTTGCCACAAGGTTACTGTTGAGGGTATAAAGAAGAATTGGTAGATATTAGCCTGAAATTGTAAATTATACAATTATTTGAACGTCGGACGTTATTATTTGTTTGTTTGGATACAGGGATAGGGAAAAATTCAATGATAGGCCGGGGTTTTGCTAGTTGCAATGTTGTACAGTTTTAATAATGTTTGTCTCTTTTTTCTAAGCTTCAGAAGTTCTCATCTTCTTAATAGAGAGATTGTCGTCTAGTATATTTTCGATGTATTGTAACTATTATTAATGCTTTTTGTTTCTCCAATGTTTCTAATCAATACACAAATACCTATCCCAAACTATAATGATATATCCAAGATGGGTCCTGATATATGTAATGCAATTAGTTTTGCTAACATTTATATTTTATAATACAAGTTATTTATTTTAGTTTTAGATCATTGGCTATTGAGATGATGATGTTTTTAAAACTGCTATAAATGTCAAACTTCCATTTGATATTTCATGAAAGTAGTAATCCTTAATGACGATGTGAATCTACATATTGAGATTAGTATTCTAAAAAGAGCCCAGTTTGTTTTCTTTATTAAACTTAAAGAGCCATTTATTTGACAAGTTATGCAGTTGTATTAGGTCATTATTAACGACAAGCTTTATTTCAGCACAATAACACAGAGATGAATCAGCTTCAAAAAGAGAGTGAGAGCTGATATCACTGGCAATATATTTGCATATATTATACATAACGGAGGACCAAGTACGGTTCCTTGTGGCACACCAGTATTTGTCATCTTTTCTTCTGACTAGGTATCGTTGAAAAGGAACATTTGTTTCTATTACGTTGATAATTTTCAAACCGTATTCATTCCATTTAAAAGAGCATGCCTCTGTGCCGGACCAAGTCAACACATTTTGATTGATCACAAATTACAATACAATGATTTTAAGATTGTTTCATTGACTTGAATATACCATGATACATTTTCATACGTTGAAATACAGTGAAGTGACCAGGAATAAATCCTGATCGATACTTTAAAATAGAAACTTTTTTATGAAACAATTACACACTTGCTTCAAGATATATAGTTCAAATGTAGAAATTTTTTTATAATTGGCAACTTAATGTACATAACCTTGGTTAGGATTGGGAATACTTTGCACAAGTTTCCATTTATTTGGTATTTCTTCCATCAATGAATTGCTAGTGGTGCTCCTACTGTTTTAAATACGCCTTGAAGTATCAGACTACTTAAACTATATATATATATATATATATATATATATATGTGTGTGTGTGTGTGTGTGTGTGTGTGTGTGTGTTAAAAGATAGGAAGGAAAACGTTGCTATCATCAATAGCTGGAACTGAAGAAAATGTTCCTATAATAAGTTAGCCTTTCCTTTTCTTGTAACTTTATGTAGTGGAGCAGAATTTGAAGGATTTATCGCTTTCAAAATTGATTTTGTAATTTACCAAAACGTTTTAGAAGCAATTTTCTCATGATCTCACATATGTTCACCAATATTCTCCATGGGCCAAGGACACGTCGTATCGCTTGCGATGTAACCAAAACATTCCTTACAGTCTAAAACAGAGGCCATCTCTTAACCGTTTTTCTTTTAAACCATACAAGACATGATGTAATCATACCAAGTCCAGCTTTTCCTATTTTGAGAATAGACGGATCACCTGATGTTTGCTATATAGTTAGCGCGGCAAAGAACATTGGTGGTTGCTAATTTTTTGTGTCCTCTAATCAAGATCGTCTCCATAAGTAATGCATAATTTAATTGATTCCTCTAAACCTGAAGTTGTAATTTTGTAACTGGTTAATGAAGTACTCGAAATCCAGTTTTTCAGATCGTATAATTTGACAGTATTTTATGTATTTTCCAGTTCACGGTTTATGGTTCGTCAGTATTTGTCTGTTCTTCCTCATATTATCTGTTATAGTTTGGTTTCACTGTACAGTCTTCTTCTAACTGGATGCTTCACGACTAAGCACGGATTAAATATTAATCTATATTTTTTTCATTTGACTGAGAGGTAAGAGTTGCATCTCGATTCAACCGGAAACAGAATGCGAAAATCGAAAAGTGGTATTCTTTGGTAGTAAAGTGTAAGGCAAGAAAGCGTATCCTGTGATTTAAAGTACGAACTTAGAAGATCTAGGGTTCGAGCTTACCCGGAGCATCTGCTGTTGTGTAATTGTAAAATGCATCGTTCCTCTTTCTCAGATTAGCCCGACTGTATTCAGGTATCATCACTATAAGATTGAGTTAAACTATCACGGACTTCGGTTCTGATCAAGCAACTAACAAATGTGTTGCGTTTTCATGGGTCACGTGTAGACATGTTATAAGACCATATTCAATCAGGAAGAAATATTAGTGTGTCGGGACTTCACGAATGACATCAATTGTAATTAAGTCACTCAACATGTCTCGACTACATCTACACGTGTAAATGATTTGTAACAGTTTGAAAATGATTGGCAGACTGAATGTTTGGTATGGTTTGTTCGGAATGATGCTGAGGCAATAAGACACTTAACTTGGTCTCGGTGCTGCTAAAGCACATACTGACTTAACTTTATTCCATACCGGATAACTAATAACCATTTACCTAGCTGCAATTAGTAATCACCAACAGAAAACGTGGCTCAGAAAGACTTTTACCATTTTAATTATTTGTTTTTATTATTTGTCTTGGGGAGGAGAAACAACCAAATGGAAATGCAAGGAAAATGAGAGAATACAAGCAACGTTCCCTCTAAGCGAATGGAAGGTGTGCGCGCAGTGCTCGCTGCACTGCGCAAGCATTACGGAAACGAGCAACATTTAACGTTGGATTGAGCAAAAATTGACAATTCAGCTGCGCAATGATGCCTGAGCAGCTGCCACGCGCGCAGCTTAGAGGGAACGTTGAATACAAGTATTACAGGATATTAATGTTGGTAGGATGCAAAAGGGGCCTAAAAGGAAGAAGGTCTCGAATACGTCTCCACCTTCATATGAGGATCGAACAGCATTTGGAGGTGTCCTACGTTTTCGGGGTGGGGTCATATCAGGTTGGTCCATATCGAAACGGAACAACATTTGAGATAAGACTTCAAGAAAAATTGACCTACATTTTTTCTTTTCCTCCTGAAGTCGCATAATGTTATCAGTGTAATTCCATTAGATTGGGAATACTATCGCTGAATAGTATCACCATTGAAATTACCCTTCGTTTACTTACACAATATTGACTTGCTCTGTTTTATAGATTCTGATGATACCGACTTGTCCGGTAATAATGAAGAGTGGGAGCATCTTCTGCAGCCAGATGTATCTGTTCTAGAAACAAATGCTCGTCGGATGCCTGCGCAGAAAGAAAAGCGTCAAGAAAATGATATATCACAAAGGGTAAATAACAATTTGCCAGAACTGATAAAGATCACAAAGAAACCGTCTGTAATCAGGTTAGTTGTGTCATCATTCGACCATAAGTACGATTCGAAATATGGTCGCCATTCCGGAAAACAGCCAGTCGTAAACAATGTGATGGAATCCATTCGACTGGAAAGTTCCAGATCGAATATCTCCTCCGATTCGGGAAGTATTTCTCTATCGACACGCTGTCATCGTCACTCAAGTGCAGAAGGAACATATGCTGATGTCGAAGATTTTACGAGTCAATATGTGGAAAATAGCAGTAGGGGCAATGCCCTTGTGGACGATGAGGAGGAAATTGAACGGTGCACATCTCCAATCAAAGGTAAATAAAATAACAAATGGAAACCTCAGGCGAATCCAAGCACCTTGTCTCGAATGCATAAATTTGGTATTCATTTTGACACAACGGAACTCTGTCTCTATTATAGACTGCAATTACCACACCAGATTGTACAGATACGCCTTTAGAAATTGGCACAGAGGATATTAAACTGCACATCGAGAAAAATCCACTACTTTGGTTGCCAACAAGATCATATATACAGGGCCAATGTCTGTTGGTTGCCAACAGGATCATATATACAGGGCCAATGTCTGTTGGTTGCCAACAGGATCATATATACAGGGCCAATGTCTGTTGGTTGCCAACAGGATCATATATACAGGGCCAATGTCTGACATGTATTTTAAACGAAAATAAGACTAGCATAAGCTTTTATAATTCTTGCGTCAGTGATATTATCTTGGATGCACCGATTCCATATTTAGTTACCTCTTTATTCTCCATTAAACCCCCCCCCCCACACACACACACAAAACCAAAATACATGAAGTACATCAACTATGGTGAAAATTGCTAACGTACGTATTTAGTCCTGACCAACCATGTCAGATAATAACAAAGTGTCAGAAAACAACATTGTTGGTATGGTTACTTCGGTTGAGAAATCTACATGGCGATAGTAATCTCAATATTTTTATATCAGCACAAACATTAGTAATACAAATACATGGCAGCTATCCTTTGTGTCTTCTCTTATTTAATCAACTAATATTTCATTTGACTTTAGGATATGACCTACATACTAGATTACGCTATGACGTATCATATAAGTAACTGGTCTTTCGTCTGACATTCAGGTCAATGACCATTGCATCATACAAGCGTTCTAAATATATTTGTTTTTATCGAACACCTTAATACCATTTCTTTCAAATTAAATTTTTCTTGTTAGCTTCAAAACTGTTTAAACCTCGACCCCAAAGACGGTTTTGTGAAGATGACTCGGATGATTTCGAAGCACTCAACGAGGAACTGGGTGAAATCGAAGGACCTGGATTCAGAAGTAGCCCGGATGTTGAGGGAAGTACGAGACCATCTACAAGCTTGGAGGATGACTTCTGGAACTTTTAAAAATATAATTGTAAATAGTTGCACTTCATATATCGCTGAGAATGTGTAAATGTGCGACATTATTACATTAAAAGATTTCTGAAGCATATATTTCTCTTATCAATTTAATGTCCAAATATGTCATGTTTTACCGTGCATAACACACCAGATAAAGAGTATATACTAAAAGAAAGTATTTGTGATATGTTTACATATCTTTAAAGCCTAATGTTCCATACCTTCTGGTTAATTCGCCTTCATGAATTGATCATGAATGTAAGAAAAACAAGCTAAATAGTGACATAACTATATCTTAACTTTTCCTAAGGGGAAAGATAAAGAATACCCACGGAACAATTAAATAGTGACACGAGTAGACGTACAACTCGTACAGACACACATAAAAGGTGACACGTGTTGATAAAGATCAAAACAGTGACACACATAATGAGTGAAAGATGAAGAATACACACATTAAGAGTGATACGTGTAGACGAAGAGCACATAAGGAGACACCGCAAAAGAGTCACATGTGTGGAATAGTAACTATTACATGTTGGCACAGAGGAGAAAACCCATCTAGAATAAAGAAAATGTCCAAACAATAGAAAAAGTAAATGATATCGAGACGTAAACATAGGTCTTGAAAGGAATTTTTTATCTTATGAATAAGGCATGATCTTCTCGCAGTTACGTAAATACCTACGTCATGCCAAGCAGCACAGCACTATTTTGCAAATCCTCTTCAATTGTCCATCATGTCTGATGATGACGCTAGTTGTGCAGCGAACAGTGACTGCGCATGTTGTTCCTGAGATCAAAGCTGGATGCACACATGATATTATAGGTTGTGTAGGGGAAATGTGTAAACGTGATAATCTGGGATGCTTCGATGTGCCGTTTCTCTCTCGTGACTTTGAGGCGTTTGAGGAGTCCATTTTCCACTAGTTCAGCAGCTTTGCGATGAGCGTACACCAGGTAGAACTGTCCAAGGCCGAGACTTCCAGCTTGCTGAATTGGATTACATTTAAAGCTGTCTCTGTGTATTTGCCTGGGGTGCCCACGTTTCCGCTTTGCTTGTTTGAGTTCACTAAAGGAGAGCTGTCGAGGTATTCTGGTCCTGTCCATTCACATGAAATGGACAGACCATCTGAGTTTCTTTTTTAGCAGCAATACATAGGAACACCGGCATTGTTTAGGACTAGATACCATTTCTGACCATCAGATGTGCATAATTGACCTTAGTGAGCACACATGGGATTGCTCGCGCTGCTTCACATGTCTGCAGCATACAGTTTAGGTTTTTCAGCTGTATAACAGGGAGGTGAGGACGTCAGCTGAAATACGTTGGTGGGCATCCGAATGTCATTTTAATATAGGACCCGGACACGACGTCTTCCTAGGGCTTGCTTGCTTTTCCGATTCTGGCTGTAATTTTATTGTACAGTGGCCTATCTGAAAACAACTATGCATATAGCGAACATCAAAAATTAATTTGAAAATCATTGTATCATTATAGAATATGTGCGCTAAAGGTTTGCGTTCCCATTTTGTTTCTAACCAATCATGTAGTGTTGAACAATGTTTATTATGAAATGTTCATAAATTCGCTTGATTTTAGACTTGATTAAAAAAGCCACTCCATTCCATTTAAGATCAAGGCTATAACAAGTATTTTGTTAGAGTGGTCTGTAACTTTAAATGACAGAGAAGTCTGACACGCACTAAAAACACACAAGAAGCATCAATTTAACTTTATGGAGTAATTTTCAAAAGCTAAGTTAAAGAAATAAGCTCAGACATGTTTCAGACACAACTATTATGACGACAACATTGCAGTCGATGAGACAGCAACATTCCTGGAAGTTATTTCATTATAAAAATTTCCGTGGCTTAATGTTAGTTGCATTGGTGTTGCAGTCATTTTAGGGTGAGTACTGCACAAGTTAGCCCAGTCCCCAAATCTACTACTGATAAGTGAATGAATCGGTTAATAGAGGAGCCATTAGAAAACGTTGTTTCAATTTCATTAGAAATTTCAAATAGAAGATATATATATAAAAAACAAGTTTTGAATTCTTAGAAGCATGCGTGGAAACATTAATCTCGCCTATGCATTTCAACAGGTAAATTGTATTTGTCTGGAATAACTAGTGATATAAATGTTGCATTAATTTTAACTGATTTAAAACAGCAATTATATGTATCGTTTCGAAAGCTTGAGTGCCAAAATTGATTTCTAACAAAGTTTTTCAACATGATGAAATAGTATTATTAGTCTTTGAAGAATCGATAATCAAATCAATCACTAATTGAAAGATAATGGATCACAAGTTTATTTTCATTTTTAATGGGAACAATGAGTACAGACTCGAATTATTTGAGCCTTTAGCAGTAAATAATGTATTTCATGGAAATTTGCAATGATCTTCGTAATTACAAACAATTACAGAAGGATACAATTAACAGATTGGGTATCAGCATAGGATACAAATATAACAAAGTTATCGATTTTCGTGGTACGCATGTAATTGCGTGTTTTCCACTTAAACTTAGTAAAGTCGGTACACGATGTCTGGGAATCTATCAATTCCAGGTCTCAGTAAACCATTTCATACTAAGACCAAAAGGAATAAAAAGTAATATTTCTAGTTTAAGAGACTAAATGCAATGAAGACCTTTGTAGAACGGTATAACAATAATTTTACACTACCCTGCTTAATTTACTGATACCAAAAATACAGGATTTGGATTGATTCTTGGGATGGAACTCAATATATATATAATACTATTCATTATAGAAATCCCATGGTTCAAACAGCAGTCTTTGTTACTGGAAATGTACTAGATTTACTAGATCCATGGAGAGCAGTCACCCAAGATCCTATAGTAGATTATTTACCTGGAATATTTGTTTCTGGGAACAAAATATACCACTCAGCTATAAATCGAACGTTGTCATTATTTACAGTTCACGTATCCCTTGGTTACTAGGCAAGTCAGAACGATACTTCTAGACAAAAGAGATGCATTAATACAGATACAAATGTGTTATAAATACCGTTTAAGAATATCATATTGAGGGTGATACAAATATTTCTCTCCAAGTAAGCCTAATATGCAATGATCTTCTCTTTTTTTAATCCTTCCAACGAAACTTAGAACAAACACAAATGTCTATTCGCTGGTAAATGCAAAATAAGAAAAACAAAACCGCAAAAATTATGAAATTGAAATTGTAATTTCAAACAAAAATAACTGAATCAAATGATAAGAAAAATATTGCACAAATACATACTAAGCAAACTGAACTAGATGAAATAAAGAAAATCTATTGACGGAGCAAAGTCAAGATCAAAAGCAACATGAATTAAGTACATACATACATACATACATACATACATACATACATACATACATACATACATACATACATACATACATACATACATACATACATACATACATACATACATACATACATACATACATACATACATACATACGTACATACATACATAAGGCTACCATTCGTTTACCAACAAACCTCTACATCCAGGTTCAGACATACAGACAGACGAACGGTGAGTTTGTATTTATTGATATTAATATAGACGTGTAATGTAAGAGTCAGGATGTGTCAGCAATTGTGAATAAGACCCCAAAGACTGTCAGGTGATGTGAAAGTGACCTTGTAAACTCCTGAAATTTGCAATGCGGAAAATAAGAAACAATTTGGTTTCTGTTAGTGAGAGTTGTTAACCAAATCCTAAACACAGTTAAAGAGAACAATGTGAACAATGTGATAAGGTCATGCGTTGCGTAGGAAACAGGCTGACAACGCACTTCTGCTATTGAACATTATAACAATGAAAGACCTAGCTCAACCTCAGAGGTGCAAAGCGAATTTATGAGAACAGGAAAATATTATTGACAATCAAGACCGTCGTACATTAATAATTAAATACGTTTTCTAGTACATTAAATCCATGCAATCAGTCAGAGAAAGCTCAGAGGATTCGAACCGATGGAACAGAGGATAAACAGTGTAACAGAAACATTGGATAGGGACGTGGAGACAATAACATCCAAATGTATTGGAGAACTATAGCACATGCAAAATGTATTGGAGAACTATAGCAATCAACACACTGAGTTGGAGAAGATGATATTGGCATGAATAACGAAAGCAAATAAACACGCAAGAAATTTGAATGCTAAATAATGATTACAACAAAAAGTAATGGTCGATTAACAAAATCACGGCTAACAATTTGTCAGAGCTGCTGAAAAATAATAATGTATCAGAGATAACCTAAAACAACAATGACGTGAAACTAATTTAAATGTGTTATAAAAACGCAATCAATGTAACAACCTACGAACTATCAATCAGTGATTTAAATGACAGAATCAATAAGACAAAAGATACCACATCAATATAATTTTATAAAAAAATACATGCTGATATTGAACAGTCGAAAACTATTACGACAGAGTCCAGGGATCTAAATGTGCTAGGTGTGGTAAAAGCGAGCATTGGCGGAATAGATGAAGGAAAAAAGGACACATTATGAAAGATCTAATGATTTGGATAAACATTTATAACAGCTAAAGATGCAATTCAATATAATATAGGCAAATCGACACTCGCGTTAAGTGTATAAAATGATGAAACCGGGTTGGATTGGACATAGCGAATCCGTTTAACACAAGTAAATGAGCTATTTATTTTTAAATGCAAATTAGTAGATGAATCTCTGGCATCCTAGATCGCAAGGTTATTTCCACCGCGCATAAATGTAACTATAATAACTGAAAACCTCTACTCAAGGTATGCGAAGCTGAGTTCAACAACGGATATACAAAAATGGAATCTTTTTTCAAAATGATACCGTCACAGACGACCTTTTAACAAAATAATAACCAATGATATCGTTTACAAACGGACATGATTCATACATGGAATTACTCGAGATTATAACAGTTCAATCACACATTCATAAATGGATAAAGCATGATATATTGTGGGTCGCTTCTTGCGATCTAGGATGCCAGAGATTCATCCATTAATATATATATATATATATATATATATATATATATATATATATATATATATATATATATATATATATATATATATATATATATATATATATATATGTGTGTGTGTGTGTGTGTGTGTGTGTGTGTGTGTGTGTTATCTCGAGGAATTCAGGCGATGAGAGGAATATTTCCGATCCACAGCCCCCCCCCCCCCCCCCAAATGGATAAAGCATGATATTTTGTGGGTCGCTCATCACAGCCCATAGAAGGATCCCGCAACAACTGTTCAATCACACATTCTTCTTAGCCCCAAACATTTGGCCCCTCATTCTAATTAGAGTCATCCCTCGAACCAACGTTATCACTGATCACAGTATCATTTCTACACAAGTCCACGGGATTCTGCGATTCCCCGTTAAAGCTAAACCTGCAGTAACTGAGCCGAATAATATATGAGACAGGTTTAAGTACAAGAAAGTGATATGCATATGAAATTACTTCGTTAGACGTTAGAATCTTTCGCAAGAACTACTGTGAGAGATTATTCCAAAAGCCACACCGAACAAAATTCTCCGACATGAATAATCGTACTGGATTATTAAAACTCACCTCTGCCCATTTTATGCGTACAACATATAACTGAATTCAACATATCTTTCCAACTATAGACATCTTTACCTGGAACATACTACATTCTATCCAATAGCCTGACATTAGTTGACAGGTCTAACGTAAAGGAAAGGTAGATTAAATATCAAAACATTCAGTATAATAAACAATTTCATCACATCTGAAATAAAGTAAGAAAGAATAAATTATTACATTTCAAATACATCTATCCGTAAATTGTATAGCTTCCTGACAAGACGTACAGTGGAACCCCGCTATAACGCGATAATTGGGGTCCAAAAATTGGGATCCCTGTAAAAGTGGGTTGCGTTTATACGGGGTTTTACAATATTTTACTTTCTTCACAGAACAACTCTATGGCACATATACGTGTAAATGCCAAAGGGCATCAACATCGTTTACTATCGTGCCGTCGTGGCATGCAGTTCATCCATAATACATGTCATTCTATTGAAATATTGCACACAGATGTACAATATTCAAACATTTGTTGCAGAAAATTGTGTTTGAATTCAACGTCTAATATATGGCATGAACAGAGTACCTATGCCGTTTACTTGCCGTCTGATATCGTACCGTCGGGGCTAGCAATTAATTCATAATACATGTAATTTCATTGCAAAATAAATTGAATACATATTTAAACTATTCAATAGTTTTGTCACAGATCATTAAGTGTCTGAATTTAATGCGTAAAATAACACTATAATTAGGTTTAAAAAGACGAAGCACGTTTACGGTTCATTACGTTCCACGGTCTAAGAATGGTGTCTGTAAAAATTGTATACTTCTACACTTTTCTCATATGCGTTTCCGTATACATAAATCCATTGAACGACTACAGCAAGGATAATTAACAATCAACGCATGATTTCAGCGTGCATATAACGTTTACTTCAGATTTTGTGAATATCGAAAGAAACGTGAAAACCACCATAGTAGATAATGTGCAAAATGAAGAGAATGACTTGCATTTCTGAATTTGCTTTACCATAAAGGTATAATATTTTCTTTTTACAAAATCAATAACGAGTCCATAAGCAAACACCACACACATGCAGAACCTGAGAACTAAGTGCAGTAAGCATGCAATGGTCACAATTCAAGTTTTTAATTTGTTTTAGTTGAACGCATGTACAATTTCCTACCCTTTCAACTTCAAGCTGCTATAAATGATATGAGAAGTACGCTCAATAACATGTTACACCGAAGTGGTTTTAACTTATTTAATGTTCAACAAGGTATTTACTTGCAACTCAGCATCGAAGAAAATATCGATGCTCACAAACTCCATCTCTGATTATTTCTAGATAGAGCGGTTAACATTCAAGTTATTTACTACAAATTAAATCTCTTCCCTGCATGGATGGATGCATTTGAACCATATACTATTTTAATTCGTGGAGTGGGTAATTGTAAGAAAATATTGTTTGCACTAAATCGGATAGAGCTGATTACGTGTATCTAGTAATCATATACTGAAAAACGAAAACGTGATTATTCCAAGAATGAAATATGCATTGGATACTCACAGAAATCGAGAACCAATACTTTATTTTCAACCGATGACCGTGGGATTGTTCATGTTGTGAGCAACCTAGATTCTCTTGCCAGACTTTATGAAATATATGCATGAGCGATTGCACAGCCCTGTGATTAAAGATTTACACAGACAAGAACGCAGTGAAAATGATGTTTGATGCAGATCACCGAAGTCAAGATGAAATGAAATCAGTGGTTTTGTTTATCGTAAAATAAAACAAACTTCTTGCAAAGTTTCTGTTTCATACATACATACATACATACATACATACATACATACATACATACATACATACATACATACATACATACATACATACATACATACATACATACATACATAAGGCTACCATTCGTTTACCAACAAACCTCTACATCCAGGTTCAGCTGAAAAGGTATTGTCTCCTGCAGGCAGTTATCCTTGCAACCTAACCTTAAGTTTTCATGGCATTCATCACCCCGGGGCCTCCCAATCACGTGATGATTGAGGTTTAAATTCCAAACAATTACATTTCCCGATGCTGATCTTGAGATCGATTTCACAAGTCATTATTAATAAACAGGATAAATCATAGATATGGTACATCAGTGTTTTGCAGCATGAAATTAAAAGCTAAGATGATTCCATATAGACTGTACTGCTGTCGAAAATGGTTGACTCGGAACAAATCCCATAAGGTCTGGTTTCTAATGCTTTATGTGGTGCCTACATATCGCGTTCATATGGCTACCTCTTATACGGCCCATTGGAACTGCTCTTTGATCATAAATATAAATTTGCTTCCAAACGTAACAAGATCATAGTAGCATGATCCGATAGAATTTTACAGTTTCTCATCTAATTACTTGCACGATCTGCAAGACCTGAAAGTGTAATTACCTCGCTTGTGCTGGCGCTAAAGTGACAGCACTTGTTCATATATTTTATGATTGTATGGTCTTAAAATAAGAAACAAGATAGAGAGAAAACCAAAAAGTTTTGTATATTTGAAAATAGAATGTATTTCCCGGAATTGCAAAGTAAAAAAGTAAAATACATTTACAGCATGATGAAGAAAAATCATTGAGTCCTAAATGTTTTATCGATTCCAAAAGTATCAAGTAATCAGAATGAGAACCAAACTTATTCCAAATGATGGTTAGCAATGTTTACGAATCAGGAGTACAGAAGAATAACTGATAAAGTCACAAAATGTCTTTAAATGAATTTACAGTAATTTCTAACAGCTACCAATTACAATAGTCTTGAAATGAAGTAATTTCGTTCAGATAGTATTCCAGTTAACATGACTATTTAGATGATTGTAATGTAATGAATGATTAAATAAAATAAATGAATAAATTTTTTCAGCAAATCTGAATATGTTTTACAATTATTGGTACTACTTTCGAATCTAGACGTTAGCTATATTGTACAGAACTGTTCACTTATATTCCCGCCAGAAATGATGGGAACATTTCCTCCTGATGTTGAGAAAGCGTCAACAAATTATTTTACATCATACCTATCAGAACGTCTATGCATTACAGAATCAAACGCTTTACTACTTCGTTCTTTCACAGTGTAGTGCAGTTAACTGCTGAAATTCTCTCATTTTGAAGTGGCACGAATAAACATCCATGTCTGGTTCAAAAGGAAAATTCGATCAGATATTGAGATGCCACCTCAACATTTTCCGCGAAGTCATTTAAAATTAATAGTATTTTAATCAAATAGTGATAAAGTTATAGTACTTTTTCATCATCAGTTCAAAATTCGCATTCATGTATGTTAGATATAGGCATTCCAAATATATTCATTGTCAGATAAAAAGATACATTGATTCCTATGTTTGATGTTTCTTTGCTTGTTTATCTCTACTGGAGTCATAGCTGTTGACATGTGGTGAATGTTATTGTATCTCTTAACTAGCTATGATGTAACGTCAACCGTATGCTGGTTCTATTTGGAGCGAAATACTACATTTTCTTCTGGTTCAATTAACATTTTCATCTACATTTAAATTTGCTGCGTAAATTAACAAGTATTTCGTTACGTTTAATTTTCAGCAACTCCTACAATTATTGTAACGCTCTTTTCCGAGATCATGATGTATGTTTTGATATTTAATATCTTAAAGGTTTCTCTTATAGCACCGTGTATGTCATAACTATTTTGTCATTCCTTTATTATAATCAAACATTTCAAAAGTATGAAATATTTCCGATTTATGTCAATCTGTGCTATTATAGATTGTTCAGTTCAAATCACCTGCTGAGTCACCTGCACCTTTTCAAAAATTCTATCTCTGATTTTGCCGAATTGTTATAGATTGACTTTCGAAAATGTATAAGATCTTCAGGTTGTACGGTAAAATTTGCTTAATATAAATTTGTATAATAATCGATCTCAAATATATATTTTATTTTATCCTCATATTGCATTGCTTTGAACATCAGGGCTAAAGTTGAATATTTCAATGTTATTATAATTTAATATATTCCGTAAATCTGCATCTTTACAACACATTTCCAAACGTCACAAGTTCCTGGAGTTTCATTTCTTATTCGATAATATCTTTTTAGGCATTATGGGATTTCGAACTACAAGCAAAATGTACTTAACACAGTTATTGACGAACTTTACAGCTTGCTCAGAAAATGAAGAGTTGAAAACGTAAGTGCTCCAATAGGCATCGGGATTTTTTACGCTTTGCATAAACATATATATTAACACTTTTATGAAACATTTGTGATTAGTTTAAAATTTCTTGCAATATATGACTTCAGTAAATCATGAAGATTAGCAAAGTAATGGTGTCACGTGTTTGGAACTAATTTGTTGATCTTAACATACAGACGTGACCTCATAGTTGGTCGACGTATGGATAATATCCAAAACTGGAGAATAAATCGCCGGATAGCAGAGTCGCTTATTTAGCGACAATGGCGCAGACTGAACATTGAAGGATATATTTCCCAATGTGTAAAATCTAGAAATTCAAACAGATTTTATTCTCTTAAAAGTTTTATTGCAACACAAGTAGATTTTACCATATTTATATCTGATTAAAACTTGTAAACAAATACATTATATTCGTTGGTACCGAGATTGTTGCTGGGTTAAGAAAAAATATTTATATCGTCTCTAAAGCTATACTGGTATTCCCAATGTAAGTTTGTGCTATTAATTTATTGTGTAAAAACTTGCATTTTATTTCGTGTTCTATGCATACCTTTCAGCTCCATGGTAACACAATGATGAAATAATTTACAATTTTACAATAATGATAGCTCTTTTAATATTTTTAACATAATGCTCTCTAGTCATTGGACAGTTCCTTAGGTATGCCAGATATTTGTTATAATTTCCTGTGAAAAAATATCACTAAGTCATCCAACGATTCAACAATAAGCAGCAAACTCATACAGTTTACTTTATTGATTTTGTATCTCTCTGGTAAATGCCATAGAAGATAAAGCTTTAAACTGAAGTCGACGAGAACATAACCGGTCACGTGCTAGGATCACTAGACCCAAATCACATTAAACTACTACAATAGCATCTCTATCTGGCACATATAAAGTTTAAAAGCTCTTGAAATGAACGGTAAAACATATGCACTAGGGGAATGTAAAGGATATGATGAAATGTGACCCTATTGGGAACTATCAGGAAAACAAATCATTCCGTTAAAATAAGTGATACAACAAAAGTGCGCCTCTCTTTCAGAGACGAAGTACCAGGTGAAAGCGACATATCCCTTAGAGTGACGAGCGAAGCAAAATAAATATTT
Organism: Unio pictorum; assembly: GCA_030141615.1. Classification (NCBI taxonomy): domain Eukaryota; kingdom Metazoa; phylum Mollusca; class Bivalvia; order Unionida; family Unionidae; genus Unio; species Unio pictorum. The sequence continues at coordinate 8,587,176 of JARLTB010000101.1, read as the reverse complement.
AGCAGCATTAAGGAAGATGAAAACTTAGAGTTTATCTATTATGTCCACGGTTATATTATAAATAGAAAATCCATTACATGTCCATTGCGGTAGTATTTGATGTTCTTAAAAATGTTAATACATATAAAGAGTTTAGAATAGTTTGTTTCTGACGCACATGAAAACAGTGCTCAATTTACAACGATACTTAGCGGATTCAAGATTGAAAACAGACTAATGTTTTTGGATATCGTATGAATTCACTGGAACATAGTAGGCCGTCTAAAATGTGGTTAAACCGTGTCGTCACAAATTATATAACAATGTGATAGATGGATCATGACCATTTAGAGAAACGTCAAACCTCAAATACTTTTGACAATGAGATAGGAAAACACTTTTTTTGTTAATACCAATGGGTGTAGAAACATATATGTTTTAGATTTTGAAATAGTTTATGGATTTCTAATTGCGCTATCCGCGAATGCCTATCTGCGCATACGTACTCTTTGCTTAGTTTACATCAATTCAAGTAGAAAATCCAATTCAAGTGGAACACTCTAAAATAAACCAAATGTCACAGCACAACTTATTTCAGATATTGCTGCTGTTACTTCACTCGCATACAGTAATTATTATCTAACCTTTTCAATCAATTTTAATTTATTAAATAAAATAATGTGACTGGATTTGAAAAAGTGAATGAAGGGGAAAACTCCACAAAACAATTTGAATGCAAGTAAGGGTATCGAAAACGCCAAGAGCAAGTGTTGATGCTGTAGTTGTGTTGCATCAGCAGTTAATATTGCTTCTATTTAAAGGCCCCAATTACAGTGGCTTCTTACAGGCCCTAATCTACCAATGATGTTCTTGCATACATGACTTTTAATTTTTATCTGCATGTGAATCAAGTACTCATTGAATTTAAATCGAAGTAATTCGACTGCCACATAATATCTGAGCAGTAGATCCAGTTCTTTCATCTGTATATTTGTAGGTACCTGCATTGGTTGCTTGTAAAATAGTAGGCTGTAATGGTTAGTTAGGTTGAATATTAATTATACATCGGGAACGGATCGCTCAACGTGCAGCAAAGATGTTCTATTTATCCAGCTAAACATAGTTAAAGAAAATAAACAACAATACTATCTGTATTATCTAAAACTTGGCACTTTCATTCTTCTTATATCTTGTTTCATGACATTCGACGAATTTTCCAATAGGTATTTGAAAACAGAAATCCAGGTTTTTGTGTAAAGTTATCTATGATTAATTTATTCGTGCTTCTTTTTTGTTTTATGTTCTTCGTTATGAGTTCCATTACCTAGCTATCAGATCTGAGTCCAATCATCTATTGTAATTTTAGATTCAGCATGTATTGTCTGACAAAAAAATCAAAAGTGATAAAATTAGAATTTCATATAGTTTAAATAATGCAGGCCGTGCATTGCACCTCTGATAATATAATACGATACACAAATGAAGTACACTCAGATTCAAAGATGGCAATATACCAACAAATTTATTTATTTAAAAATACCTGATATTACTCTTTCCAACCACCGCAAGTTATACATCAACACTTTCCCATCTCTCCCCTTAAATCACTCACTCCCCTCTATTATACAAATACTTCGTTATTTACTAATTTTTAGAAGTAACCTCGCACAGGTTATGCTTGTTTAGAAACGGTGAATCAATACAAAAGAGGTTTGGATGTATGAATGGATCGATGCATTAATCAGTCAATGAAATAGCCATCACAAATTAATTGAATAACAATGATTACAAAATCTAAATTATATTATCAGTTCCCAAATATCATAATTATAAACCAGTATGGTCATCGTCACTACTGGTGGATTTATCAGAGATAGCAATAGTTGTAATTTTATTAATAGTAATACTGCTACTACTAGTAGTAGTAGTAGTAGTAGTAGTAGTAGTAGTAGTAGTAGTAGTAGTAGTAGTAGCAGCAGGCAGTAGTAGTTGTATTACAGTCAGTATTAGTAGTATTGGCAACAATAAGACATCTGCTGAATACGAGTATATACTTCTCTATACATAATAAGAAATGAAAAAGTAAGTATCGATTATTTTACGTGAGTTACCATTGGTGTGTAATTCCTTATCCACATGTGGAAGACATAGCTTTAGGTTTAAACGAATGGAAATTTGCTTGTTTCCCCGGAACGTATTCATTCTTTTGTGCGTATGCAAAGATCATGTTGGTAAGCAAAGACTGTAGCTATTATAATAAACCACACATATGTACGCCTCCATTTATAGCTTTGATAGGTTTTAGGAATATCTGTTGATTACAAGGAGTCTGTGTTGAGAAGGTATTTCCAATCCTAGTAAGTAGCCAACTTCTAGGAAGATAGGTCCATTTTTAGAATATTCACGGTATCATGGATTAGTTTCGAAAAAAACATGCCCACACATTTTTTAAGATGGGGAATTATCTGGACATTGTTAGATAAATGTGTATTGTAAAAAGCATTAAATGTTTTAACTTTTTGCTAGGCTGTGAGTTACTAGATGTTTGGAGATAAATATTTTTGATAATGGACAGGAGTGAAATACGTTAAGAAATGTGTTCACTGCTTATCAAATGACATTCAAACATTATGACAAAGAATTTTTAATTTTATTTAGAAGCTTGTGTGATCTAGTGGATAACATAACGAGATGCAAATGTTGTTTTTCTTCACTTTTTTTGCTGTCTTACCTTGAATTTGGAAGATGAATTATATCGCTACATTTATTTATACATATATTTTCTGTGCAATTATACACAAAATACAACATGCATTAAACTGTACCCGCTGATAGTGTGATAGACCCATGATGAAAAATGATATGAATCTGTTATACATATTGTCAGCTAATTCCGTTGATGATGAAATGACAAAGGAACATTTACTTGCTAAACGTGTATATTCAATTACTCAATGTAATAAATCCGTTGTTTGCATTGCTAATATAAATCTTTTGCTAAGTAAAAAACACGAACAGAACATATTTGCATAAAAGCACACAGAAAATATACAAATATAAACGTGGTAGTACAATAGTTATAACTTTATATACAAGAAATTATTAAATAACTCACAAATATCTACAGCTGAAGATGTGCATAGCCTTAATGTAGACCGCTCATTGATAAGACGTTTCATGATGTGTATATGTAGTCTTACGGTAAGGCATTTATACACATACGATGACGCTATACATCGTATGTGTGCTGGAAGTGTTCGGTTCTTCCCATCGAAAGCAGTTTGCACTTGCGGCATAGGATGAACCGAACTCACTGTTTCGAAATATTGTATTACCCTCGAGTATCTTTGTACACAAAAAAAACTAAACATGTATTTAATAAATAAAATTAGTTATAAAACTTCCGCCGCAACAACAACAATAATACCGCGAATTCTGATAAATACATTACTATTCTTAATTATCAATATAGTAGCTATCAACATCAACAATATTCCCATTGCACTTTTTACCTTACAAATTGTAAAAGACACAAACAAATTTGAATGCCTAAAGGTACGTGCACAAGGCCAACAATGCCTAACTCTGCACAATTCAGGACTATATATTCATATGCAAACAAGTACAAGGTGAAACACTACTCCTTATCAAGTTCAGTTCTGCACCTCGATGCAACATTGTAGCAGCCTGCACAATCGACTTCGATTTATCCTAACAACTACATACATTCATCCATCTCGAATATTACTAATTCTCCTTACTCTAACTTACCACTATTTGATAATTCAGCTATATAAGGACGATACAATTTCTACTAAACTAATGCACATAGTAACGTAAAAATCTTACGACACCTAGTTAGGAAACTGAGACAGATTCGGGCGAATATATTTTACGTCAGAAGCTAGTGTTCCAATCTCGTCCAAAGTTACAGAACTCTCTTTCTCGCCCTTTTAACGAGCGCGCATCTTCGGCACTTGGAGTATAGTCTGGTGTATCTTATCTTAATTCTGATTGGATACGGGTGGTTAATATGAGACAGTCTGGGGTAGTATCACTGAGGTGCTATAGAGTTTTGTATTTGACCTCTAAGCCTATGCTGACCGGTGACATGACTGATAATGTTCAAAAAACAGTTTTTCGCTCCGCAGAAAAGTTATTCAAAGGAAGTAACCGCGAATGTGACCACAACGCAATAGATAATTCACAGACAGAAAGTGTTTTTGTTTCAGAATCGGTCTAAAGTTGTATTATTATATAACACAAATTATATAACATATATATATAAATAAATAAATATATATATATATATATATATATATATATATATATATATATATATATATATATATATATATATATATATATATATATATATATATATTATATAACACATACCAAAGTACTTTGATTTAGGTCTTCTATCAGAAGACATTTATAAACATGAGACCGGAACAGTAAACAGATTTATTTTCTCACACAACGTGATAGTATGATTAGAAATAATTACTGTAGTATTTATACGCACAAATATTTTAAGTTGATTGATTGCGACTGTAGTATTGATACACAGGAAATAGGGGGTATATGGACTATGAAGCTACGCTCAAACAGATGTTTGAGTAGCTCTGTAGAAAGTCCCTTTCCTTTAAGAACCAAGATTTTCTGATGGCAGGATTGAATAGCATTGTTTTATATTTCTTTAAAAAAAATTGTCACCCATATCCAACATGGCAACTCGAAGGAAAACGCGTCCTTTAATAAAGCACGAAAATTCCTTGGAGGTTTGCTCCTCGTAATATTTAATGAATTGACGAACAGCTATGTTTCTGCTTTAATTTCCATTTAATGTGAACAGATATAGTTCGACATTATTACCGGTACGATATAATTTAGGTATTAAATAGAGTACGTCCTAATAAAAGCGGCAAATTATGCTTCAGGTCAGTCAGAAACGTTTTTTTTTTTAAACGAGATACGAGGACAACTGAACTGCGTTTATGGCTAGAAAACACAAGACTGCAATCCCACAATAGAAAAGACAAGATTGAAATCTCACAATCTATCACGGATGAATTAGCATAACAAATATGATTTTGTAATGAGTTACCTTCCGTTCGGGCTACATTAATAGGCTGGGTAGGTTGTTTAGTATGTTTGATTGTTAAAAAAAGAACGTCTGACAGCCATTAGCTCACTTCCCATCACAAGCTCACTGTTAAGAAAGAGGTGGGCAAACCATATGTTTCTGTTGGTGTTGACTGATTAGATTACGAACGTTGTTGTTTCAATGGGTGGAATAGAGAGAACTGCTCGGGTAACACATATAATGCAGTACACTGCGTTTACTGTACATTTTATAATTGTTATTTGCTTGTGATATGCGCATGCGAAGGCATGTGCTACTTTTGTTTTAATATTTCACAAATCGATTGGGATTCTTCATTTTAGAAATCATTTGCTTGCTGACTTGAGCAAGAGTTGCGTAACTCTGATATATATATATATATATATATATATATATATATATATATATATATATATATATATATATATATATATATATATATATATATATATAATATATATATATATATATATATATATCCTCACGTATGCATTCATACGTTTGAGTGCTACAATCATTCTCATCCATTTATGGAACCTGCTGAGTCGGCGTATAGCTCTCATGTTGTGTTGGTACAGGAGAATGACGGTACACATGTACACACTGATTTTGCGTTGATTACAAGAAGTTAAACAGGATCACGGAATTCCAGGTAGAACTGTTACCTGATACTGAGTCCATATTTGCCGAAGTGACCAACGCGAAGTATTTTTCGAAAATCGATCTAAGGGATACTTGCAAATTCCAGTTTGAAATGAAGACATCAAAACTTGTCTTAACTCCATATGGTACCTATAAGTGGGTAGTCATGCCATTCGGGGTCCAGAACGCGCAGAGTGTCGTCACGCGTATGATGTGAAAAGTACTTGAACCGTTAAGGGGAACAGGAGTTTCAAATTTCATGGACGATTTACACTTAGCAACAGCTGATTGGGATGATCATATCATCTTGATGAAAAACATTTTAGGGCGATTTCGACAAACGTGACTGACCGCACGACCATCTAAGTGCCATATAGGGTTTAGGAAACTAGCCTATCTAGGTAATGCCCTTAGCGAAGACACGTTAATCCCTGATAATTCAAAGGTTGACCAACTTAGGGACGCAATACGACCGACCACTAAGACGGAAGTTTGATCTGTCTTTGGACTGGCAGGGTATTATCGTAGATATGTTGCTAATTTCAGCGATATTGTTAACCCATTGACTAATTTCCCTAGGACAAAGGCTCCAACGAAAGTTATATGGAGAGACGCATGTGGACGAGCATTTCTGACGTTGAAAGACTAACGCCAGACGTAGTAGTGAAATTGACTGATGTGGCACGAGATGTTTGCTTACGTACTGACAATTGTGATAGAGGTTATGGGGCAGTGCTATTCCAAACACATGACGAAAGCTTATTCCCTGTTGCATAAAGTAGCAGAAAATTATCAACTGCAGAAAGCAATTGTTCGGTCTCTGAGAAAGAATGCCTGGCAGTTATGTTTGGGACATCGAAATTCCAATCTTACCTGTATGGACGAAAATTTGTTTTAGAAACTGGCCACCAACAACTCACCTATTTGGCTCACGCTATGTTGATAAATGTTCGATTAATGAGATGGTCGCTAATTCGACAGCAATGCCAAGTACAGGTACGATATATTAAGAGCAACGAGAATGTAGGTGCTGACTGCTTACGTAGACTAGGGACGTCTGATGTGAAGGTTCACCCGAGGACGTGTAAATTAATTAGGTTAGATCTCCCAAACTTGGAGAGTAAAACTCTCTGATTAACAATTAAATTAAATTATGGGGACAGGTGCGTGTTAAATCTATATACTACAATGATTTTTAATTTCTGTGTCATTAGTGGAAGTAGTTTCTAATTTAGCCTTCGGTAATGTACCAGTCAGACAGACCGAAAGGAAATGCTATTTGAGATTTTCCAGAATCAGCTTTTTGCAAAACTCGAAGTCAGGCTGACCGCAAATTTGGCGCCTAGTTATAAAGGGCGGTAGTTTTATTTAATCCTGAATGGTTACTCTAAAAAGGGGCATGTTTCACAACGAAATTCTTTTCTATTTAATATGCCCAATCGAAAAGTTTAGTCAGTCTACGTTTTTCCTGCAAGAGTAAAAATATAGAAGATTTCGGATTTAATTTAAAAGAAATTGCCTCGCAAAACATTAATCCAAGGGACACGATGTCTGGAAAGACGACGAACAATTCTGGTGGTAGAAGTGATCAAAGCTTGAAAAGACAAGCTATCTGTGTCAATCGCATGTACTTCTTTGATACCAACATAATGATTAGTGAAATTGTTTGCTCATATTTGCATGAATTTATTTGTATAAAATCGTAGATCAATTTTCTTGTTAGAAGTACAACTGTATTGAGTTCATCTTCATTAATTCGTACAATAATCTTCTTTATATACGTTTGACGAATTGTTTGAATTTGTTGTCTTGATTGTGTATAAATAAAATATTTTAAGATTTCATACATTACTTTAGTTGATATGAGCTACGAGAATCCGTGTGAATTCACCGATCTTAGAAGATTTAATGTATGATAAAGCTTGAGTGCGTATTGACTGAAATTAACATTATTAAGCCGTGAAATGAGATTTAATGTATGCTAAACACTTGAATGTGTGTATTCGCTTAAATTAACCTTGTTCAGCCATGTAATGAAATGTATTCATTCATTTGTGTAATTGAGACGGAACGGAACTGTTATTACTCGTGTGATATTAATGTGAGTCAATGATTAAATAGCTGGTAGGCATTACATTAATCTAATGAAATTATGTTTGGTTATGCTCTGCCATGTTTGGCTTGACCAGATAGCTTTTGGTATCTGTTTGAATGCCGATAGGACAATATATGACATAACGAGAGGGAAGTTATGATATATTCCCAATAGGATATCTGAAGATTTAGCTTGATTCTCTTTTAATCTTAAAAGACGTATCCACGTACCTATTTATCCAAGTATCTACATACTTACGTATCAAGCTACCCACACAAAATTTGAAGGCCGAAAAGAGGCGAGAAAATAGATAGTTTGGAGAAGGAAAAAGCTAAAGAACAGAGTAAAACAGCCGCAGTGAAGTTGCCAGTGACATTTGCAAGCTGTCCGTGTATTAAAAGGGGTTCTCGTTGCCGCCGGCTATATTTCTGATAAATATTTATAAACCCTGTGGCGTTGAAACGCATACCACAAATAAACGCAGGGGGAGAGGGTTCACTGTGTCAAACTTTGTATGGACATACTCGCCTAACCTGACAGAGGCTTTACAACGCTATGGTCTTCTTTACTCAGGTAACAGAAAATGGCAAAGACAAAAAAAAAAATGTAAAATTCAACAAATAATTTAGTTTCTTAGAATAAGTTGAAAATGTAAAAGAACTTACTGAGTATTTAGCTGAATCACAATTAGTCATAAACGTTTTAAGTCCAAAAGTGTAGAATACTCCGAAATAATTCTAGTAGTGTTCCGATTGAATTCAACTTTGGAGTGATTGGAAATACCAATAATCTGGAATAATGTCAATGTTCTAACAGACTTGATATATCACAATAATATAATTCAAAATGCATCTAAATTAATTCGCAAAAATCCAAAGCTATTGATTTAATCCGATAATATTAATTTGAATATTGTAATTCAAATAAATGCTTAAAATAAATAAATCCTCTCAAATAAAAGCTGGAAACAACTAAATGACCGATTCCACTTCAGATTTTAAGATAGGAATAAAAATATATCTGATGTAAACAATCTTAATATAATAACAAGACACGCTAAGAGGACGTGGGTCAAAAAATCATTTTCGGAAAATCCTAGGCTATAATAGAGATCAAGCTTATTACTACAAATTTAGTGCAGAACATGGCGAACATCAAGCAAACCAGGAATTCACGAGGAGAAAACCAATATTCTGAACTCATATCGAAGTAAACGTGTCTAACTAAAAGTAATAATAATCTTAAGGTTTAATCAGCAATGACAGAAAAAAAAATGTATTGGATGTGAGCGCTATCAATGCGGTCGATGCCCAGGTCCATGCCTATCGGCTATGGACAGTTTGCACATTTTTAACGCTGGGAAACCACCTTCTAGCTTCTGGCGTGCCCAATAAACGGTGTAACATTGCGCTGCGCGAGCCTGCTTTTTTTTTGGGTGTCAAATTGTTTTGCGGTTTTTCTTTGTCGGAACAACGAAGCACTGCCATTCAGCCGGTCGGTCGCGTCGTCGGCAATTTTGTGCTTCAGGATACTCTTTTCTGTATGACGGCTGGAATTGCGCATCGTGTGGTTGCGTGTAGCAAGATTAACGTCATTGCATGCTGCAACGCGTAATTTCTGTGAGGCACCATTTACCTGTGACAACCGAGCACCACGGCCCACGAATGCATTCTTTGGCACGGTTTTGCATTAAATCTCTGTCCACACCATCACCGCCCTCGGTCGCGCGATAATTAATAATTTGACCTCTAATACTAAGTGCTCTTTGTTTGAGTTAGTCTTTCTCTTGCATTCCAGCTGGGCATATTTACGGCCGACCGCATGAGCTGCCAACTGCTATTTATAGCCTTTAAACAGGTAAACCCGGGCGTTTACTCGGTCCACGTGGTGAACACATGACAACAACTGCTATAGATCAAACCGAAAGTATTATCAATATTTGTATTGTGTCACTTACAAACACACTGAATGGTTAAATTTAGCATGGTTTGATTACGGTGCTTTCTCCATATGTAGCCATTTCGTTTTTGATCGCATGACAGTCTGTCGTTGGCGTACACCTGACATCGTATAACGGAATGCAACCCATGGAGCATACAAAGCAAGGAACCGGACTGTCAATGGCGGCAAATGACGTTCGTGGTTTCTCCCAAGATTTCCTTGAAAAGCAGAGCTTGTTTTGATTGTGATTCACCGTATTTCCTTAACTATGTACATATAAATATCTAAATAAATAAACAAGGGAGAATATTACACAACATCATTAAGGAAGTTAGTAGAGTAATAAAACCAACCAGGTGCACAATTATGAACAATCTAAAATAAATAGAATAATAATAGGAAAAACCAAACTGGCAGACAGCTTTGGAAAATACATAGGACCCTTCCCACATAACATTAATTGCCACAGTTGTAACACCCCTGAAGATTTACACCATATCTTCAACAATTGTAAAAAAAAAAAAAAAAAAAAAAAGAAAAGGAAAGGGACAAATTTAGATCCAAACAACTAAACATAGCCGCACCAAGTACACACCCAGATGTAATCCAATTAACTAACACCAACCCTCAAGGAACATTCTAAAATATAATTGAACTGCTTAAAACAACAGGGCTAATTGAAAAAATATAGAAACATCGCCTAAACACCTAAATAAATCGAAAATTCTAATATGTATAACAATCTTAAGGAGCAATATGTAGCCCCACAATGAGGTCACATGGGTTCATTGACCAAACATTTGACGGGCTATTAAAACCTAAATAACATACTAATTCGAAATTTATAACAACCTTAAGAAGTAAATTGTAGCTCCACAAGGAGGTCACATGGGTTCACTGGACAATCTTTTGGAGGGGCTACACACTTAAAACCAGTCCCAGATTACCCATTAGGCAGAGTAGGCAACTGCCTATGGGCCCCGCGACTTTTATGGGCCCCATCAGGGGCCCCCAGGGGTCCCAATGAGACTGTGACCGTGGGTCTGGGGCCCCAAAAGTTTGACTGCCTATGGGCCTCCACGGTGCTTAATCCGGCGCTACTTAAAACAACCAAATAGAATTAGATGAAGCATCGGGGATAACAAAAGACATAGAAATAAACATTGAAGCATTTAAGAAAATAACATCAGGTACAACAATAAAAGGGTGCATCCAAATACCAATTAGTCAGTATTCTCCTAAAAACTAAATCAGAAATACAAGGTGGTATCGAACCTCGAACCATCAGGAATGCGGGACTAGTACATCCGCATAAATAGGCGGTAACATGGGACTGTATACACTTTTGTAACAACAGCACAGAGTATTTCCAAACTGATAGGGACAATTTTAGATCTAAATACCCAGAAGAGAGGAGGAAACCGGTGCTGACAATCAAGATGAAATGAGGTCCAAGGAACAAGAAACGACAGGAGGATACCGGAGCAAACAAGCCAGAATGAGGGAAGACTGGTTACCATTACGTAACCCTCCATCAAAAAGCCCTTCTAAGGGCTACTGCCATTTAGCTATTACAGAGCTCTCATTTGGAACTAAAACTCTGTTTGACAAGCTCTTTTGAGAAGCCTAACTTGATCAATTTCGACCACCGCCAATCAAAATTCATAATCCTTATTACCTAACAATGATCAACCTACATATGTCGCACAAACACTCTATAATTAAAATTGTTAGGGACTTACAATACGAACACTGGGTACTAGAAACATTGGTATGTTAGGAGTTAGAAAAAATCTTCAACTACACAAAATTTGATTTAATTACACAGATGGCTTACTCATTATTAGTATATTTTCCGTCCATTAGTGAAACTGGACCTGATTTGAAATAAGTATGGCTGTCGACATACATGGGCTGGCTTATCGGACCTTTTCCTCCTTTCTCGCGACCAGAAACCCTCAACATGACGAGACGTGAAAACCATTTTTCACCAGTCATTATTTGGTGCCATTTCACCTCAAGTACACTCCTTCCGATTTGTTGATAGGGTTGAGTGCGTGTTTGATCTATTCTCACTCACCCAGATCCTACATTCATGTCGATAGTCCCTCAATTGGGGCGCGACATGACGACTAAATTAAATAGCACACTATGTGTGCATAAAAGCCCGTGGGGATGTGGCACCATTCCTTACCCCACGGGAAAAATTAAATAACTTTCTTTTAAAAGATAAAACAGTGAATAATGACCCTTCGTGGCCGGTTCACTTTAATTTAACATTCATTTATTCATTCCTCCAGTATCACGAGATTTATTACTACTATGAAAAAAATCTCAAAGGCTCAAAGACCCATGCTGATATGCAATGTTGACGTTCTAACCAATTTACAATAATTTACAATAACTTGTGCTAAGTACTTGGATAAATAATCTGCATTTATTGTGATGTGAATACAGTCAGAATTACAACTAGAAAATAATTAGCAGTTTGAGCAATGTACTTAATGTAAAAATAACTTTGACTATTTCCTTTAAATAGTGCTTTCGTTTGCTAATTTAATAAACTCCACAGAAGATTGACATTTTTTGATTTTATGTAATATCATTATGTTTTCATTTATTTGGAAATGGTTCTTTTCCCACATTTTGTGTGCAATTCTTAATTTTCCAGTTTTGGTAATTAAAATTGACACCATATAGCCATTGCTGAGGTGAAGAGTGTTACATACATACATACGTACGTACGTACATCCATCCATCCATCCATGCATGCATGCATGGATGCATGCATGCATACATACATACATACATACATACATACATACATACATACATACATACATACATACATACATACATACATACATACATACATACATACATACATACATACATACATATATCTTCGAATGAACGTACCAGCCACTAATGTAAAAGTCATTGACCGCAAGGTCATTTCTACTAAATGTGAATGACTGTGTCGTTTAACGTCACAAATTGTGATCAAAACAGAAAAAGTGTCAGTATTTTCATTTCTTAAATTTCTACATAAAGAATGGCGAAAAAAAATAGGGATCTACCGAAAAACTGTGTTAGACATTGACATTTTAGAAAGCAAAAAAGAGAAATTTACCAATGATCAAATAAAATTCCTGTTATTATTTTAAATGCTGAAGAAAGGATGTGACATCTAACTGTGGTACTCGTCGAGCAAAAATGAGAGGGGGGGGGGGGCATGTTAGTAGTTAATTGCATAAGCACATACTTATTTATATTGACTTTTATTTGTAACCGTTGATTGCAATTATATTACAGTGCTTCGACAAGACTGACATATATAGCCTTAAAATGCTCGTTCAGAGTCAGATTAAATATTCATAATCTAAAATCGATTAAAAGATAAAAAGGAGAACAATATCCTAATTGTTGGAGACATAAATATTCTCAAATGTGTCTGGGTATTGATTGAGACTTGAAGCAATAGGTAGACCCGAGGTCTTCCGCACGCGCGGACTCATCTGCGCGTGCTTCTGCTAGGAACACTGTCGTCTGCTTTGAAAGAGAGAAATAGCTATAATCTATACTATCTGATGTTTGTATCAAACCTAACTCTCGTCGCCATAGTGACGAGTGCATCAGGACACTTACGTCAGCGATAACTATAACAAAAATGAATTCCTAAAGGTGAATAATTACCTGCTTGCGCATGCGTGCCAGTCAAAGGTGACCATTAATAATTTCCCGATGCTATTTGCGATCATGCTGATAAATGATTACCCTCGACAATGAAATTGTGCCATTTGAAAATGTCGGCCTTCAAAGTCTATGACGGAAGTTAGTGTTCGAAAGATTCAAAGTATGGATTTTCATTTTTAAGGACTTAAAATAGGATTCTGTGGAACACAAAAAATATCAACCATGCCAGGTGCCAGGCGAGGATTAGTCGCACCTCAAAACACTTTCTTAGAAAACATTATTCGAAGATCAAACGGTCAACGTAAGTAGTTTTCAGTTACAATTGCTCATGGTGTCATTACTACCCAACCACTCCCACTTTGATTGTATCTATTTTAGCACTTTAATGAGACTTTAGCAGGTCTAGAATTTAAATAACATTTGATATTATGCTAACTGTACTTTTTGTTAATGTGTTATGCCATTAACTTTACTAGAATTAAAGCTCAGATTTCAGAAGAACCTAATTTCAAAAGCATAACTCTCTATTGTATAGAATATAAAATAACATCGTATAAACTGCTCACTCTACGGCTGATGATTTAACAAATCAATGAACTGAACATTTTCATTTTTGCTTTGTCGACTCGAGTTGGCGCTTTTAACCAGAACAATTAGAGGGATATAAGTAGGTTTTGCATGAACGGATTTGCGAACTTTACAATTCCACTTTCAGACTGCCTTTCGCCTACCGCCATAACTGCTGGTGAACAAAAAGTCCATTTTTTACACTAATAGTCATCGTAATAACACCAGTTGATTCCGGCAGGTATCGAAGTCCCCATAAACTCTTCGAAAACGTTTGTCAGACAACGATTTAATTTATTGTATCGTAAATGCTTTTGGCTTCCGTCGTGATGGTGAAAACAAAGTTGATACATTAAACTCCCCACTGTTAACTTAAGATCCTGTCCCAAGAGGTTACCCCCTATCAAAAAATATTTGCGCATTTCATTTCATTCCGACATCGTTATAACAAAACTTATTTTCTTATATAGAGAGTCAAAGTCACAAAACTATAAACCATTTAAGTGACAGCGACACTTCTACATTGGGTTTACATGAAGTTTCTTAGACACATTAAAACTGGTTGCATGACGCTGAATATATGTTTGACATTTTTCAAATGATATTGAATGACTTTAACTTGCTTTATTTTTGCTATATCGTATTTTCCTCTACATTTAGGATTAGTTACATTTAATACCTAATAATGTATTGTTCTAATAATATGTACTTGCACTTTATGGAAGGTTATATCACAACTTAATAAACCGCCTTTTTCAGTATAACGCAAAATTTGTATGCCGACGAATGTCAGCATTTTAGTTAGCAAACTAGCTAGATAAAAGAAACGAATTAAATAAAAAGTACATAGAGTGTCAGAAAGCTAAAATAATTTACAATGTTATGCTATGCTATGTGACGCTACAATACAATGAAATACAATACAATACAATACAATACAATACAATACAATACAATACAATACAATACAATACAATACAATGCAATGCAATGCAATGCAATGCAATGCAATGCAATGCAATGCAATGCAATGCAATACAATACATGACATGACATGACATGACATGACATGACATGACATGACACGACAAGACATGACATGACATGATATATGATATATGATATGATATGATAGAATATAATAGAATAGATAAGAATAGAATAGAAATGAAATGAAATGAAATTAATATAATATAATATAATATAATATAATATAATATAATATAATATAATATAATATAATATAATATAATATAATATAATATAATATAATATAATATAATATAATATAATATAATATAATATAATATAATATAATATAATATAATATAATATAATATAATATAATATAATATAATAGAGCGGGAGTTACTACAACTGTTGACTCAACTACTGTTTTCTTGTTGAAGGAAAAACAGCTACTTATGTATTATTGTTTTAATAAAAATGTACAGAATATCAACAAAACGGGAACATATGGCGGCATTACTTTTGAAAAGGTTACATTTAATAACTCTATTATGTGCGGTATATTAATGATTGCATGCTTCCGAGATGCTAGTGGAAGCAAACGTTTGTATGTGAATTATTGTATAATTGGCATAAAACATTAAATGATCCTGCAATATACTTTTACTGATTTATAACTTGAATATGCAATTTTCATGTATGCCAAGAGAGTACACTTATACGCATGTAAGTACCCGAGTTTTAATATCAATATATTTGATTACATACATACATACATACATACATACATACATACATACATACATACATACATACATACATACATACATACATACATACATACATACATGTGAAACTATAAAACTTTATTTAAAGAAAATATAGGTATCTAATCCGATTGGTGTGACCAAGTTAAATGCATGATATTTAAGAAAGAACTGGGCACATTACCAACAAAAAAATATACGAAATCAAAAGCAGACTAATGATATTTGTTTTCAATAGATCAAACACAAAAAATAACACAATCAAGCTGAAGTTTATTTATTTGTATGTAATAAATGTTTTATACAATATAGTTTGTTTAAAATACTTTTTTAACAACGAACATTAGTGTGGTTCCATTGTCAAAGAACGGAAGAATTAGTCTTTTTGTATATATCTGGGTAAATTGTTAGCCTTGTGAACATATACAATCCATAAAAATTTGATAAATACTTTATTATATTTGCATTTTAGCTGGCGGATGCTGATGGCAATCTTGTCGTCAAATTGACGTTATATTGGTTCCGCTAACGCGTTTCAGTTAAATATCCGTCGTCAAATCGACGTTATATAGGTTTCAGTTATAAACGGTACAACCAGCAATAATCGTCAGCATATTCGAAAGCAATATAATTTTACCTCAATTCTTAGATTCATTAAAAATGTAAAGTCTAACCTCCGCTCCCCGCCAAAAGTACCAAAAGAAGTTGTTGCCCATGGCACCAGTTTTTATCGTCATGATACGATAATTATATAAATTTTGATGGTACATCGTAGATTGTGTTGCTGGAAATGTTTAATATGATAACGATTACTAATAAAGATACATTACATTATAACTCGCATGTCGCAAAGAAATCATTTTGCAATTCAAAAATGTTTGGTTTACAAATTTAAATACAAGATTTATAATCATATAGATTCTAAGGAAATTACTGCAGGATGTGTTTATCTGAATTTTTTATATATAACAATTATAAAATTAGAAAGTAGACTGGTGAATTGATATTCATATTTTAGATAAATACCGAAAAGTACACAAGACATTTTCAATTTTCTCAAGCAACTGATTATCAAATGATATTTCTCACACTTTACTAAAGCCAATGAGGTATGAGATACTAAAAGCAAACGTGAGCCAATCTACTGCAAAATATGTAAATAAAACATTCTGATATAACGGTTTTGCAATTTGTTTTCTCCAGTAATCAATCAAATCTTTGCTTTCGTGATCGTTCCAATCAGAATATCAAGAATGTTTGGAAGTGTACCATTTCTATTCTTGCCAAAATAAGACAGATAAATGTATTTGTCGCATGACATCTGCGACAATGTCATTCATTCAAGTAGTTGATGAACTCAAAAATATAGGACTTGGTCTTGGAGGGGGGGGGGGAGTTGTTATATCAACTTATTAATATATCTAGCACATTAAGGTCAGGATTTTGATTTGCAAATGCGCAACACTGAAGTTTTTAGCTTATTGTGAAAACATTGTGAAAATTGGATTTCAGGGAGTTTCCATAATATATACGGCTGCATGATAAATAATTAAAACTGTCGAACGACCACTCAATTGCAAAACCCCAAGTGGTAAATTGACAGCTTCTGCTGCTAGACAGAGATGATTTTAAAACGTACACCAGCTGAGGTGGTGTTGACATTTTTCCCTGTTTCTGATATTGGATAGGCATCATTTCAAACAGTCATCCTATCACACATATAGGGCCATAAGATGTTTTAATGGCTCAACAAGATAGAAAGGCAATTGAGTCCATTAGTTCCAAACCCTTTCTGGCCGTGACCTTAAATACTGGTGTGTCTGAGCCTCACGACCCTATCTTCGCATTTTGAAAGTTTTGCCACCCTACAAAAATATCATAGCGACTATATGCAACCACCCAAAGCGTCCTTGCAACCTTGATTTGCCTCGCTACCTGAGGATTGGGAACCATTGCCTTAGGAATATCCAACGATGGTTTTGGCGGCTGTGATGATGTTTAGATCCATATGAATCCAAATTAAACATCAGCGAGATCTTACATTGGTCAAACAGTATTAAGCAGTATTATTTTTTCATTATGCTATGGGTGAGAGTGATATGGTGTGACGAAAGCTCACGCAGGCGTAACAGCTGTCATACATATTATAAAAGTCGTAATTCCTGTTCTCGTAGCCATAAAAAGAAACAGGCCAAATTTTAATATAAAACCTTTGAAATAATGGGTTATCCTTAAAGGTAAACAAACCATAATTTTGCCCTACATGTAATATCTTTTTTCCAAGTAGGTGAAATCATTTAATGCATTCAATGTGCTCCTCTGCTTGAGTAAAATCCCAGTTTAATTTGTGAACTTCATAAATGTTTAGAATTTATATTTGCCACAAAGCTCACAAGATCTGGGAAAGACACGTAATGTAACCAGGGATGACGTCGATGTTAAATGTATCGACTATAAAACGAAGGAAAAGGTAGATAAACCATATGTGATTAGCTACTGTAATTCTTGTAAGCTGGAAAACGTTGTCATTAAAACTATGGCTTAATTAAACTGCTTCCTAACATACCGAAACATAGATCCATTTAGAAACCTGTCTTAAGAAGAAATCAAAACCCGACTGAAAACCATTAACATTATTTTCAGATGACACAGATTCGAACCTGCCCTTTGTCTCTATCTTGAACATTTTGATTTTGAACATTCAAATAAAACTGTGTTTTAGATTGCGTAGAATTACATGAGTATGCACAGAAGCCACGTTAAATACCAATCAGAGATGTGAAGTACGCGGGTAATTTGAAATTTCGTGGTTGTGTGGATTTATGTCTTTAGAGTTATTTAACTTATGGTGTATGGTGTATAGTTTTGATGATGCGATGGACTGGTGTGTGTCTCAGGTTCCAATGTCGCAAGGTTAAGAAGTCAAATTCCCCTCAAACATTACGTGTGGGCCCTTATTATTTATTCATGATTTGGATTCATGTTATAAACATTAAATGAAATGTACTGAAAAGCCTGATAAAATGTCAAAAATCAGATTTTTGATCCTGAATATAACTGAGACATTACACCTTATTCTGAACGGCACAGAAAAAAAACTATCGATTGATCTGCATTGTTATAAAAAATATATATCTTAGCACATTGCCCTTGCGTTCAGTTATTGTAATCCTTTATAATCGTTCTTGACAATGCAAGCAGAAAATGGAACTGTCTCTTATAGAACATAATTCGATACTAAATCTATGAAGTGTTTGAACTTAGGAAATTCACACTTTGAAAGCAAATAATTATCTATGAGAAGTTTCTAACAAGTAAGAAAATGGCGCTTCTGGTGGCAAGATAAATGGAAGCCGCTATTGATTATTTGTCCATTACTGTATTGTCAGGATAGTTGGACGTTCAATTATAAATGAGCACTTATTACTCGCTTTACTCCACCTGTTTTGGCTTGTATTGCCATCAGAATGATAGATGTAATAGATCCATTTATTACATACAGTAATCAAAGGAGTCTACTAAGCTAATGCATCCTTTTCTTTTGACAACACATGTATTTTACCGAACGAAAACAGTTATTTCCTTGGTGACAAAAGATAAATTATATATATATATATATATATATATATATATATATATATATATATATATATATATATATATATATATATATATATATATATATATATATATAACAGTTTGCGATGAACATTGCAAAAACTGAATATTTCACTAATACAAAGGCACATGCATGTATAAGTTTCATCTCACCAAATGAAACGCTGAAACGTTATGCTTGTTTTCTTGTTTCATTTAATATCTACTGCTCTATTTTCTCAGCAATGCGCGAATCAAACACTGGTCTTGTAACAGTCACGTTGGGACATTATCAGCGTTATATAAAATATAGCGTCTTCCTGGCAAAACTGAGTTCTCTTTCAATGGAGAGAATTTTCTGAGTTCATTGCCTGAGCTAGATTAATAGAATCAATCGAAAGCATCGGTAAAGGAAAGATAAATCCCACCCAAGTGTCCGAGTAAGTGGGCAGAAACACTTGACGTTATTGATGCACATATTATAATGCGCAATTTATACACGAACTTGTTTGAGTTTGAGGATTGGATAGCATACAAGCACTTGTAAGTACAAATCATTACTGAATATATCAGTTCATCTAAACATGTTCCCCAACAAAATACCGCTGAAAAAACGAACGGAAAAGGCAGAGAATGTTTTGGCTGGTGTTCAATTTCGCGCCATATTGGCTTTTATCTGAACAAAAACCCGCCCACTTTGAACGGCCCGCTGAAGACCAATAATAAAGTGAACAGAATGACCAAAACAAATGCATGCATTTGGTAGAATGCTTTACAATGACAAATCTTATTAAAGTGGCATTTTTCAGGTTCATGCTCGAGGGAAAGAGCTTTAGCATGTACAAAATATCCGCTTGCAGTTTTCAAAACAGTTTTTGCTCTGCATATGCTGATTGGACTTTACAGGGCACACTTCATCAAACAAAATTTGCCATGGACTGTCATACTGATTACTTTTGCAGTGAAACTGCTAAGTATTATTGATAGTGGACCAGTCGCCTACAGGTGCTCACAGTTTACATTCTACACTGAACGTTGCCGTGGATGCTACACATGTTGTTTGCATTGCATACTTTTGTGTGCAGCCCGACGTAAACAAAATTGAAGTTACTATGCCTAGACAAATATACTTCATAGGTTTTGCTTTCTTTTGCATGATTTTCCTGATTGTTCATTGCTTTTATCATTTCATTATGTGCTATGGATTCAGTTCGTTGCAACAAAGAAGACATAATGCAATACATTAATCATAGAATCTTAATGATTGTGAACAAAAAAATTCGTCCCGTTAAAATTGAATGAACGGCTTGATGCAACCGCCTAGAAATTCGCAGCGATATCTGCTAGTATGTTATTACTATGTTTTCTGAGTAATCCTCGATTAGAACAGGTTACATTTTATTATTGTAATTAAAACATCAACTTTATTTCATTTTTAAATCGATGCAGTTCTTCTTCCAATGTTTACAAATGTGATGTTTACACAAAGAAGGTTATAGACGGATGACTCATGTATGAACATAGAAGGGTGACCCATGCGCATTCAAGGATGAACGACCCATGTGCAGTCAACGATGGGTGACACTTACATGTATCGGAAGCAATTATCAAAAACTAGCCCCGATTTAACAAAGCAGTTCAAATTATCTTCCTCTAATTTAGATATTTCAAACTCTTTCTTATTTTATGGATGGTGTGGGTAATTATTAACATTTCGCTGAACATTATGCTGATGTTCAGGATTAAAAGAATGTCATAACGTCACTCATTTCACTGAAATTAGCCTTCTTTTATCTCTGAGGAAAAACAAGAGATTTCCACAAGCTCGAGTTATTTTAAACTTGTCTTAAAATAATAATATGACTTCCAGGTGAACAATGTTCAAACCAAAGAGATTCTAGCCTTCCTGTCATCCCTTTTACAATACCCACCTCTCTCTAACATCTCATTATTGTCAGAAATACCATATGCAGGGTAGTGTCAAATGTCAGTTTCAGGAAAGGTTTTCAGAAGTTTAATGAATCCTGGAACTCGGACCTTAGATGTTTAAAGGAGGTTGTATCTGCTGCGCTATCTCAACGTGATTGATATTTGCATTATTCATCGAGGAGTTTCGTCCGACAAACATAGTCAACGTTAACAAGTATTTAGAACCGATGTAAAAATACTGGCAGTAAATACATTATTCTTCATACATTCTGTAAAACCTTAGAATCTTTGAGGCATTAAAATTTACAAAATTGTAACATAAATGGTAAAACCCTATAAAAATTCTTATGATTTGAATAATATTGAACGAGATTTAACAGTACCAAGCCTTTGACTGGTAAACACGTGTCATCCAAGAACTGTTGAGAGAGCTATTAATTTTTCATCCATAACAATGAATCAGGATTCGACGGATTACAAATAATTAGGAATCAGTTTTATTCTGATCCTCTTTGCATAGATTGACAGGAGAGATATTATTGCCGTACTCTTGGATTTTTTTACCTTTGGACATAGCAGTATTTCAAATGAAATAAACTGTATTTTCTTCTTCTACTTACAAAAAACTGATCAAAATATGGCTTAAAACATATTGTTGATTATTAGTCATCCACTAGCAGCATGATGTACAATGCATTGATATCTTACAATTAGTAATAAGTCTAAAGATCGGTTATTCATCCCTGATTGCACACGAAATTCGTGATGACAGCCAGTTTGTTTTCTAGAATCTCGTTGCATGCAGTGGAACGACGTGGAATGATTAATAAAGCCGATAGCAACAACATCTACTTCATCAAAACCTTTTTTCTCCGATTTTACGTAAAAGGCCTTTAATGAAGACTTGTTGGAGTTATTGATTCAGATTGAGAAACAACCTGGCTATACCTTCTAAAATTTTCTACGATTCACGATTGTTTGTAATTACTACGTCCAATATGTGTCGGAAACGGTTCTTCTCTATGAATTTCTCTGGAAACGTTAACACAATTGACCGTTGTGATGTTGTACTGTTATGCAAGCTACACTTACACATTTAATTCTTTTAACATAAATGCTTTCATATACGGTGTATCATTAAAATGTTTTCTTTGTATTGAGAAGGTTTATTGGATTGTTCATCTAAAATATCATTCAGACAAAACAAATTTAGGAAATATAGGAAATTTCTTTGACGCCATTGGAAACTGTTAGGGCCTAATGCTGCAAGTGCCTCATCTCTGTAGACTTAATATTGCATCAGCAATACACAAGGATGACTCCAAACTATGAATGAATGTGATTGATTAGTTCTCTCCATATATATATATATATATATATATATATATATATATATATATATATATATATATATATATATATATATATATATATATATATATATATATATATATATATATATACCTTCTATTATTACTATATTTCTCAACATATCGTACTACTCAATAAATATATGAAAAAACTATTCATGTGACCTAGCCCATCCAATGGGAAAATACTTATTTATTCTGGAACCGTTCAAACCACACCAGCCAATGAGAAATTAACCTAAAGTCGTCAGATCTTATTATTAAGATTATTATTATGAATAGTCAACACATACGTAAGCATCATTTAAAGATCCTATGGTAACCGTATGGTCTAATATTCTTAAAACAGACACTAGTCACATTGGCAAAATCCAGCTAAAGATAATCATGTTTCCAAGATCACTGACATCATAAAACTCCAGAAACCTCAGCCCAAATAATAATAATAATAATAATAATAATAATAATAATAATAAGAAGAAGAAGAAGAAGAAGAAGAAGAAGAAGAAGAAGAAGAAGACACATAATAAATGTATTTACTGGGGTAAATAATTGTCGCAAAATTACGTAAGGCTGAAAATTGATTTACAGGCTGTAATTTTGAGAAGACTGAAACAAGAAGGTTAAATTTTTGTCATTTAGGCCAAATTCCCTATTAGTTTTAAAGTAGTTGAATATGCTGTATCGTTCCTTATGTTTGCGCTCTCTGTCGGTCCACCTCAGGTTGATTCAGTCGGTAGCATTCCAAAGGACACGTGTGAATAGTCCGTTTAGCTGTAGTTGTCAACTTTCGGCATGATTTTGTTGCAACGTGACTTTAGCAATTATTCATTCGCTTTCTAAAATCAACGGTTTTGTCAACATATTGAATGAAATAGATCTTATATTTTAGAAGATATATTGCATTCTCGGGGCGAATTGCTAGCTGCTAGTTGATGGTTCAGCTAACTCCAATTGTAAAAATTCGGAAAGACTCATTCTCGGGCACATGTTTGAAAATTATGCAACGCCTGTCTTTACAGCGTATTTGCGTCAATTTATGGGCTTGTTTGAAGTTACCTTGGCATGCACCAGATGAGCCTCGACATGTTTAGGAACTCAACCTTTAATCGCAAGATAATGAACTTTATTTATCTTAAAAAAATAATGCAATTCATGTAATGTGTCATTTTGCTCTACTTCAGAGCGAGCTATTTGTTTCGGCTATTTGCGAGCCGGAAATTTAACAAAATAATTCCAAGATCACTGTCTGAGAAAATTAAATTGTTGGTTACTAATGTAATCGCGGTATACAATGGTATGTTCAGCAATAATGAATCACAAACTTTCTAGTGGTAGCCAGCTCTATATTGTGCGCTTTCGACAGGGAGCAAAAATTTAATCCGTTGGAGTCAGACAAATCAACTAATGACATATACAAACAACAGTAATGATATTCGGGATTGTCAAAATGTTTGTCCTGCGAAACTTTCTATTCTTTTTCTTTCCTTCAGTGGTGAAACGACGTTTGGAATTTCTCTGTATAACGTGATCTCTAGAAAATTTACTATGATGTGTGTCCGATAGATGTCTTTTTAGGCTTTTAGGCTCGTCAGGAATGTATTCTTTTTCCCAAATAGCCACGAAATGTATTTTCATTGCCATGTCGTAGAAGTTAGGTATGCCATTTAAACCCCGACTCCATTTGACTGTAGGTATACAGTTTCAGGATTTCAAGAAATTTCTGAGAAGTGAAATGAAGAAATAGTTCAATTTTTTTTAGCGAAACATAATTTTTAAAACTTAATGTAACATTTTTTGTATTCCACATAGGTTATATAATTAAACACATATACACACGCACAGGCAGGTATGCACATATATTGATTAACCAATAAAAGCAACAAAAATCGTGAAACTCTCAGTACCTACTTTCCTATAGAATTTTTAGAGGAGCAATGGTGCTTGAAGTTTTGTATGGTAATTTTTCTTCTGAATTCCATAAGCACTGGAAAACAACAGATGTATGATATAGGTTACCTAAACCGAATGGGGAAAATAGGATGCTTTAGGCTTTGAATGAGGTGTGTGTGTGTGGGGGGGGGCTGATATAACATAACGAATACAACAACATCGTCTTGACTGTTAGTGCAGTGTGATCAGCGAAAAATTCGATCTTTTTAATTTTGATTTGTCTGTTATTACATCTCTGGACACTGTAAACCAATACTATTTTCTGCGTCATTACAAGCAAACTTGTTTCAATTAACGTTTTTTTTATTAACTGGGCTCTTGTAGGCTGTAATGGAATTTATCTTTCAAATAAAGTACTGGAGCTCCAGGTGGAGAAGTGGTTGAAGGTGCATACTTTTCCTGATCAGTGTTATCTCACCTCTGTCCGGGTGGGTTCGAATCTCAGCTCTCCAATGTGGGTCGGTGTTTTTTACCTGGGTTTTCCTGGGCTCTTAATCCATCACAGTTATCCTGGCCGCTATGTATCATGCGTTGATAAATGACGTTGAACCCAAATCAACTACACAAAAGAAATATATTCATTGCTTTAAAGTTATTTGTGTTCAAATGAATGACGACTTGATATTGAAAATAAATATTTTATCTGCACACACACTTAATATCTACATGTGATCTAAACACATAAATACCTGATCTAAACACATAAATACGATAAATGAATTATCTAGCATAGTCACTGATACTAATGAAGGCAATATATAATATATATAATATGACTTAATATCAAAGAACTACCTATATATATATATATATATATATATATATATATATATATATATATATATATATATATGTGTGTGTGTGTGTGTGTGTGTGTGTGTGTGTGTGTGTGTGTAAGTGTGTGTTAAAATGAAATCACATCGATAAGTTATCAATACTTTTTCATCCCAATACAAAAATTACGCTGATACAAAAATAATGAATTTTATTAGGTCGTTACTGCTGTTGTTGTTGACGATGAAGACAGTGATGATGATGAAAATGGCAAGGATCATAAAGAGGAAGATCGATAAAACATAACAACAACCACTCAACCATAAACGTTGCCGCTATCATAATCGTCTTCTTCGTTGTCGTCGTCTGTCTCTCTTCGAATCATCATCACTAAAATAGTATCAATTAGGAAAGATATTGTGCGATCGCAGTTATTTTCAACCAGCATCTCTGTCTCAGTATCTTTTATCTTATTTCACAGATCATTTATTTATTGGGGCTCTGAGTGGCCGAGTTGTGTCACCCTTATGGACCATTGCCATCTCACCTCTGTCTGCGTGGGTTCGAGTCTCGGATTCGGCGAATGTGATCATGTGAAAAAGCTTGCCAATAGCTTCTCGTTGATCGATGGTTCTTTCTGGGGTTTTCCCGGGTACTTCCTCTACCATTTATACAGGCCGCAATGTATAGCCTATCTTGTGTTGAAAACTGACGTTAAACCCTACAACAACAACATTTATTAATGTAAGCAAACTGAACTCAGAACTAAGTTTCTGCTCTGTTAAGAACTTTTGTAACGTAAAACAAACTTTATAAAGAACGTTGCAGAAGTGGCATTTGATATTATGTGTCAAATACTAGAAATAACTGATCCACGTTTGCTTGAGGAAGTAGTTTTAGTTCAGGGGTCACCAACACGGTGCCCGCGGGCACCAGGTCGCCCCCAACGACCACATGAGTCGCCCGCAGGCCTGTTCTAAAAATAGCACAACTCAGCTGCGTATAAAATTGTATTTTATTCTGTTGCTATTCTTTTTTTTAAATCACACTTGCATTTATATAGATTTAAAAAATGACAATATCTTAAAAATATGTTTCTTATACATGAAGTTTAGATAAGTTTAGGTGAACTCTGATGTACTCCAGTTCGAAGGTCAGTATTGTGCGTGTGACAATACAGTGCTCGTGGAGAGTAAGCTAGCGGGCGCAGCAAAGATTGGCGCTGAACGCAGTTTCTTACCCCAAAAACATGGCAGATAAAAGAAAGAAAACCTATCACTTTCACAACGAATGGGAGTCGGAGTTCTTTTTTACGACTGTGAAAGAAACCTGCGTGTGTCTTACATGCGGAGCGACTGTGGCAACGGCAAAGCGGCACAATGTGAAGAGACACTTTACTACGAATCACAAAAACTACAATGCTAACTACCCACCGGGAAGCGCACTAGGGGCAGAAAAAGCCCTTGAGCTAAAGACAGCTTTGGGTAAGCGACAGGCTTTTTTCACAAGGCCGGCGAAAAAGTCACAAAAAGCAACCGAAGCCTCTTTTAGAGCTACGCATTTCCTGATCAAGAAGAAGAAGACATTTTCAGACGGAGAAGTTGTCAAAAAAGCAATGATGATAATTGCTAACACTGTACTTAAAGACGAGAAATATGGAACCGATGTAATCGCTACTCTCTCCGACGTCCAACTGGGGGCATCTACGATGGCTAGACGAGTGTCAGCTTTGTCCAGTAACTTGGTCGATCAGATGGACCGGGATCTGGCGAGGTGCAGGTGGTTTAGCATCCAGTGCGACGAGTCCGTGGACAGCAGTAGTACAGCGCAGCTGATGGTTTTTATATGGATGGTGTTTGAAGATTTCTCCACAAGAGAAGAACTCCTGACACTACTGTCCATAAAGACAACTACGAGGGGAGTTGACATTTATAACACAGTGAAGGAGTTTTTCGTGCAGAAAAGGTACCATTGGAAAAGCTGGTAGCGGTGACCACAGATGGGGCTCCTGCTATGATTGACCGACATGCAGGTTTCATCGCTCACTGTAAAGGTGACCCAGACTTCCAAAAATGTCTGCATTACCACTGCATCATTCACCAGCAGGCATTGTGTGCAAAGTGATCGGCTTTGGGCACGTGATGGCTCCCGTTGTGAAAATCATAAACAATATCCGCTCCAAAGCAAAACAGCACAGGATTTTCAAAGTGCTATTGGAGGAGATGGCAGCTGAATATGGTGACCTGCTATTACACACATAAATCAGATGGCTCAGCAGAGGACGAGTTTTACTTCGTTTTTTGTCACTTTTGGGTGAAATCAAAGAGTTCATGCAGTCCAAAGGCGAAGACGTCTCACTGCTAGAGGACACAGAGTGGACACTTGACCTTGCATTTTTGACGGACATTACTGGGAAACTAAACCACTTGAACTGCAAGCTGCAAGGTAAAGGCAAGACTGTTGTTAATATGATAAGTGCTTTAAATGCATTTAAAGCCAAAATTAACATTTTCTCTGTGGATATACAGAGAAAAAAGGTGCTGCACTTTCCCTCTGTGCAGTCATTGCTGAAAGACAATGCTTCAGCATCTGATACATTTGACAAAGTTGCAGACAAGTACTGTGAAGTCATAAACAGACTTGGGCAAGAGTTTGAGAATAGGTTTTGTGACCTTGATCAGCTTGAGCCATGTGTATCATTCATTTCCAATCCTTTCATGAATGTGGACACAACAAGCTTTGCTGAGCAACTAAGTACAACGTTCAGCTTGGATGCTGGAGAGGTGGAGATTGAAATCATAACATTGCAAAATGACCTCCACCTCAAAGCCTACCAGGCTGCACCAAACTTTTGGTGCTTTGTTGACACAGAGAAGTACAGTGGTGTGTGTACAGCAGCTATGAAGGTTGTAAGCCTGTTTGGTTCTACCTATCTATGTGAATCAGCATTTTCTGACATGAACTTCATCAAGAACAAACACAGAACACGCCTCACTGATGCACATCTGAAAGAGTCACTTACAGTTGCAGTGTCAAGTTACACACCAGATTAAAATACAATGGTAAACAGCATGCAATGCCAGTCTTCCCACTAACAAAGAAAATGATATCAAATGTCAGTGGCAACATGTCAGTGCCATGGCAAAGTTTAATTAAAATATTGAAGAATTGTTCAATTTAAAATGTATGTTCATGACATGTAACAGTTATTATTTTGTTAAAAATACAGCAGATTTGGTCATTAGTTCAAAATGTGACAAGATTTATTTAAAAATATTTAAGTTTTTTCACTAAATTACAGACATTACAATGTACATACTTGATAACTTTTTGAAACATGGTGCAACATAGTTCATGATTTGTTTAAAAGGTTTGTCAGTGGCTAGTGAAAATGGGACATTTTTCCTAAGAAATGTAATGTAAGTGATCATCTGAAAATTTAACAATTACTGAGATAAATAGAAATAAAGTGCTGAATATTGATATCTGTTTCCCACCTTGTCATTGTTGGTAATTATTGTGAGAAATCATTAACGTGATCAGAGTCTTCACATTATTAATAATGTATAAGGCAAACTAAGCAAATTTGTTATTTCAGAAGAGTGTATCAAACTGGTAGCCCTTCGTATGATTCAGTACCCATGAAGTAGCTCTCAGTATCAAAAAGGTTGGTGACCCCTGTTTTAGTTTTATCATCGAGAACAGTTGTTTGAAAACGATTTTTTAAACTATTAATCAGTGACTTTAAATGTTTTTGTGAGAGTTAAAACGAATCCATTCAATTATGCCATTATTCATGTAGTGTGCCCGCGCAATGGACCGAAAACTAAGTAATCTTTCGTCGGATAACATATTTAAATATACATCCAAAGATCGAGTAATTTCGAGTTAATTAGAGAGTGGATGCATCGTAAATCTCAGTTAATTGTTGTCAGTATATATTTATATATTTATCAAGTAGCGTTGCTCTTTGATTTATTGGTTATCATGTTCTTTCAAAGAGAAGTTTCATTTTTAATTATTGGTTGATAAAAAGATCTCCCAAAGTGCTGGTTGTCATAGCAAGTATACGATAAACCAGGACATTAATCATGTAAACATGGGTTTCTCAAGGGGCACGTTTAACTTTTGTATCGGGGCCCTGAGTAGAAACGTGGTCTAAAGCGATTACAGTTTTTTATCACTACCATCTCACCTCTGTTTGAGTGGGTTCGAGTCTCAGGCTCAGCCAGTGTGGGTTTGTGAGAAAGCATGCCGGTTCTCGTGGGTCAGTGGTTCTTTCATCGCTTTTCGCAGCTTCTTCATCCACCATTAATACTGGCAGCCGTGTAGAGCCTATTTTGTGCTGAAAATGACGTTAAATATGATAACAACAACAATAACTTTTGCATCATTGTCATCGCGACCGGTATGACATGCACCCTTTCACATAAACAGTTTAGGACAGAAATGCAGTGAAAAATCATCAGACTTTAAACTTAAACTGAAATTGTGATGGAATTGAAAATAAATACGATACATACTTAAGCGTAACAGTCTAATCGTCTCCCCTAGTTTTCTGTGAGTTAAAATTTTGTGATAGTCATACTCTCACCTTAATTAAAAATTTCCAAAAATCAATGTTGGATTTAATGATTGTGTTCATTCTAATTATCTTTCTGTATCTTTCAAAGAAACTAAATGCACATTTAACTTTGCTATAACGGACTCTTTGTAATCCAGTTTCCTCTGACGAGATTGTTTTGGACTGAATACTTAAGAACCTATGCAGCTTTAAAATTGTTTCCTGTATGCCTGATTAATTAATTTACAAGATATTTATAAAATTGACTATTAAATAGACACAGTTCTTGTAAGTTTGTACATGACGCACGAACCAACATTATATTATATTATATTATATTATATTATATTATATTATATTATATTATATTATATTATATTATATTATATTATATTATATTATATTATATTATATTATATTATATTATATTGCATTGCATTGCATTGCATTGCATTGCATTGCATTGCATTGCATTGCATTGCATTGCATTGCATTGCATTGCATTGCATTGTGTGTTGTGTTGTGTTGTGTTGTGTTGTGTTGTGTTGTGTTGTGTTGTGTTGTGTTGTGTTGTGTTGTGCTGTGCTGTACTGTGTTATATTATGTTATTCTATGCTATGCTATATTATATTATATTATATTATATTATATTATATTATATTATATTATATTATATTATATTATATTATATTATATTATATTATATTATATTATATTATATTATATTATATTATATTATGTTATGTTATCTTATGTTATGTTATCTTATGTTATGTTATCTTATGTTATGTTATGTTATGTTATGTTATGTTATGTTATGTTATGTTATGTTATGTTATGTTATGTTATGTTATGTGCACATACATACACATACACATATATAAATGGTGACTTGGTGATAATTTCCTATCAAGGTCTATTCTATGTTTTTTGCGTAAACCGAAAGTGAAACTGACGTTGACAAGGACTTTTATGTCAATAATGCGATGGCATATATGGGCCAACGTTGCTTCAAGCAGGGATCTTTTATACAGGTGCAGGTAAGTTACATCAATGATCAGGTGTTGAATAATATATATTATTTTACGAAGTTGGACGGCATAAAATAATTCAGTATGAATTAAAATTAACGCTTTTTTGTACTCAGATCTTGGGACATATCCCTCACAGGAATTTTATTCTTGGTAAATTTTACACACACACACACACACACACACACACACACACACACGAAATATGTAATATTTAGCGAATTCTCAAAACCAATCGACACATTTTCTCCTGATAGTTAACAAACGTTTTTTTTAATAAAGTTTATTAAGCCGCAATCAATGAAATGATTTTTTTTAATCCCTGTATGATAAATTTGCCGACATGCAAAGAAGTTATATTGATTTAGTATATTCTTATAAAATATAGAAATATTTTTTCTTCTATAATTAGCAATACATATTATAATTGTATAATATATCAGGCCTTGTGCTAAAAAAGGAAACCTTCGTCTGTACAACATCGTAAAATTATCAGAGATTAATTCTGAGTAAGAATATCTTTCTTTAATTAAGCTTTAAATTACACAGAGAGAGAGAGAGAGAGAGAGAGAGAGAGAGAGAGAGAGAGAGAGAGAGAGAGAGAGGCGTACAAATATAGAAATTAATTCATCATATCATGTCGATCAGTACAGTACACATAAAAATACAATTTATAAATTAGACAAATTCAGGATGAAAGGAATTAAACAATATAATTTATGCAACAGATGCCAACTAGAAAAAGGTATGTAATATTTCCTGACGATTGAAAGGCAAGCATCCAATAGAACAGAGTTTTTGTTAATTGAAACATAATTAATTTTGTTTCCGAATTGATCGGAGTGTAATATATCATTGAATGTTTTTGGCTTTCATTAAGTTGTATTTTCAGTTATGAGTTCCTAACTAGTCGTTATTAATAGAGAAAAAGAGCGTGTTCTAACCCCTATGAAATCAATATGTTGCAATCGTCACCTTATTCGATTGATAAAGACGAAGTATTGACTAGTTGTAATTGTCTACAAAATGAACTGTGATTTTACACTGAAGCTCTGAATAAAATATATTGATTTCTCACTGGGGGTTGACTCAGAATGGAAACACTTCACGAGACTAGTGATATTTGTTATTGATAATAAAATGTGTAAGAAAGGAGGCTAGGGAATATTGACAGCTAAAATATCAGACGTATCACGCTATTGTTAAGGTTTTTAAGCCATTATTTTTATCACAGTCAATTTGTTCTAGCTGAGAATCGGAAGAAAATTGATAACATTTATATCAAGAGAAAGAAATGTGAGAAAATAAATGATTTAACTAGACAAACAAAACGCAACTAAACTATGGCAGTCTCAGTGGTATGCACACTCGGGTCAGTGCCACAGTATAAACGGTCCATCTTAATAAAGCATGCTATATTAAATGAATAGTTTTTAAAATGTTCAAATTAAGTCAGTCTTATGGGATCGAATCATTGCAATAAAAACTAGAAAGGAAAGGAGGGTTACAGTTTCAAAAAATAAGGAAAACTGCATTCATCCGGTCTTAGTTTAATCGTATGCATTCAGATGTCAGTAAGATCTTTAGATGACTTAACTATGTGAACATTTCTTTATACTCCATGTTGTGCTGTAATGCAAAGACGTATACTATATAAATCACAGAAAACAAGATGATCTACGTCTAGCTTTCCTTTTCGCCAAACTAGCTGCAAGAGCGTTTGAGTTGAATATATTTTACTGAACAAATATTAGCTTTCCATTTATATTGGTGATTTGACAACGTGATTTGACAACGTGATTTGACAACGACTATATCATCGACAAATTATAGTTTTGCCTGGAAGTTTGTTGTGGTCTACTATTATAGACCAATTTTATTAACATGTTTTTCAACTGTAAGCTTTGTCAAAAGATAAACCTCGCATCTAAATTTGCAACCTTCTATCCTCATTCACAAATTCGCTAAATATTCTCCAAAATGCGGATAATTCCTTATATGGGTAGTGCTGCTATGTGGACAATAATAAGCTGGAAGTTTTATCATATTGTGATGGTTTCTTGTTGTTGTTGTTTTGGGGGCAAAGCGCGGTTATTATTAAGTAACAAAGTCGATCACAACCAACGTGTACGTCGCTCTAATTTAAACAGCATTATATAATAATAACAAAGTAAAACAGTTTTCGTTCTGGTTCTTTTTTTAAGCATATTCTACTGCCAAAGAATACAGTATTCAAGGAACAAAGTGTTGGAAAACAGCTGCACAGCGTGCAAGATCGACCATATTATAAATTATATATCCACCATGCAGGAAAGATGTATATAAAGTTAAATTAAACTATATGTGTGTGTGTGTGTGTGTGTGTGTGAGAGAGAGAGAGAGAGAGAGAGAGAGAGAGAGAGAGAGAGAGAGAGAAGGAATTTGGTGTATTTAAATTCTTAAAGCTATGATTAGATTTATAAAGGATACCACCGGTAATCTGGCTTCTCAATTAGTGCAAGATGGAATATTTATTTAATCTGCACTCAACAAACAAGTCATAACCATTCTAACTAGAAAATTCCCAAAAGCAGTAAGGAATCTCACAGACGGCTCGTGTCAGCTTAAATTGCTCTTTCCATATGTTAATAAAAAATATGTATTCTACACAAATAGTAGGAAGGGATTTTCAAGACCAGTGTATATATACTTTCAAAAAAGATGTATTATTTTATCCGTCAGATGAAAACAAGCGAAACTACTTAAATTCGTTTTAGATATATAAAAAACATGTACAATGTAGGTTTTGAATCGCATTAGATAAGAACAAAATATATTTGTATACATTTATATTATATAAAAAAAATGTAGTTAAATAGGTATTGCTGACGTAACAAAAATAGATGTGTTACAGCGAAAACACGGAAGCTAAGTGCCTTCACCTATTTCATGGTTTGAAGGAAATGGCTGTGCAAAGTTCCTATCGTGTAAGAAATCGATCTGATTTTCGGTCACTCATTTCCGTTAAGTCATGAAATAACTTCGGAGTTAAGATGTAGGAATGACCATCAGTTTGATGTGTTTGATGTTTCGCCGCTGGCGGAGTACGCCACATGCTTTACTTGAATGAACGAAGGCAAAGAGTTTTCCATTATCAACTGCTCTCAAACCATTGGCAACATAAAGGAGAGTCCTACGGATCCTAAACTGAATGTGTGTATTACGACCATTTCAGCTTTTTTACGAAACAATGGTTGACGGAGAAGCTGCTAATCCACGCGCAATGGAATGCGACGAAGATGTTGCGAATGAGAAAACGTACTGTCACATTATTCTAAAATCTAACGTAACCTTTCACTTCCGTCAAGACTGAGAGCGAGTAACGTTGTTGTTAGGAGTTCTTTTATGCAGCATTGTATTGGAAAAAAAGCAGAATACACAGATACTCTCAGAAGTTGTTTCTCTCCCTCGTACAACCAGGACCAAGTGTAAGTATGCCGCAATGTGTCGGCCATACGAAGTTGATTGGTTGTAGCTGACACAAAATTAAGCAGATATGTCGATCCAAATGTCCTTGTTTTATAGTATTCATTGTTTATTTCTGCACCTTTTAATTACTACTATGCCCAATCAATTATATTATTTTTATCAGAATGTTTCCCGTGCGAAATCTTTAGTAAGTGATCAACTGTATTATTATTATTATTATTATTATTATTATTATTATTATTATTATATCCACGAAAGTAACAAAATTTCACGGGTTCTTAGGGGAAAATATCTGCAGTTTTTAAGATGATTTAGAATCGAAGAGGATGTTCCCTATCAGTGACGTGACTATCTTGGTAGCATACAGAGCTATCCTGTGGGGCGCAGCCGTGTTCGGGCCAGACCCAACCAGAAAAATATCAAAGTGATAGCCGGTGTGTGTGGGGGGTACAAAAGGTTTCCTGTGGGCCCGTAGTGAGATAGTTACGCTACTGTGACCTACTTACATCAGTTGCGCTCAGTTTGCAAGCGTCACTCACACGTACCTTTTTCCGTCGTTGATAAACATGATTATGCGTGTAAGGAGAATTAAAACCTCTAATTTGACAATTCGTATTAGTACATTTAATCCAACTTTGTTCCGTACTTTACCCTCTGTCGTTGACATTGATACGTGTGGGTAAAACTGACTATTAAATAGAAACAGGTCGTGTAAGTTTGGTCATGGTACGATTCACTCGGAGTAATATTTAAAATAAGACAATTCTTGAAACCTATTTGTGGTTTTTGGAATTTACTTTTAGGCATTTTGTGATGGCCCCGCACTGCTTGCCAAGATTATAGTGTTGGCATATTTTAAAACCTGTATATCCTAAGAGAGAGAGAGAGAGAGAGAGAGAGAGAGAGAGAGAGAGAGAGAGAGAGAGAGAGAGAGAGAGAGAGAGAGAGAGAGAGAGAGAGAGAATGTAAAAATATTAACTAGACTTGAATATGGAAATATAACATGCATACAAGCATATAGATTGTCTTGAATGGGACAATAAAATAGGCATGGAGATGATATCGCCACTGCGGCGATACCAATTATATTGCTTCTGTAGTGGTTCAATTTTTTTTCAGACCGATACATTCAGTATCATCTTATAAAATATGTAATAAATTTTCAATAGTATGTGGTGTATGTTTCCATTATGAATGACCCATTTTCATTCTTTACAAAAACGCATAATGCAGTGAAATAAAACAATTATAAACATTTTGTGTCTCTTGACATGGTTAATATAATACCATCTGTTTCCATTCTTACATTTGTTTTAATGGCTGGCAACATTATTTTCTTTGTGTCTGTTAACCTCTAAGTTAACCTCATGGAGCATCGAATACATAATCTAAATTCCATGTTTCTTCCTTTAAAGTTCATTACTGAATTGAACAACCAAAACAAAAATGAAACAGTGTAATTGTTTTCAGCGAAATCTCTAAATGTTGTATGTTTGTTTCAGCTAGTTACTGAAACGGATTATACAATCTCCGTGATACAACGTTAACGAGGATATGTGTTTCATCGACACAGCAAAGAAAAACACTTTAGTCAGACCAAACGTTCAGTCTTTTTCTTTCTTTTGTCTTTCTTGAAAGCAAGCACCAGACGAAGATCGTTTCCTTGGTAAGGTAGTCATGCTAATGCATACTACTTTTAAATACAATCATGATCAATTCAAAGTTGGTATTGATGGAGGAAGTATCATCAATCCGAAGACCTGTTTTACGAACGTTAAAACGATCAAGTACATCGAATCCAATTGTACAGGATATTTCCAAATGCTGGCTTAGAACTTTATGTTGATTATGGATTCTGTAATGAATAGCTAGCTTCAATTAAAGGTATTACTCGTGTAACCGAAACACTCGCCATTGTAGTCTACATTAATCGGAGTCCATTGATCCTTAAGACTGGTTCACCGAAATCCATCTTCGGCTATGAGTCTGTAGCACACGCTACCGTGGTAACCATCGTTCACGCGCTTTGTCAATACTCTGATAATGAAATTGTCGTGTTCAACTTCATGCCCCCGGATATAGTTACATCTAGATTCAAATATCGCATTTGTAATCAGAAAAGTGTAACAATTTTGTAAAGTTGCCATTACTCAACTTAAAGGTCATGGTGGAGGGCATTGATTATACTTATACATTGTTAACAAGATTCACGCGCTGATTTAGTCCTGTCCGCGCCGGTAGCGCCTTGAGTAAATACGTATAATTAGTAGAAGAGTTAGCGGGTATAATAAGTTCAGCTTCAAACTATTGAATGATACCATTAATGTATTATTTGTACAATGGAGGCATAAAGATCAGGTGTTTAGAAAATCTCGCACGCATTCGATCTTGTTAAAAATTCGGTTCAAAACGTGATATACCATTTTCATTTTGCGTTATGTAAGATATTTTTCTGTCGCAAAGTATGTAATTTGGTTGAGAACGTCAGGCCTGTATAACAATAATTTGTCATGTTTGTGGATATATATGTACACTGTGCCATATTTGTATATAGTTTCTGGAAGTTTGATTAAGTCAAATGTTATTTTTCTCTTCACGAACAGTAATTTCCGTGTTAAGATGGGAAATTTACATCTGTGTAAGAATAGTCAACCCTCCTTATTTAGACATATCTGATAGGCGCATTTATTTGTACTTTATTCCAGAAGTTTGCAACTTTTATTATAATTATGTATTTATATAATTATTTATATCAGAAACTCTCTATAATCGGGGGAATTCCCATCATTTTTCAAAACTGCCATAGTAAAGCCTCAGCTGAAGAAACCAACACTTGACCATAACGATTTAAAGAACTACCACCCAGTTTCTAATCTCCCATTGATATAAACAAAATCGTAGAAAAAGATGTTCTAACCCAACTTGTATCTCATTTGAATTAAAACAGTCTTTTTAGCAATGTACAGTCTGCATATAGCCCGTGCCACAGTGCTGAAACTACTCTTCTGAAAGTATTTGATGATATTCTCTCTGCTTTGGATAGTGGAAAAATTACAGCCCTCACCCTCCTTGATTTGTCTGCAACTTTTGACACAATAGACCATGATATATTACTTCACCATCTCCAGCATGTATTTAGCATTCAGAATATAGCCTTACAGTGGTTCAAGTCCTACATAGTCAACTGGATATAAATTATATCTGCAAATGGAATACATTCAAGCCCAGTTGATATATGTTATGGTGTTCCACAGGGGTCTGTTCTTGAACCTGTTTTTCTTGATTCTATACACTCAGGCGCTCTCAGGTGTCATGGATCATCACATAGTGTCTCACCAATTGTACACTGATGTCACCCAACTATACAAGTCTAGCCACCCAACTGAACTTGATGCTACCATCCATGGAGTAGAGAGGAGCATTTCTGATGTGAAATCATGGATGACATGTAAAAAGCTGCAGATGAATGATGCTAAAACTGAGGCCATTCTGATCACAACACAAACACTTTCTCATTTACATCCTTTACCTCAGACAATAAATATCAGATCAGTAATACCATCATTAAATTCACTCAGTCAGTACGAAACCTAGGTTTTTACTCTAGACAATACTTTCACATTGCACCAACATATCATGAACATATGCAAGGCTGCATATCTTGAGCTGAGACGTATCAGTTCCATTCGCAAATATATTTCAGTTGATGCCATTAAAACACGTGTGTGTTCATTAGTACTTTGAA
The DNA here is from genome assembly GCA_030141615.1 of Unio pictorum. NCBI lineage: Eukaryota > Metazoa > Mollusca > Bivalvia > Unionida > Unionidae > Unio > Unio pictorum. The sequence continues at coordinate 8,548,961 of JARLTB010000101.1, read as the reverse complement.
GACTGAACTATAATAACTCAATTCTGTCTGGTTCGTCATAATATATACTCCAGAAACTTCAAAAGATTCAAACCATAGCTGATCGGATCATCTTTAGATTACCTCGATCAGATTACACCTCACCACTGGTCTGTACCCTACACTGGCTATCCATTCGATACAGAATCAAAAACAAAATTTGTTCTCTGTGCTACGTTTCACTGGCAGACTCCAGTCCAACATACCTATCCGGCCTCACCCATGCGGATACAGCAAGATACTCACGCTCCTCTTCTGACAAACGTATACTCATTGTTCCCACTATGAAAACGAAGTCATATGGACAACGTTCTTTTGCATACCAGGGCCCGGTGATGGGGAACGAATTGCCCATTGAAATTAGACACAAAGACACAGTGGTCCATTTTAAGAGTGCTCTTTAAAACTCATCTTTTTTGACTGCCGGAACAAACTTAGAGACCTTATAATGTTTTGTATCTTGTATGTTTTCAGTATGTTTTTATGTTTTCCAATTTTATGGTTATGTTGTTTATTTTTCTGTAGTGTAGTCGTATCATTATAGATGTAAAGCGCTTCGAACTTCTAAAGATTAGGCGTTATACAAAGTCCTCATTATTATTATTATTATTATTATTATTATTATTATTATTATTATTATTATTATTATTATTATTATTATTATTATTGATATTTTGTAATTTTAGAAAATGATTTTTTTCCTTTAGAATATCATTGCCTAATATTAGATGAAACCTATTTTTGTCAACACTGGATTGACTTTTACATGAACATCTACGGTATTCATTAACTCTACCATAATATTGATTCCCGTTGTCACTATTAAGCTGTTACAAATACATTTGGTGTGTGTGTGTGTGTGTGTGTGTGTGTGCGCGCGCGTGCATATGTGTGTAGCAATAAAGTATGTTGATGCCACGTTAAATTCAACTTTGGTCTCGTAAATATGACTTATTATCTCGTTAATACGACTTAGCAATATCGTAATTCTGACTTAATCATCTCGTAATTGCAAGTTAGTAAAATTACCACTAGGATATGGAAAGTTGTTATAATTACGACTCTATTACCGTCAAGGTAACAACTCATGTCATTGAAAGTTAGATATAAGTCATACTGCAGCAGTGAAATGCGTTTGACCCTAAACCAAATTATCTTCTTATTATAATGTGCAGCTCATTTTGTCATTTTGGGATATATCGTGCGAGGATATACAATTTTAATATTCCAGTGTATGCACTAGTTATGAACTGGCAAGCAAATACTGCGCTCTGTGACCTTCTTAGAGACAAGTTTCTTCTGATGTAATGGAGTTAAGCACGATTTATGTAAGAGCAAATTATTAATTCCGGTGATGAACAAGGCTTTCACTGGATGCATTTACGATGTCGTCAACAAGGAACGATGGTATCATGGGACATGATACAAATGCTGATACAGTTACTTGATCCTGTTGGTGTACATTTGCGGAAAGAAGGCATATTCGGATATTTATGGACGAAGTTCTGATAACAATCTTGGCATGTGGATTCTTACAATTACTCAAACATGGGTGAACTACACGTACACATATATGTGTATTTGTGTGTAGATGGAGGGAAAATACGACATATTTTTTATCACAGTAATAGCGTTTTGGAGATAAAATAACTACTGGGAATGGGTTGGTCAGTGATATATCTCCTGCGACAAAACCAAAGCAATGCTGATACCTATATATCAAAAATGCAACTGAAATTAATATTCTCCATATAAATTTTAATGATGTGAACCTGAAAAATGTTCGGCAAATAATACAAAGGCTCTCAAGTCGATAACAATACGGAGCATATAAAACTGTTTACCAATATATATACACACACACATGGATATGTGTGTGTGTCTGTCTGTGTGTGTGTGTGCGTGTGCGTGCGTGCGTGTGTGTGTGTGTGTGATTCGGATGTTTAACCTAGCTGTCACGATTTTTCAGTCACATCGCTACGATGTCTGCAGTGGGGCAGTTTATAGTGATGTCTAACACTGGCGAATCATGCCGCAGACACGTAGTATCATATCTTATCCAGTCACATTATCCTGACATCAGACTGAGCAGTCTTAACGCTAATCTCTTAATGATGGATGCCAAGCGAGGCAGCTGCAAGTTGCATTTTAGAAGTCTTTGGTATAACTCAGCCAAGATTCGAACCCGCGACCTCCACCATTCGAGACAGACACTCTAACCACTAGGCCACCGGAGCGGTGTTACAAGTGGAAAGACTTCAAAAACATGAATAATTGTCCATGATAACAATAACGATAATGTCTACTAATGTACACATGATTTATAGATCATGACCAGCTATGTAAAAATGTTTAAGAAAACGGAATTTCGTCTTTATTGTTTCTAGAACATGGCTCTATACCCAACTCTATTAAGTGATGCGTTCCCTAAAAAGACAAATCGTAGCTAGGGCATAACCGAATAGCATTTTTCTACTGATTTCCGATTCCGGATTTTGGGCATGAAATTTTTCCGATTCCGAATACGATTCAATTAATCGGAAATGCTAAATCCGTATTTTTTTTCTAAAAATTTCATCTTCCGTTTCCGGGTTTCTGGTATCTGGTTTTGCCTTGTCTAGCATGTTACTTAGTACTTTACCGTATCCCGCTTCATTTCCGGTTTTCACGCGCCAGTTCAAATAGATTGTCTCACAGCGTGGTTGTGTTGACCATATTGGACTTTTCTGACTTCTTATTTAACTTTATTAACGCACTATCGAATGACACGGTGCTGTAGAAATTCAACTTTATTATTTTTATTATCCGAATCCGTCGTTCCTGCCTTGTCCGACTCCGATTAATCGGAAGTTCATACTATCCGGTGGAATCCGATTTCCGGATCAAAAGTCGGATATGCCCTAATCGTAGCAATACAAATTATGCTGCACCAATACTGCGCTTAAAGTCGTGTAACCACTTTTTTCTACCTAGGCACAATCTGCAAGTTTGCCTTTCTCTGTACATAAAAATAACAACTATAGTGTCTCATTGTCTTCGTTTCACCTCTGATGTTTGCAGCTGAAGCAATCCAGATAATAGCAGGCAATGACAAAATGCAGCCCCTTCCCTACTCCAAAAGCAGTTAAAATTTAGGAGAAACATGAAACAACTGATATAAAAGCCTTTAGTATATATACAAAAACCCGGGAGTCTTTTGAAGTGTGGGTATAATGTAATTTGATAAACCAATACTGTTGATATATATAATTGTGCGTATTAGTATGCAAATATACAAACCTTTTCAACAGTATGCTATCCCTTCTATACTCTCTACGTCAGTAATGAATTTCTTCTGACTAATCATCAACGAAATAACAAATTAAATTAAACATGGTAAATTATTTCATCAAAATCGTTTCTTCTTTTTCTTCTTCTTCTCGTTTCTCTCTCTCTCTCTCTCTCTCTCTCTCTCTCTCTCTCTCTCTCTCTCTCTCTCTCTCTCTCTCTCTCTCTCTCGCGCGCGCGCGAATATATGCCCCATCCCTTAACAACAATCCCCCAACAAAACAAAAAACAAGCGTAACGGACTTTCACCTGTGTCATGCGAGGATATCTCTGAACCAATGAATAATGAAAAACAATTATAGTCAAACCGATGAACGGATAGTGGTTAAGTAGAGATGAAAGATACCAACAATTGTATGATCGTTAGCAATATCAAATTAACTTAATGACTTAGGCCTAGTCCAAAATACATTGCAATATTGGAATTACCTCTTGTTATTTCGTCTTTTCCATTAATTATTATTCCCGGTACGTAAATGGCTGTGCGTTTAGCGTTTAAGAAACTAATTAAGCTTCATTTGTGATGTTCTACTTTCTTCATTTAAGCCACATTTGATGTTTAAATCATTAGTGAGGCATATTCATTTGATCAATAAGAATGACAATATAAGCTTAAAAAAAGGAAAAAAGCAAATTATTAAGATAATTGTAAATAGCCACAATAGCTACAGAACTACATGTTATAGCGGACGTGCTGGGCAGGGATGAAAAAGTTCATTCATTTTGTAAATGCATATATTCAATCTTAACTCCTTTAGCCATGCAAGTAAGCATATATGTATATGATACAAATAACAGATAAGTATATTGTGTAACACTGTATCTTTTATGAATTTTTCATTCAAAGAAAATCCGGCTTGTGCATATTGCATTACACAAAATGCAAAGGGTCAAGGATGGGGCAATTAACCTTTAAAAATATTTTGGCGCTGACCACTACAGTTTGCCCCACCCACTCACCCCCAAAGTAACAATTGGAATAGAAACACTTTAATCATTACGTGCTATTCAAAAACTTCAAAAGAAATTTAAACAAGACTCAGTCAATTGAGTTAATTTCCCAATAAGCATGTTATCATGTTAGCTAGATTTAAACAGAAGGGCGTGGACATTAATCTTCCTAATCTTCGCGATTTAAGAGATTCAAAAGTTAGTAAAAAAAATATTGTTAAATAATATTGTCTGTTTCTTTGGTAAAACTAATGCACAGTGGTAGACAAAGCTACTGTATGTTATTTAGATATGAATTTATACATATCGCATTAAATCCATGATTTAAAAAAAATAGTTAGCAACTATAGTTAATAATTTTAACAAAAATATAAACAATTTATTACGTTAGACAACCGATACATTTCTCCACACAAACTAAGAATGATGGCGCAAATGTGAGTGTGTAGTTTTTCAAGCTACCATTCACCTCAACTTGCAAAATACTGAAATTAAAGGCACTACTGTAATCGGTAATGATTTTTTTTATTTTTAAAAAAAATAATTCTTACAAATGAAGGTACAAGTCGTTAAACAGCGACGCAAAAGTCTAAATTTTTCATTTGGTGAATCATCAACTTATATTTGAAAGGAGATATATTTCGGATTCAAACTTGTAAATAATTTCAAACAAAAAGAAATGAAAGCTGCTGCTTATGTGTCATTCAAAATAACTGACTGGACAGTCATTCAACTCCATCTATGTCATAGATCAGCATATATTAATGATATGAGGGCAAATGATTGTAATTGACCAATTGGTATGAATAGTCATTAGAAAATATTTGTGTGCAAGAACTGGTCGTTCTATAGGTCGACTTTTGTTTATCATTTCAAAACTGCCATTTTGTTTCTTGTTTCATATGATGATCAATTTGGTTTGATAGATATGTCTTTGGACGTTTATTATTCAGTTTCAGAGAATATATTTCATATCATGCACTAAAAAAAAATATCGACAATTTTCGCTTCTTCAACATAATGCGATCTTCTTTTTTAATCATGACAATAGCTTTAAAAAGCTTTTAATTAACAACTTATTTCAGATCAAAAATCTGTTTAAAAGCGTGACGGTTAATGTTTTTCGTAGACAAATTTTTTAATCATCCTTATGTAAATTGATATTCTCTATAATTAACACAACTATTTTAGTTTTCTTAATGTGACCATGTATATAAAGTTTATTATTCAAATTTTTGGCTATAAATATTGAAAACACAATAATGGCATTTATCCTTGAGAACAAGTTATACATGCAATAGTTAACGTAACTGCTCGTAGCCTAACGGCCCTAACTGTAGTAAGCTGCTTACCAGTGAATAAAGGCAGTCTACAAAATATATAAAAAGTTTATATTCACTTACTGAATCATCAAGCTAATCTTATGGTCTGTTCTCACCTCTTTCCCACAAAAGTAAAGTAGCACAACTTTATATTTTATATAATTGCAATTGTTTTCTTTTAGATAGTACGGCCGAATACAAACCTGCATTGGCTCTGATTGTGTCATAAAGATTAATGATGATTTTAATTTCAACTGTATCAGAAAATGTAAATTACGTAAAGTATGTACAATAACACTCATTCATCTTTGATGAAAGTTGTAAGGGTATAACACGGTATCCTTTGTTATATTAACTCAATGAGAAACAATGACATCATATAATAATTCCGATGCATTAACGTAATAAAGTATGTTACAAATGGATAATTTCATAACATACTACTAAAAACATGAATTGTACAAAAAATAATACTAATCTGTGTACGTTTGCTAGTAAGAAACTAAGTGAACTAGATTGTACATATTTGCAAACAGAAGTACAATTTTCTTGTCTGCTATTACAATATCAAAGAAAATGTTAAATGTCAACTGCATGACTATCATTACCGGATTGACAATCTGAGACTACGGAATGTATTTTACAATGGCAAATCATTTATATGCATTATCTGGAGAAGCAATAAATAGTCCACAAATATTAGAAATTTTATTCAATGATCCGCGTACCTATCAATTTATTTTGCTACACATTCCAGTTTTATCAGTAAATCAATGAAAGTGGAAAAAATACTTGATTCTCTTTCAAAATTAAACCACGTAAATTTTGGCATGGTCATGTTTCCTGCCTGCAAGGTATCATTAATCTATATAATTCGTCATATGCTGTAGTTTATAGAGAAGGGATAATGTCTCTAAAATATGGTCCAGTTATAGTACCCCGAAGTGTTAAATGCGATGCGTGATAGAGATATCAAACATTCTAATTTACGATCCACATGATACGTTCGTGGAGTGTAAGAATAGTTGTAGTAGCAATTAAGAAATTAGTGAATGGTGTAGTTTGTATCAATTAAAATCCATGGTAACACGTTATCAAATTCGACACATCATCAACTCCAATGCAGGGAAGTAATTTGCACTTTACTTTAACATATAGCTATTAAAGTAGACATTTAGTTGTACATGGTGTAAAAAAAAAGCAAAAAGAGCAAAGCAACTCACCACTACAAACCCAGAATCAAACACACACACAAACACACACACACACACACACAGATATATATATATATATATATATATATATATATATATATATATATATATATATATATATATATATATATATATATATATATATATATGAAATACCCTTGGAACTGCCCTACTTCCTTCAAATTTGACAGTGTCAACCTAAAACATGTTGATATTGCCTCCTTAGAAGATAAGAAAAAAACACATTTATATTCGCTAACTGCCTCTGCATCGGCGATAAATGAGGCTTTGATTTCCCGTCATGAAATCTCGCATTTGAGTAAAATGGATAATTTCTGTTCTATGATAGACTCTCATTAAAGCTGGTATCCATTCCGCATTTGTACTCATTCCAAATAACAAGTTTATGATTAATACTTGTTTTGTTGACATTAAGCCAAATGACGTGCCTTGATACAGCATTACTGCAGCCGTTAATACACAGTTGTTTTTTTATCTTTAGAATCATGTCTGTGTATTCTTATCTATACTTTTGACCATTGATAGTATCATTCCTTGTTGACGACATCGTAAGTTCTCCCTACAGCAGCCACTTTCATTACCGAAACCTTAATCACCAACAAACTGGGCTACCTCTATCAGAATGAAATCTACCCCTAAAAGGATATTGTAAAAACAGTACTTCTTTCCGAGTTCTCATACTGATGATGCATATGTCAGGCATTTGATCCAAAAAGGACAATTATACAACTCCTTCCCAACGAAAATAGATCTATATCAATATTAACTAGTAATTGCGAGATACTAACTAGTAATTACGAGATACTAACTAGTAATTACGAGATACTAACTAGTAATTACGAGATATTAACTAGTAATTACGAGATACTAACTAGTAATTACGAGATACTAACTAGTAATTACGAGATATTAACTAGTAATTACGAGATACTAACTAGTAATTACGAGATACTAACTAGTAATTACGAGATACTAACTAGTAATTACGAGATACTAACTAGTAATTACGAGATACTAACTAGTAATTACGAGATGCAGTATGTGGCATACATCACTTACAAGCTGCCATAATGCAAACATCGTTGCGATACGACTAAAATCGGTAAAGCTACGTTAAAATTCTACGTTACTCACACGCACACACACACGAACGCAGAAACACACAATTACATATATGCAGATTTATAAATATTTATGCAGAGTTAATGTTTAAAAAGGATTTGTTAACGTGGCAATAAACAGCTTTCGTAGTGTACAGCAGTAGATTAAAAAAAAATTACTTTTTAAATAAAAATAATGTATCGTGTTATAAAATTAAAGCTAAAAGTATCAGGATGTTGTGAGAAACAAACGATACCTTTAACATACGTTATCAGCATCCCAATGAATAACGGTCGCTCTAACATTATGTTTTTGCAGTGAAAAGTAATAAACAAACAAACAAAAAAACGAAGTAAATGTAGTCAATGTTTGAAAAGCTGACGTGATTTAATTTTTTAAAATCGTTTTAAAGCGGATATATAATTATATTCTTTGCTATGTTAGATGGGAACCTCTGTTGAACCGAAAAAGACCATAATGAGCTATGCTAGAGCGGATCTTACTAACATATACTGTAAAATTAGAGAAAAACTCCTTTTCTAAATCAAAGCTTCGAAGATTCTTCAAAGGAAAGGTATATGTGTTTATTTGGAACCTGTTTTAGCTTATTTGCATTAACTTGCTCAGAGACGTACACATATACAAGAAAGGAATAATCCGCTTTTGTATAACCTTACACTGGACCTTAGACACTAATATCCCTTTATCCTGCTTACTATAACGTTTCTTACTGTACATTGTTGGACCTTTTTGTGGTAGAAACCGTTATAAAATTAGGTAATTTGAAATTCCAAATATACTTGAACTACAGTATATTGTATTCAAATTTATTTCTTTATTATAAATTTGATCTTATCAATTTTATATTTTAGTTCCACTCCGATCAAAGCAACAGGAATTTTATCTGAAATCGTGGCAAAACTCCATAAGTCTTAGTTGTGTGTGAGAAGACATCGTTATTTCCTCGTGTCTTAGGTGCGATCGGCCAATCTTTCTGCATGTTCAACCAATTTTGCATCTTAAAAAGTGTTCATAATCGTAAATTATTTCAATAATAGTTAATAATACAAAACGACCCAATTTCTATCGTTAATTAGCCCATATTTTGCTAAATGAATACCAAACTAGCATCATGGTATCAAAAGCAGTACAGATGTATGGAAACCTGATGTAAGTCAAGGATAGCTTTGTCGAGAAACTACATCAACAACTCGAACATATTGAAAACTGATAAATTCCACGCAATCTTCAGAGGACTAGAAAATGGGGTATGTCTTAAGAATCAGAAAGTACTTTAAGAGCTTAAAAAGGCGGACCAATTTACATAATTATTAATGTATTCACTTAGAGGTAATACGTGGTGCCAGTGTATACATTTGTAGTAAAAATGATCAGCAGATCACCAATTATTAAACCATTTTATATATAATGTGACAATTATGCATATCATTGACCTACTTTCAGTAGGTCAATCCAAACAGTTGCTTGCTGATAAGGATATAATCAAACCCTACAAGTTCCAGCGGTTTCAAATCAGATTACTAAGATTTATGCATTATGGGATTGCAAGCTACATGCAAAATTTACTAAACTCCACAAAATTAAGAGATTTATGACGTGCACACATCTAAAACGGACGTTTAGACAGCGGAAGCGTCCCATCAGGAGTTTGGGTAATGTTATGTTTTGAAAAAAAGCTATATATATATATATGAGAGAGAGAGAGAGAGAGAGAGAGAGAGAGAGAGAATAGACGAACCTTAGCAAGTCATCACGACAAAGAAAGAACAAGGGCCAAGAGTTTGGAACTATTTTGTTAGACTTTTAACATACTTAAGTATCCGCCTAGTTGGTTTGTGTAGGGATAGTATACAACATTATATAGTAAATCGCCAGACGTCAGTAGCGCTTGCTCATCAGCAATAATGCAAAGTGCATATTGATATGTTCTAGCTTATAACATTATATTCATTCAATTATTCCCATATGAGTAATCACATTCTAAAATAGAAGCCAAATACAATGCGTGTTAAATGAATTGCGAGAGCTAATGCTTGACAAAAAAAAAATAAAAAAAACAGAAAGCATATCAATATGTGCATATACATTATAAAAACATATACATTATTAAAGAATTATGTGCTTGTGTGTATGTGTGTGTGCGCGCGCGTGCGTGATTTTTATTTCTAACGTAGCTTTAACAATTTCATAATATGGAAGTTTATAGTGATGTAGCACCCCGTCACATTCTCCTGACACCAGGCTGACTAGTCCAAACACTAACCTCTTAATGATGAGAGCCTAGCGAGACTGCTGTTTGAACAACTTTTATGTCTTTGATATAACTCAGCCAGGATTCAAACCCGCGACCTCCCGCATTTGAGGTAGACGCTCTAATGCCAAGGCCACCGGACCGGATTTTAAATAAATTAAAATAGCACGTAAGTTAGATTACGTGATGAGCATAGAACTATTTAAACAGCAGTTCCCATCAGTTACGAGTTCAAGCAAAGCAGTATTTGAAAGGAAACCGATACCAGTGAGAAATCAAACACATTATTTTCTGAAAATTAATCCCAGCTTGTCAGGAAAACAAACAGTAATATTTGAAAGCCAGTCCCAACCAGTCACACCTACAAGTCGGCCACATTTGAAAATCAGTAATTTCCAGTCAGCAAGAACAAGACAGCAATATTTTAAACTCAATCCCAACCATCCCACATTTGGAATGTAGAGGGATTTGCAAGTCAATAGCAACCAGTCCCCAATGAAAACACATCATATTTAAAAATCAATTCCGTCCAGTCATGGGTGCCTGCAGCATAGGTCAAGGGGGTCACGTGACTCCACCGCGGAAATCATATTGCATATATATATCTTCCGACAAATTTAATCATGCAAATGAAGCTGAAAATATGTTACAAGATTCTGTTCAAAACGCTTAGTAAATATTAGCTTTAGTTTCAGACTGCTTACTGTTCTAATACAACCATCCCAATCCGGCAGTGACTGACTGACCTGCTCCCCCCCCCCTCACAAAATCTTGTGGTAACCCATGCATCCAGTCACAAAGGCAAATACAGAAATATTTAAAAACAAGTCCCAACCAATCACAAATCAAACCTCGGCAAAATTTGAAAGTCAATCTATACCAGTCGACAGTAAAATCACGGCAATAATATGATTATCAATCTAAATCAGTTATCAGTCAAAACACAACATTATTTATAAATCAATCCATGCCAGTCACCTATTAAAATAAAACAACTATTTGAAAATCAATCCCAACTAACCATCATTCGAAACATAAATCCCTACAAACCAGGCAATAATAGAAACAAAACAATATTTGAAATATCAATCTTTACCAGTCATACATTGAAATAAAACGGATTTTTTTAAAAACTAATCCCCAACAATCTTCACGAAAACTCCAGTATTTGAAAATCAGTTCCTAACAGTCGCCAATAACAATGTAGAACTACTATGAGCCAGTTCTTACCAATCCGAAATCGAAACGCAACAGTATTTTGAAAAGCCAATGTTACCAGTCACTAATCTAACGAACAAGAAAGTAAGAAATATGCATGTGCCTTTTTTTTAAAATACTGATCTTTAGTATGTGGATTCTGTTCGTCATCTTGGATTCGTCCTATAATAAAAGACAAATTATCTGCGTTCTAAAAATAGCGCAATATTGAAAAGACAATCTTCAAAAATTAAAATACTAACTTAGCAGGCAAACCTGCGACGTTCGAATAAATATAGTCACTTGCAATTTAAGGCTAAAATCTACTAAATCATCATTAATACCCTCTTCAGTGGCCCTTAAAATCAACCCGGAACGTGATATACAATGTATTAAAAAGTTAAATAATGCTTATGTCTAAATATTGAATCCAATAAAATAACTCATTTTAGTTATAGAGCATTTGATAATGTCCAATATCACACCATATTGCGACAGAACGTAAGCCCATTAAAACTGATCTTTACTGCGTTTAACTTGCTGATATCCTTTTTGTTCCTAGGTTGGGTAGAGGCCAATATTTCTTCATGGTGTGTGCCATATATAGTTAGCAACGAAATCAGATTAGGAAATTACTCTCAATGCCATGTGCAGCTAAAACTGCTTGATTAAGGAAATGGCAGTACTATTACAAAATACAGAAGTGTACAACACCGACGCAAATATATAACTCTTGCTTGGCCAATTGCAATAGCTCATTCTCTCTCTCTCTCTCTCTCTCTCTCTCTCTCTCTCTCTCTCTCTCTCTCTCTCTCTCTCTCTCTCTCTCTCTCTCTCTCTCTCTCTCTCTCTCTCTCTCTCTCCACAGCGGTTTTCCATTATTAGCTTTTGCTACTCAGTAGTCATCTTGAAAAACTCATGTATGGAAAGGGTTGATAAATGTTTTGGTACCTGTGCCCAATCCTAGTGTATCTTACTGTGACAACAAAACATAAAGCACAGCAGTATATGAGAGTAAATTCCAAACCGTCACCAATCAAGGCACAACAATATTTCAAAATCAGTACAAAATGAAAACTCAGCCAATCAAATGACTCAATATTTAACAATCAGCCACCAACACCAATCAAAACACAAAATAAAGATTTGAAAAAATTGCATTATAACAAACGGAATTGAATTTAACATGTGAATAAAATGTTCTGAAATGTGAAGGTTCTATTCAGTCTTCTTTTCTTTATCCTTTACCATAGTTTGGATTACTTCGACAATAATTCGATTGTGCTTGCGCTAACATTGATTTTTCTATTCTTGAACGGGGTTTTATGAATATTTAATGATACATAAACATGTATTTAGTACTGAAAGAACGACAATTATATTCGCTGTAATTGTGTTTTTCAAAGAAGGCAACGTTTGATTGATCAGTCTAAAAATATTCGGTTTCATTGATCTTTTAAACTGTTGCGTGTACATTTCATGCTGTTGCATAGTTGACTTTATTCGCATATGTAGATGGCGTTGTGCATGTTTATTTTTATTTGGCTCTGTTATTTTAAAATGTGAATTTCATAGAATGAATACAAATATGCTCCTTTCCATTCTATCTATATATCAATAAATCAATCAATCATTTTATTCTTTTTCCCAATCATCTTTGTTTTAATAATAAATAAGAATCTATCTATCTATCTATCTATCTATCTATCTATCTATCTATCTATCTATCTATCTATCTATCTATCTATCTATCTATCTATCTATCTATCTATCTATCTATCTGTCTGTCTTTCTATCTATCTATTTGTCTGTCTTTCTAACTGTCTTTCTGTCTGACTGTTTGTCATTTAATATGTATACTGCATACATATAAGATATTTGTTTCTTTTGTATCTTAATGATAAATAATGTCAAAACTATAACAGGTCGTTCACATTTGTTATCAGAGGAGCTTCAAAGCAAGTACGAGCACTTGTATTCCGAACCCACTTGCTGTGCACAAAGCATTAATACACTGTTTTATTTAATGTCGGAAATGTACAAGGATATTCAGTTAAAATTAATAACGCATTTGGCCGCTGAGCAATGCTGGGTTCTAATAATAATAATAATAATAATAATAATAATAATAATAATAATAATAATAATAATGACTTTTTATATCGAGCCTAATCTTTAAAAATTATATGCGCTTTACAACGTCTATAATGATAACAATACTAAATAAACACCATGAAATCGGAAAACGTAAAATGCATAAAATATTTAAGGTAGGAAACATTTTAGGTCTTTAAGTTTGTGATTGCAGTCGAATCAGGTGAGTTTTAAGAGCACATGGTTAACCGATACCAGTGACACCGTTACCCCAAAGAAAAAAATCGTTTGTCTACAAAATATGAGTTTTTAGTGTCACGATTGCATTCTAGCTAAAATCGTATTATATTATCTTAAATATGAAAAAAAAATGCAAGGACTCTATTGAATAATTTCCGACTTCAAAACCTCTATGTGGCTGAGGACATTCCATATTTGTTTACATAGTTACGGCGTCAATTGCGTTGTCCAACAGTGCTTAATGCATTCTCGCCGCGGTGTTCGATCATACAGAGCTGTTATTACACGACAATAAAGGTCGTAAATTAGAAATGTAAACAACATTGGTAAAATTAACTTAGTGACGTAAGAGCTCTTGCACACGTGTATTTATTCCCATATTACTGAGCTTAATTCGAGTCTCTACGGAATATATCACACATAACCCAAAACAAAACACTAATTGACCCTACCCTGACCGCCATCATCTACACATGCAAGTATGTAGTATGTATTCAAACAAATCGGAACGGTTCTTTATTTTATTTATTTAGTTCCTTAGATTATGTCCCATGGCCACGATGGCAGAATAAATAAATAAATAAATAAATAAATAAATAAATAAATAAATAAATAAATAATAACTTTACGTTAAAGGCAACATATTTTTATGTTCATTTTGTGGCAGAAATTTGTATTTCGAATTAGCGAGAAATTTAAAGTTTCTTTTAAATTATTCTCTCATAACTGCCCGATTTTTCCTTATCTCAAAATGTATAACGTTTTTATAAACATGAATACAAAGCATGGGATGAAAGCGTGCTTCGTAAAATACTATCATGGCAGCATTATTATATTGTACATTACAACATTTTGATTAATGTTTGACTGGAAAACTTATACTTGCCAAATGTGGTCGAAATTATGTATGGTAACTGTGCCAAACCAAAATGTGAGTCTAAAACAAATATTTTTCCCTGAGCGTCATGGCACGTTTATACATTTTAATAAGTTTTGCCGCACAAAACTACCCTCCAAAACATCCTTTTGGTAATGATTTGGGTCGAGGATTTGGAATTGGGAACCACTGATATAAGGGGATAGGAAAGATGCGAGTGGTTATACTAGTTGATTAGCCAATGATATTGATCATTTTATTTCGCACAATATGATCGTGCAAATGATTGTTACGTAGATTGATAAACGCGTCCTTTAGATCACCTATATGTACGAAGATAATAATTTTACTAAGGAATGGCAGAGGATTCAATCACTGTTTGATTTTCATATTCTTTGAATATTATAGAATAGTTTTGCTTTGGAAGAACTACTGTATACAAATCATATTACAATTTAAGAAATAAAGCCGAAGTCTTAACTTGGATTGCATGCTTTTGGTAACTATCAGCAACGACACATCGGAATTGATTTATAACAGAACACTTTTATTAAGGCGTGTTTCAGTAAAGCAAGGAATGCCAATACATGTATCAGATTTTTGTGTCTGATTTTGAGTCAAAGAATCAAATGATTTTTTAATTGACGATGTTGACTTGGGTTTAGTAAATGTCAAAACCATGAATAAATTAAAGGAGTAATGGTATAATTATTGATCCTGGAACTCGTGCTCCATGTAAACATGACTAAAGCACTTTCATCTAAAACTGTCATCATGGGTTAGAGACTCCTCCTTAATTTAAATTTTCACCACATGTTTAAAATGGTTTCCTCAAGCTCGTTCTTAGGGGGTACATTATAAGGTGCTTTAGAGAGTTATGATCCAAACATTTGTAAATATTTGAACACATATTACTTATATCATTGACCGTTTGATCGAAGCTGCAGTGGATACATCTTTTTATTGCGTTCTTTTTTATCCTCTCCAAAAGGAAGGAAATAAACAAAGCAAAACAAAACAAGACAGCCCCTCCATAAATAAGCAACAACAACAACGACAACAAAACCAAGCAACAACAAGTGACGTATGAGTATCCAAACATAAATTAGGAATTGATTCCAATTACAGTTTATGCCAGCATATTTATTGTTAAACAAACCTCTAAAATTTTGTCTCACCTTAATGATCACAGTCATCATATGCAGACTGTACATATAATAACAATCGGCATACATAAAATATAGTTTTTGTCCTTTTCATAATATCAGATTTTCTATTTACATTGATACCTCATTACTTTGTTCAAACCGTTTTATAACCATTTAATCAGATTTAATTCATGATTGTTCAAACGTGAAAACATTACGTGTGTATTGGATCCATTTTCTTAATTTCTGAAATAATATAATGGTACGAAGTATTATAATTACTATAATAATGTCGTGGAAATAAACAGTAAAATGCTAATAACTACAAATATTAGGTCCTGAAACAAAACGTAATGGCAGTCTATACAACGTCATCCATCATCATTTCAAGACAAATGATCTCAAGAAATAAAACACAAGTATTTTTATTATCTTGGAATTAGTTCAGAAAATTGAAGAGAATCGACACTTTCTATTTACCTGAACGCCAGTAGGGGGGCGTAATAATAAATTTATGGATATTGTACATTTACGATCGATGCTTAATTTTGCACCGTTGTGCCTTGACCTATGATTTATAGCTCCTCCATTCCGCAGAAAGATAAGAGTACAATTTCTAAGCTTTGTTTCTTATTAGCTTTTTAAAATTCAAAGACAGACATAATATGATACATTTCGAAGCCTCCATTTATCTAAAGAAAAAGGTCTTTTAAATTAGTAAATGTTTCGTATATCACTGATAAACATCATCAAGAAACTTAAATTGTGATCAAGGTAGCGTGAAAGCTTGTTGAATTAGATCATGTTAACATTTGCTCTTTTTTCTTTTAATGTTGTGACATTAAAACTAGGTTGTCATAGGATATCGATGTTATTTTTTATTTCATTTGAAGATATGCATAATATATATAATATGCGATGTCTTTTTTTAACTTTAATTCGAATATTCGGAAATTAATTAATTCAGAATTATGCAAAACTATGGTTAAATCCCAAATGCCACCGTCATTCATTAGTTTCACCATTCTTCCATTCTAACTAAAGTTTGGAAGGAGGTTAAAATAATTTGCTAAAATAAGCTGTTTGACACAAACCATTATCTGAAATAAATAATCAACATATTAGATTTAAACGATGTTTAAATACATAGATACAGTTTAGACTTAATCCAGTGAACCGAATCGCACCTAATTCCAATCGTTTTTCCGGAGTTATCCAAAAGTTGCAATGTTATCTATCAGACAAATTCCATTAGCGACTGATCTAATAACAATAATATTTGCACGTGACACGCAGATTGATTCGAGGGAGAATGACGAGATTCTTGCTTGTATTTTTTAAGCGGATCTGATAAGATAAAGCGCGCATTAAATAAAAAAAAAAAGACTCGAGTGAAATTGGTGATCAGCTGGGGCGCTCGAAATTAATGTGAAAGGTGAATTTGTCCGAAGACAATATGACATTGCATGGTGTTAACGTCTTATGTTTACAGTGGTGACGTCATCTAACATTGCGTAGCAGCTTTCACCTGAAATCGATTCACCCACGGATGTCGCCGATCAACATCGGATTAATTCGTACATATGTGAAAAATGGATGGGTTTCTCAGTTTGAGGAAGACATTACATGACTCATAATTAGTTGAAATGTCAATATCATCTGGTTTTAAAGGCACCCAACGATGTTTAGGACCAAAATATTTTAAGATTTAGTATTAGGTGATTTGGCATTAAGGACATTTTTGTACGTGACGGCGGCATTTGGCTCCAAGCAAATCAAAGTTTAAGACCTACATGAAAACTGCATGGTAACATGATAAACAAGTATTTAGATTCTTGTTATTAATCTCACTTTCCATAATCTGTTGTGATCGTTTTAATCTAAACGTACTTTACCTTGATAGACGTATGGTGGCGTCAGACAATAACCGCTCCATATCCGGAGTTTCAAACATTTACCTTATTGGTGAAAACTGTTGTAATATTATCCGAACAAGACTCTAATGTTTTAGCTGGTGCAACATTCAATTTACATCGGACAGAAACTAATATACTGAATTACATTCTGATAATCAACTTGCCATCATGAAATTTCAGTATAATATTCAATATGTGTTTCATTCTCAGACTAATACAATGATCACATATATAATGTCAATGCTTTCTAGCTCAGCAGTGGCTTACTGCATCGTGAATTCTCCTCGGAGCCTCTCTGGTAATGCGATGCTGCTACATTTGCAACTGTGTGTTGACATGTCGACAGGTAAAATAAGCTGTATACTTGTTTTATTTGGAAAATGAGAAAATAAAATATATGTAAAATAAACATAACTACTAGCATATTTTTGCAGAATGCTGCCATCGTATTCGTACTTCTAGCTGTTCTGTATTTCTTACCTCGTATGAACATATATACATGTGCTATGTTTCGTTGTAAATGAAGTGTATAATGCGTTTACTAACTCTTAACTCCCTCGGATACCGGACCTATCACTGCCAGTCTTCGCCATCAGCTTCCATAGGAACATTATGTGATGATGTTTAGCAGATTTTGAATGTGTCATAATGATCATCGTGCATATTAATTTGCATATTTTGTAAGCGAAATCCTATGTTTAAACTTGGTTAAGTTATTGGTTGTATAATGCCATGAAACATATTTTGTGCTTGATATTTATGAGCTAAAGATGCATCCCTACGTACAGTAATGTGAAATATATGGCAATACAATAAAATCGTACAACTGTACAGCGTTCAAAGCCAGAGTAAATTTAGTTTTTAACACGTTCCTTGTATCTCAATGTTTCTTCACATAGATCTCAAGAGTGAATAGTGTCATCTTTATGTGATGTCATTATGTGTTGTCTTTATGTGTTCTTTTCATGTGTTGTCATTATGCCGTGCAATGTTAGGGTTTTCTATTTTACTGTAAGATAAAACAAGCATATTCACAAGTTTCTGGGGTTATGAAACAAACTGAAGAAATGACTTTACAGCCAACGATGCAATACGTGTTTAACATACCACTATATACAGTATATGTTATAATGATATAACCGACGATGTTTTTGAATAAATTTATAAAAATTTCAAACTAATGTGTTAATCAAGTAAATGAGCACACAATAATTTCACTGAATAATTCAAGTAAAATATTCCTCACGAATTATATAGAAACACAACTGTTCCTTCTGATCCAAATGAATTCCAACAAACTGATGAAACCCCAAAACGAATTATCTGTTTACCAGGTCCCTATTAATACACATTTTTGCTTCACATTTAACGCAATACAATATGAAGATTTCCAATGGAGAAAATAGAGATTTACTCTAAACAAGACTGACCTCGAACTCTTGTTGCCTAAGAAAGTTGTTTACAACTTACAATCAAGGTCAAAAGTTAGAAATGAATTGAAGCAAAAAGATTTCAGACCTTTTGCTTGAGCTTGAATTTCATACATAACATGTTTTGAATATACGGAATTTGAAATACTTTATTCCTTTGAACTAACTTTAACTTCATCAGTATTTACTAGCTGTCTTCATGCACATTAGTTGATGAATCAAATGTTTTGTTCAATGCTTGTATTAGTTTCTCCTTTCTTATATCATTCGTTTCTTTACAAATCCTTAATTTGATAAATTTATAGAAAGGTACCGTCATATAGAACACGCATGAACTATTATTGGGGATACAACATGTATTGAACTTTGTTTTGATATTTAATATTGGACTTAATGAAAGTAGAAATCTATAGTATACAGGTATTATTGCAAGAAGGATAATTAATTATTGTTTTTACACGTTAACATGATATCGATATCAGACGATAAAACTGTAATCAAAGAAGCAAAAATATAACACAAAAATACAAACAAAACAGTCCTGATTCATTCATGAATTTTATTCTGAAAACTTCTGCATGTTGGAGAAATGACATTTACATTATGGGTTCGTTTGGTGAATCCTTCTTAAAGTATTAAATGCACACACACACACACACACACAGATATATATATATATATATATATATATATATATATATATATATATATATATATATATATATATATATATATATATATAAATATATATATATATATATATATATATATATATATAACCTTTTTAATAATAATAATACTAATAATAATAATAATAATAATAATCGTGAAAGGAAAGGCAAAATTATCATGGATCCAGTTTGTTCCTTTCTTTATTCATTTATCTAGATTTTTAGAAGCAACTCTTCTTTACGATTTAATAATTAATTAGTATAAAATTGGTACTTAATAATTTGATTCAATAGATACCACGAATCACTTATAATAATGCATCCTTATAGGAACACTGAGTATTATACAAACAAATATAGGTAATAAATCTTGACTGAAAATTATTGTTGCTTACTTGAAGTGTTTCTTGAATATGTATGCCTGGACTATAAAGGTTTACATAATGGTACAGGTATCCAAAGTTTGACTCAGATAAATCAACACATTTAAACAAATATTTTTACGGCACATTTTATCACCTGGTCACGATATCTCAAAAGCATATAAGGCTGAGTGGATTACCAATTAGTACTCCACAAGCGAGTGTAAATATAGTTTCGAACTTTTATTTAATTTGTGGATCTCGAAACATTGGAGTCAAGTTTCTGACTCGAAACTCGAATTTAAGATTTAAAAACATCTAGTCGCGTTAGAAGAAACTCCAGACTGAAGCAAATATGGCAGCTGTGTCCAGGGACAGGCACTGGATTGTTGTTAAAGAACGCATAAATTTTGCCATTCAAATCTGTAACACTCGTCAACGCAACACATGACTGCACATTTAATTAACACAGTTTATAGCATACTGGAAACGTCGTTCATATATGTAATATTTATGGGTGGTTATAAGTCATTTGAATGCCTGTATGTTTCCTCGTAGGGTGGAACAATACATTTTTATCCTGAGAAATATTTTTCAGTTTAAGATGAATAATTATGCAATCACTGCTGATTATGAACTACAAACAAATCGGCTTAGGCGTTGATTTGCCTGTCTTTGTCAAAAGTTGTAATAAAGAAAACTTATTTACATCCTTTGTTTTGCAGCAAGTTAAATGTAGGATACTTTTCGACTTTGTAGGTCTTTTGAAGTGTAACATGTGTCAAGAAGTGTTCAGAGCAAATAAGCATATTTTAAAATCATTTAAGAGATATCACAGAACGTGTATTACTTAAGATGGCCAGAGCCGTGTTCTCGGTATGCAGCATTCGTATACATTCATTGTTCCGGATGGTTTGCCACATTATGTGATTAACAATAGTATTCTTTGATTGGTCTGTGGAACTATCTTCTGGAAACACATTAGTATAATTCAAGAGTTTTATTTAGACGGACTCTGTGCTCTGCTATATAAGATACCTATGAGACATCATTCTGTATCGACCAAAATAGATATGCATTAGAAACAGTACAAATAATGTGTGATCGATATTATAAAGCCATTTGCCATGGTGATACATTTTTTAAATGTAGATATTGAAACCGAAAGTTGATTTTGAGAAGTTATATTAAATTTTCTTTTGTGATACTTTTCAGTTAAATCTGTCACTATGTCAAGATTCACCGTGCATACTCAGCATTTTTTTTACAGTGTTCTGAATGTAATATGCCTGTAAAATATGTATGATATGTAAGAATTCTTTTTGCAAACAAATTTGTCTGCTAAGGCTAACGGAAATATTCGCACAAAGTTAAGCTCCTCCGTGTGGGCGTTATTGTCAGTGATTAATGCATAGGATTGATTATATTACCTTCTCCCACATGTAAATAAATGTAATCTGTGATCAGCCGTCGGCTTTCTCACGGGATCTAACATTTAAATGAGGTATAGATAGCTATCATTACTATATTATATTTGCCTCTCTCAGTTTGACGAGATTATGGAGAGGTTTAAGTTGATCTGCACATTACTTTCCTCTTAAATACTTCTCCAACTTTGATTCAGAAGATTTCTTGATTAGCTCTGAAATCGCCAGAAACAATGGCGTAACTAAGAGCTAATCATTAATTGTGAGATATGGAGGATCATCAAGACTATGGGCTGTATGAGAAAGAGTGCAGAAGAATTAATAGTGGTTTATAACGTAGATTATAGCGTCTGGAGTGTGAGAGCGAGATACTAAACCGCTCTGGTACTTGAAAAACAATATTGCAGCGATTTATAATGATTTCAGAAGAGCTCTTCAATGGCGTAGTTCAGTATGTCCCTTAAAAATATTGAACTTTCAAACATTATCTAAGTCAAGGTTTGGGCTAGCCAGTAACGACATAAAATTTGATGACAAATGGGATTACACCTAAATGAATATATAATCCTTGGAAATAAACGTAGACGATTGGATTAATTTTACGGGAAAGACGAATCAATAGAGTTGATGTGAGAAGGCACGTTATAATAAACGAACATGTTTTCATCTTTTAAAGTAGATTTCAATTAAAAGAAATCACTAATGATGTAAACTCTTGAAATACAAATCTGTAGAAGCGGTGAGTCGCAAATATATGGCAGGAGACTCTAAAAATACAATGATGGCGATGATATAGTTACATTAACATTTACCTACCGAGTGACGTAAAAAGTTTTGGGGTTTATTAAATGGAACACGAACCAGTAATTTATCTTTATTGTTGTGATGTGTCGGGCGGTTTATGTACTATTCTCGCCTGATCATTTTAATTCATGTCACTTTTCATAATAAATATTATTGTTTCACGTATTGTGGTTGTTTAGCAGGAACATCGGATATACAAACATTCAGTCTATTAAATACATTTTCTTGCATTTCGGTTGTCATTTGCAAAGATCATCATGGGCTTTGAGAGTCCCCGTATCGTAGGGCCGCGCTGTACTCAAAAGGTGACTTACATCGGTTGCTTAAATGCTCAGGATTGACAACTCTCAAACAAGCATAATTCATAGTTTAAAGCAGAACCTTTTATTAAATATTATTTTGTATGGAAAAGATTCAGATTAAAAAAATAATCATAAAAAAAATAATTTTCATGCACGCATCTACTTTATATTATGTTGTTTGAAAAGAACACTTGTTTCAGTGTTTGAATCATTAATACTCTTGCATACAGTTCTAGCTCCCTTCAGTTTTCACATCAATCATTCAAAACAAACCCCTCAAAAATAAACAAACAAACCAGCTGTTGGTTTCATAAATTATAATTTAAGAAGTTACGTTAATAAGAGTTGCCATTATTCATAAAAAGCCAGAATCATTTGTTCAGGATTTATAACTTGCAACCAGCTGTTTCATCTGTTTTGCCGTATTCGACCACAGTAATTACGGTTGGTTTATAATACCATTTATCGTATTGATTTTATTTTCATATCATCATGAAAATCTAGACTGATCAATGATGTACTTAATTACCGACTAAATGGTTACCAAAACGTTAAATTAGAAATATTAGATTCTTTAAAGATTTTAACTTTATTTTAAATTGATATTTAATGTATTTGTTGCCCTGGTTTATATTGGTGAGCGAGACGAAACTTTAACGATAAGAAATAACGATCTTTTGTTTCATCTAATTAATTATTTAAAGATCAATAACGCTAATTATTATGTCTCATTTTGTGAGACCTGAGGTTTTTTGTTTCTATTGTTGGTTTAATCATATTTCGTTGGCACGGAAAATTATTTACACAATGCATATTGACATCATACAACTTCTCCAACTTGCTGTTTCCTCTCCAATACAAAAAAAAATAATAACGAAATCTGCGAGAGAGAAAAGCAATTGATCGAACCCATTACATTATAAAAGTATACACATGTATTCAAGAAGTATATACAAAATCAATTTACCAGGCACCCCCCCCCCCCATTATAAAGGTATAAACATGTAGGGAAGATGTAAATACAAAAACATTGCTCCGAACCCACTCAATTATTAAAGTATGCATATATAGGCGAGATGAAGATACATAAGCAAAATACCAAATCAACTCCATTATAACAGTATACACATGTAGGTAAGAGGAAGATAAAAGCAACCTACCAAACATATTCTATTATGAATATATCCACATGTAGGAAAGATGTATTTACAAAAACATTGTTCCGAACCGACTCCATTACCACAGTATATACATGTAGGCAACATATATATACAAAAGCAATTTACCGAACCCACTTCATTATAACAGTATATACATGTAGGCGAGAGGCAGATACAAAAACAACTTACCGAATCAACTCTGTTACAACAGTATATACATGTAGGCAACATGTATATACAAAAGCAATTTACCGAACATATTCCATTATGAAAGTATAAACATGTTGGCAAGATGTATATACAAAAACAACTTACCGAACCAACTCCATTGCAACAGTATATTCATGTAGACAACATGTATATATGCATGCTATATAATATTCCATACTGTAAACATGAAGCATTGAAAACGTTATTGGCATGGGCATGTTCTATCATCTTGTAAAATACGGCATACTTTTGGAGAATAAAGTTTTATGCCTAATGTACAGTTGTTAAATATTCTTGCGTATCAAACTTAATGAGCACTCTGAATAATCGGAAAGCGGACATCTTGTTGTACGTTCCTCTTATAGACGGTGATAATTTAGACCTAGTTCCTATATCGTTATAAATATTTCGAGTCAGCTTTTAAGTCCTGCATAAGCTGGCTATGCCAGTAGCTTTTACATTAAATCTGCATACAGGTATTAAATATTAACGTACATCATTGTCGGTAGAAGACATGCGTTTTCATTTGTTTCATTTTCTGGATTTTAAGATTTTAAGTATTGTTTCTGTTAATCTCCATCCTCTATGGCTATTGAGACATCGCTATCATTGCTCAAGCAAACATTGCGGGTCCTGGCCTTGTGATAACCATCCAATATAGAGCTAGATAATTGCCTATAATTATATACAAGAAAGTGGGAAAACATTATTTAAAAATTATTAAATTTGCATCTATATCAAGGTTGGCAATTTTTATATTCCCTTTTCTCTCCATTCTATTTCATGTTCTTCTGTTTTATCATTTTTTTGCTACTTGTGTGGTTTAATTTTAGATCATCATTATTAATAATATCACTATTTTATTATCATATTTGAATGATCATGACGATGACGACGACAACAATGACATCGACGATGATCTACTACCTCTACGTCTTACTTGTTAAAAGAAAAAGTATAGCACTAACAGTGACTTAAATACAGGAAATAATTGAATGAACCACTACAATTCAATTATAAACTATTAAAATATTATTGTATATTTACGATATTTACACATTTCTTAGGATCATCAATTTATTATCTATTTATAATGGTATTTATAAGCAAAAGTTCTGTTTTCATTCAAAGACTCCAAAACTTGCGTACGAAGATATACAAAACCCACCATAACAAAACGTAACCTACGTATGTTATCAAGTACGACTACAACATTAAGACAAGCCTTATCTAACAAAGAGAATATTTGCAATAGTTTTGTAGTGAAAAGAATTGCAATTAAGATCCATTTGCAACTATAGAAAGTTTTTCACTATTATTCTAAACTGTGTACCAATGCATAAATAAGCCAATACAAAATTGCAAAAGTATACAAAACATTTCTCAGCGAGGGTAGATTTTATTGTTCTCAGTGGATGTCAGTAAATAATTTCTTTCTTTGACTTCACGTGATCTTGTTATTTTACTTACAGACAGCAGTTTTCTGTTGGCGAACGCACGGATTGTTGACTACCCGATCGTTTACTGCAACGATGGGTTTTGTAAATTGTCGGGTTTCAGTCGGGCGGAAGTGATGCAAAAGAGCAGCACATGTAGTTTCATGTATGGCGACCTCACGGACAGTACGGCAATGACGAGAGTGGAGGATTCTTTTGAGTCCATGGAACAACATCAAGTTGAAATTCTTCTGTATAAGAAAAACCGTAAGTTCTTTCTAGCCCATCTTTCATTAAACGTTTTAATGTTAATACGCACTCAACTCCCAAAATTTCTTAGATTTCCACATTTTTGCTATATAACACCAGTTGCTTGTCATAATATGAACTGGGTGTACAGTAATGTCAAGAAAAAAAATAGGCAAATAATGTAATATAAAAAGGAGCCTAATACATATTTAACGTTGTTTCGTCATACGTATAGGGAAGATTATTATTTTCACGTATATATATATATATATATATATATATATATATATATATATATATATATATATATATATATATATATATATATATATATATATATATATATATATATATATATGCTTAATGCTAGGCGCCAAGCGAGGCAGCTGCTAGTACCATTTTTGTAAGTCTTTGGGATGACTCGATCGGGGATCGAAACCACGACTTCCAGCGATTTATTTTAAGTTCTTAGTACTCTAGGGATAGTCCGCACAGCTGTGTGTTGAACCGTGCCACGTTTCTGAAGAAATAACTTGAGACAAACCAGACAGAAGTGAATTACTGTAGGAGAGTCCGGAAAGTTCTAAAGAACAAACAAGTGTTTTAGTGGCATCGACCGAAAAAAACTGCATATAGAGCTGATGCGTCTCAATTCCAGATATGCATCCTTGCGTTCATGGCATATTGGTATAATGAGAGAGTACGTCGAAAT